>JASEVX010000007.1:55084317-55141307 GCA_031761405.1 Serripes groenlandicus
TTTACCAAGAAAAATGATTTAACGCTTATAAAGACTTCATGGCGAGGTGATTAACCTTGGTAAAAAAATACCAATTTTAGTTACAACCGTTTCAGGCCAAGCTCACGATATAGGCAGACAGTGAAGACTGTGTGGATATACATGCTCACCTTAGTCTGCACCCTTTGAATATGAGCCATCCTGAGAGAAAACCAACTAATGGACTATGCGTAATGTATCGACCCAGATCAGCTTGCGCACTCCACACAGAATGATCTGGGCCGACAAATTTCGTCTCAGGGGGATGGAGGTATATAGGCGGCATGTTTAGGCTGATCTGGGTCGATACTTCATGCAGATTCTACACTGTTGGTTTTCTCGCGGGATGGCTCATATGCACAAAGACCCAACATGGCCAGTTGCTGCTCAAATCTAGGTTTAAGCTATTCTTTCCAACCTTGTTTATTTTTTTCAGACCCTCCTCTATGAAATACCGTTCAGATGGACCCAAGAGACCTGCTGTTCAAATAAGGCTAAGTGAGCCGGAAAACAGTCAGTTTGAATACCAGAACTTCCAGTCAAGATCCAGACTTGATGCTAGACTCTGGTTAAGTGGTAGGCTGGCCTTGGTGAGGAGTTTGATGTCTGAGATCAGAGGGATGGGAGAAGTGAAAGGTAGTACATTGAGATTTTTTGTTTTGTTTACCTTAACTCTTTCCCACATACAACAAATCTGCAGCAGAAGACTTTGAAATCATCCTGGTAAAAACTCTGTATAGATGAAAGTATAAATATTGAGAAGAGTTGAAAACATTGGGGCAAAATGAGAAAATTGCTCTTTACGACAATCTTTTAAAAAGTCATCTGTAGCAGAGGCGTCAGATAGCATCTGCATATGGGAAAAGGTTGAGCATTAATTGTGAATGCCCTGATTGAAAATCATCCAAGATAATACTGGGTTGTCTAATAGTATTATATGGTGGAAACATATACTGAACCATATAGCAACCTGTTGTTATGTTTGCCCTATCATTAGCAATGCAATTGTCTGGCCCTTCTGAACAGTTATTTTTACACAACAACTACTAAAGACCTCTAGTAATACACTGACCTAGTGGTTTGTGGGCGGGATCTAGACATGATGTCCCTGGTACAATCCCCTGATCAATATCCCAACCTAGTACTGTAAATAAGGCGCTCTTTGCTATAAGAGGCACCCCTACTTTTTAGGTCTCAAATCTAGGTTTTCATGGTTGGCTCTCCCATAAGATGCAGTCAGAATTCTGAAGTTTTTTCAAGCCACAAACCCATGATAAACAGCGAGATATAACATTAAGTCATCACATTTTGTATAAAGAGTGAAAAACAACTAATAAAATTCACCGATCTCCTTTCATCGCCATTTAAATAGCAACATAATAAACTTAGAAAATACTTATTTGTCTTTCAGGGATCATTTAAAATGCTCTTTTCCTGTGATATAACTAAAAAACTGTTGAAACAGTGTATGATAGAATAGAAACCTTTCAACTGTCAACTTTGTTATCAAACTTGTATTTTCTATCTTATAGGTAGTGACAACAAAGTCCTCCAGGAGCTTGCAGACTGCAGACAGTACTGTGCTGAAGGTCTTGGTGAGGCAGAAGCCTGCGGAGACATAGAGAAACAGGCTGAGTTTTTGGTTCATGGTGCTACATTGAATGTTATTGAAGGAAAAAATCTGGATCACACTATCTCACTGTTACAGGTAAATGATTAACCCTCTCCCATATACAATACATTTGCAGCAGACAACTTGAAAAACATTTGGTCAAAAAAACGGAAACACTCTACAAATAAAGTAAGAATTATTGAATAAAGATGAAAACAGAATTATATATGGCAAAAGCAGCAAAAACACATCAGCAATTTCTTCTTTTGTCACAATGTCATCCAAAATTGTATTGCTGCAGCGGTGTCAGAAAACTTCAGTATGTGGGAAAAGGTAAAGGGCCCTGTCAATGAAATTGAGAAGGGGTATACTAATTTCTCATCTATTTTAAGCTATGATGATGCCACTTTACAAAGTGCTACATGTATTGTGATCACCCACCATCCATCTCATTCTGGGCCAACTGCATCCAAACCAAACAGGAATATTCTTTTTGGGGTCTTCTTTGAAAAGTGTTTAAAGAATAAAATTATATATAGAAAACTCTATTTGTTTGTTGAAAGGGGGTAAATTTAAAATTCTTCACTTCTGAAACTTCTGCTCAGATAATAAGAAAAATTTATCTTTGTATAGCCCCTTCTCAAATACAGCAAACCCAGAACAAACAACTTTGCAATTATCTTTGAAATAAATTTGTAATATATTGGGTTAAAACAATGTGGCAAAAGGATTAATTACTCATGAAATGTCTGCATGGAGAGTGTAAAAGATATATAAATAATTGGAATTTTAGATATTATTAAGTGGCACATGTACCACAGTGACACTTTACAGTGGAGCACAATAGATTGAGAGACTGATATCCCTCTCAATAAATGCAGTCCTCCCTTGTTGGATTGAAACATCGCACTCAAACAGCAGGGTGACTGGAAGTAAACAATCTCCCCCATAACCCTTTCCCTCATATAGACGCTTTCTGACGCCTCTGCAGCAGACGGCTTTTTGAAAACATAGTGACAAAAGAAGAAATTGCACAAAACGTGCAATTTCTCCTTTTGCCACAATGTTTTCCACTTTTTGTCATAGGTTATCCATTCAATTATGGAGATTTTCTATGTTTTGACAAAATACGTTCAAAGTCGTCTGCTGCAGAATTGTCGTATGAGGGAAAGGGTTAATCTGAGTGTGATTATGTCTGTATTAACCCTTTCCTACATACAGACGCTTTTTGACGCCTCTGCAGCAGACGACTTTTGAAAACATTGTGGTAAAAGCAAAAAATGCTCCTTTTGATACGATGTTTTTAACTTTTTTTTAGTAATTAAACATTTACAAAGATTATCCCTGTTTTGCCAATATGTTTTCAAAGTCGTCTGCTGCAGATTTGTTGTATGTGGGAAAGGGAGTGTTAAAGCAAGCAGAACACTCCCTACATATATGGATACATATGCTCACCCTTTAATTCAGACAATTGTGACAAGAAATGCTTCAGCCTAAACCTCCACATTGTTATCTGATAGGTGTTACCACTTTAGGACAGCCAGTAAATCACTCAGCCATTTTCTTTTTTGTATATGAAATAATTTGGTCCTTGATCATTATGTTCCAGGAATCCATCAATATATTGATGAATGTACCGAGATTGTCCATTCCTGGTGGTCAGTTACTAGCCATGGCCATTGTGTTGAGGACAGACCTGGAGGCGATAGAACGGTCAGATGATAGTGTCATCTTTACAGAGAGAACTATGGAGAACTATCTTCAGGCTCAACAAATAATAATCAAACAGGTAACTGGCTGGCATCTCCAATATTTACCTCTATCTTTTTATTCAATAAATATTTTATTCATATTTAATAAGGATAAATATGTAACCATGTTTTATACTTTATAGCATTAATAAATGCTCATTTTCATTCAATCTGTTCATATGTGTTTTATTCATGACATACAGTGATACTGCCGTTGGTCTGGACGCTATTTGGTAAGTCCTGGAACTTCTACAAGTATTTGCTCATTTTCCCTGGACCAGGAATAAAAGCTATGTAATAGATTCAGTAAAATGTGCATTCTTCTATTGATATACGGTCGAACCAATACTTAAGACCACCTTGGAATAGCAATTCCCTATCTATTGCAACCACATTTTTGATTTTCTAATTACCCATTTTCTACATAAATGACCCTGTAGATAAAGACCACCTGTAAACAAAGACACTGATTGTTGTTTTCCCGTGGTTGGTCTTTATACACAGGTTTCACTGCACATTCGATGACTCGAACATGCAATAATTTGAATATACCATTTGAACTCCAGGAACTGATCTGTCGTTTGAAAACAGAATATTAATAGTTCTGATTGTCAATCACTCAAAGTGATTTATTGGTCCATTTTGACTTAGAGTTATTGCAATTCCACTGTTATTTATAAAATCAACACTATATTTCATTACTATGCTTTTCAGATGGAAGACTATGGTGAAAGAATAGAACACTATTATCCGGAGGGCAGGTTACAATATTTCTCCACCCCTGAGTCACCGTTACGAAATATCTATCTCCCACATTGTCTTAGACTAGTACAGATCAAGTTAAGAGTTGGACACGCGATGGCCAGAAACACTGCCAAAAATGTCAGAGCTGGGTAGGTTGGTTTTAGCCATTCATTGGATATACCTCTTCAGAATTGATGCTATAGTTAGCCTTCTAATTCTGCCATAGTGTAAAGTTTGTGTTATAGATTTAGACCGTTCCCTCATGAAGACGCATTTGCAGCGCACACTTTTTGAAACCATTGGGGCAAAAGTAAATATTGCTCATGTTGGGCAATTTCTTCCTTTGCCACTTTGATTCTAATTCATTTCAATAATCACACTTTCATTTATAGTGATATACCATGTTTTTGTATATACATGTTCAAAGATGTCTGCTGCAGATTTGTTGTATGAGGGAAATGATTAAAAGAAAATACATTTTTAGAATGATGCTGTGTAATTTAGTACTTCTTTGAATTATTTTTGTTGAATTGCATTTTGTTTCTATCCCTTTCCCACATATGACACTTCTGCAGCAGACGACTTTGAAAATATCTAGACAATGTTTCATAAGGGGAAATTGCTTGTTTTGAGCAATTTCCCCTTTTGTCACAATGTTATTCAAAAGTCATCTGTTGCAGAGGCGTCAGAAAGCGTCTTCATGGGGAAAAGGGCTATCCAATGTTGTGTTGAATTGTCTCTTTCTTCGAGGTTTCCTTATCTTAGAGGAGTGAACTGTTGAAAAGTTGTCAGTTGTTGTTTTGAAAGTTTTTTAACCCTTTTCAACATGTAGCAAATTTGCAGCAGACAACTTTGAAAACATGGTGATAAAAACTTGAACAATCTCCATAAACGATAGCTTAATTGTTAAATAAAGTTGAAAGCATTCTGGCCAAAGGGGAAATTGCTCATCATGAGCAATTTTACCTTTTGTCACAATGTTTTTAAAAGTTGTCTGCTTATATTGTGTCAAAGTGCGTCTGCAGGTGGGAAAGGGTTAAGAAAGAAAAATAAATCGAAGAATTAGAAATTAAAAATAATGTGGAAAATTAAAAATTGCTTGGTTTGAGTAATTTCTTCTTTTCCAACTGTCTTTTCAAAAGTCTGTATTAGAAAATAGATTAACTTTAACTATTTTGAAACATGTTTGTTAATTGAACTGGACTACTTAAAATTTTATAATTTTACAGGGATATTGTAGATTAATATCAGAATGTGTAAAGTTTCCATTAAAAACAATTAACTTTAATAGATTAACTTTAACTATTTTGAAACATGTTTGTTAATTGAACTGGACTACTTAAAATTTTATAATTTTACAGGGATATTGTAGATTAATATCAGAACGTGTAAAGTTTCCATTAAAAACAATTAACTTTAATAGATTAACTTTAACTATTTTGAAACATGTTTGTTAATTGAACTGGACTACTTAAAATTTTATAATTTTACAGGGATATTGTAGATTAATATCAGAACGTGTAAAGTTTCCATTAAAAACATCTCAGTGGAAATATTGTAACAGCTTCAATGTTTGAAGAATAATGTTGATACAGGGTTGAAACCATTGTTGAAAAAGGAGAAATTGCTTACTTTTAGTCTTCCGCTGCTGAGGCACCAAAGTCATCAGGATTAAAGAAAGGATTCAATCATGTTAAACCTTAACCCTTTCCAACATAAAACAAATGGCTCTGAAAGTGTCGAGGCAAAAATATAGAAAATCTCTTCAAATGAAAGTAGAAATATTGAATGGTAAACATTGTCGCAAAACTGATCATTTTCTCATCATGAGCATTTTCTCATTTTGCCTCAATGTTTTCAAAAGTTGTCTGCTGCAGACGTGTACATCAAAATGCGTCTGCAGTTAGGTAAGAGTTAAAAGGCCCAGCGATGAACAATATTTATAGTTTTCTTGTATACATGTATGACTTATCTTTATGTTATGTTTCTTCTTTAAGAATGTTGTCAGAAAAACGGTAATTACTATTTTCCCCCAACCACATTCAGACACCCATTTTATGGTAGATAGTATAGTAGCTGTTCACTGGCACTTTTTCCTTTGATATATTTACCTGATACAGCCAACATCTAATGGATCTACATGTCAGTAGATGACTATTGTAAATAGTGTGGGAAAGGAGAATTTCTCATTTTACAACAATGTATTCAAATCTGTGTCAAAACTTCACCTCAGCTTTTCCTGATATTCCATTGTTTTCCCAGGTTGTTTTCAAAGCATTTATACATGTATCACTTTTCCACCTTAACACATTTTCAGCAGAAGGCTTTTCGAAAACATTGTGGCAAAAGGATAAATTGCTCATAATGAGCAATTTCTCTCTTTGCCACAATGTTTTCAGCTGTATTCAATGATAAAACTTTCATTTATAGAAGTTTACGATATTTTTAACAAAATGCTTTCAAAGTCGTCTGCAGATTTGTCCTATGTGGGAAAGGGTTAGATATTGCATTAGGGATCCAAATAAACTGATATACCTGGTATACAGGTATCAATATCAGAGTTGTCTACCTTGAAAACATTTGAGATGCACAATGGAGTTTCTGGAAAACTGGAAGCACAATTTTGATACAGAACATCAGCCGACAACTTTTGGAAAATATTCTGACTAAAGGAGAAATTTCTCATATTCAGCAATATCTCAATTTGTCACAATGTTTTTTAAACTGTTATTCAATTATTATACTTTCATTAGTAGAAATTTTCAATACTTCTGCCAAGATGTCGGCAGCTGCAGATTTGTTTTTAAAAGTTTATTACAGAGGTGACAAAAGTTGTCTGTGTCAGGAAACAGTTGTAGCACATTCCCCTCATGTCTTCTTTCGTTTTTCCTTCCTCTAAATCACCCCCTGTTTGGTTTATTTTAACCTTTAGTTGAAACTGATATCGTATTTCATACATTGTCATTAACAACTGCAATTCTATCTTTTAGTCTTTGAAAATATTGAACAACGGAATTAAAGGATGAAATATTTGGTGTGATTCTAAGGTGAAACACAATATGTTCTGACAATGTCTGCAACAATGATTTCTATAACTGGGAAAATATGGAATCGCATTTCCTCTCACATATTTTGCTCATCTGAGCACAAAGTGCTCAAGGTGAGTTATTGTTATCGCCAGTTATCCAGCGCCAGAACCGCGTTGTTTGTCAACATCTTCTCTGTAATCAGTGGGTCAATTGGGATGAAACTTCGCAGAAAGTATCCTCTCAATTTCCTCACCAATAGTCCATCAAATCTTTTTGATACATGCAAAATTCTGGTTTCCATGGCAACCAATGAAAAAAAAGAAATTCTCCTCCCAAAAAGTTGAACTGATTTTCAAATAATTTTGTAGAAATGTTCCTTAGGTAACCCTCTAACAAATTCCTTTAAGTCATGTTGATTGGTCAAAAAGCCTGGCCTTCAGGGGGCAGGGCTAATATTGCTATAGTGAATATTCTCCAAAAGTATCGGGCCGATTTCCAAATCTTTTTTTATAAATGTTGATAGGCCATAAAATGTAGCCGCCAGGGGAGGGGGTTGTTTTGCCTATATGGCTATAGTAAAAACTTAAAAAATCTTCTTCTCCAAAAGTATAGGGCCGATTTCCAAATAATTTTGTAGAAATGTTCCTTAGGTGACCTTCTAACTGATTTCTACAAGCCATATTGATTGGTAAAAAAAATGGTCCCAAGAATGACAAAAAACTATTCAGTTCTATTTTGTGCCCACTCATGGCATATCGTGAGATGTGTAAACAAGTTATTGGTACATGCGTGCCAAATAACCAATTATTCAGTATTTCAAAAACATTGGTTTTAGTTAATTTCAAAATATAGAATCAGAAATTTAATTAGTAAATTGAACTCACACAGCTTTAGAAGAGGTGGAGCAACATTTGCTGTTTTGCCTTATATTTCTATAAGGAAAACTTTAAAAAATCTTCCTCTCAGAAAGTGTCTGACCAATTTCCAAGCAATTTTGTAGAAATGTTCCTTTGATGATCCTCTACAAGAATACTTCAAGCTATGTTGATTGGTAAACAAAAAAGGTTTTGTGGTTGGCATGACAAATCACATCGCATTCATCAGTTGAGCAATCCAGGGCTATCGTGGCCCTGTTGTTCATTACCGTCATATAGCTAGTCTGAAGCAGATGGTTTTTGAAACATGACAGGCAAAAATATAAAACATCTCTCCACATGAAAGAGCTATTATTGAATAGAGTTGACATGTGGCAAAAGTAGAAATTCCTCATTATGAGCATGTGACTGGTGGTATTGACTACCTTATGGCACTCAAGAGTGCAGGAATAATAACATGCCAGAATAAACGTGCCAGTTGAACTGGTAATATATTCAGGAAATACATAAAATCCAGCTCAACAAAACAAGCAATTTATAATATTTTAAGTTTAAGTACCGGTAGACAGTAGGCCTTTTTTGTTCTGGCATACATTTTCATTGGCATAAGTAGATGTAATTTTCCTGTATTCAATTCACAGTTTCTCCATTCCCATGTACAACAAAAGTGCAAGGAGAACGACTTTAGACTATATACAAATGAAAGAACTATTATTGAATGAGGTTAATATTAAACGCATTTTGATAAAAGGTGAACTTGCTCTCTTTTATCCATAATGTCTTCAAAAGTCATCTGATGCAGGGGCGTCAGAAAATGACAGTTGTTCGTAAAGTTTTAATAATGTTATTTACATTTTTATTTAATTTTAGAACTGTATCTTGGTAAGCAATGATTTGGGTTTTGGGCAGAGTAACTGCATCTTTGTATATTGATGGCTTCATATTGATGGCTTCTGATGTTCCGATTTTACCTTACTTTCTGTTTCAGAAGTAAATGAATGGTTCTGTGATTAGCTTATACATAATATGTAATATTTTTAGAATTGAATTTGCTTATCATGCCAAGTCTTTCCCCATGCACAGTTTGGAGATCAGAGGAAGACTTTTTTTAATACAAACTCTCTCAACAGCTTTGCCTTTAATCTACTTCAGTACTTTAAATTGCTCTTGATTATAAAAGCAATGCTTTTTCAACGCTAATCTACTTTCAGACATATTTTGAAGCGACTGTAGCAAACAACCTTTTATAACATTGTGGCAAAAGGAGAATGTGCTGCTCATTACCAGCAATTTCTCCATTTGCCACAATGTTTCCAATTCTATTCAATAAATAAATACACTTTCATTTATAGATATTTCCTATTTTTTGACAAATATGTTCAAAGTCGTCTGCTGCAGAATTGTCTCATGAGGTTGAAAGGGTTAACTAGGAAATAGAATTGTAGAAAACTTTGGACTGCTTATAAATAAGACTGGGAATTATTGTGCACATACATCTTTTCCAGGCTAATCTTCTCAAAACAATATTGAATTTCAAATATGGAGTAGATTATAATTATTTAAGATATAAATTTAGCAGAAATATTTTACATTGAAATATAATGTTCCAAAATCTATGAAGATATATATATATAAACATATTGACTGGAGTTTAATGCCATTTTTCAACAGTACATATTTGTTAGCTGTGGATTGTTAGATTTGAGACAGATCATCCCTGGTTAGATCCCCAAATGCAGTGGTCAGGATCGTGTGGCCTTGAGCAGGCACATTTCCTAGCCTATTGCTGGTTTGTCAAGGAGTCGGGAAAAAGTGTTCTGTCACTGTGATATAACTGAAATACAATTGAAAACGGTGTTAAAACCCAATAAAGCAAACAAATCGCACAATGGTACTTAACACAAGACTCTTCCTAGGTAACTGGCTACCTTTCCACATAGATTTTTAGTCCATTGATGGAGGACATAATTATGTTGCTAGACACGTTTCCTTGTCAACCATTGTAAAGAATGAACGACTGAGTTGAGATTCTAACTCATGTCCCATGGATAAACAGCCCTCAGTGTTACTGACTGAACTATTGTGGCTTGAGTGACATAAACAGATCTAAGCAAAATAACAATTTGTAAACATGATAAAAAATATAGTAAACCTTTAGATATATGAAAGTTTTATCTTTGAAAAAGTTGAAAATACTGTGGCAAAAGTAGAAATTCCTCATTATGAGCAATTTCTATTTGGAAAGCCATTTGTTGCAGATGCCTCAAAATCCATTCTCCTTCTGCAAGTGGAAAATGGTTTGATACATTGAATTTTAATTGAACAGGTCTGACCTTGAGCCGATCCCAATGTGGTCTGATGCCCTAGGCGTACTGAAGACAGCCCTGGCCTTGTCTCAAGCCAGTGCTTTGAGGGAGGGCTATTTGGAGGCGGAACTGTTGCTCAATATAGGTAAGTTTTAGTCAATGAATATCCATATGGAATCAAAGTTATTTATAGATTCCTGTAGTTTTGGACAGTTGAAAGGCGCAGTCTACTACTGAGATCTATAGATTTGCCAGTATCCGGATATTTTGGACTTTAACCTTTCTCTCCTGAAATTTGCATTGTTGCCACTAAGATATTTTAAAATTTTACCAAATTTCCTGTTAGACTAAAAATGGAATGGTCCCATCTTCAACATGGAAGTGTTGACTCTGTGAAATTCAACTGTGAAAGGGTTTTATGAAAAAGTTGATCTAAAGCAGATAAGAACATTTCTTATATTCTCTTCACATGTAGCCATGCTCCCACTTCGCCTAAAAATGATTTTGGTAGACACAGTAGTACTTGTACAATGTAGAAGGAGCACAATTATTATAGAAACTGTTAACCTGCTATTGTCACTCAAGACTTAGAGGACATGGTCAAAATTTGGACATGTTAAAATATTATGAAGTGAGGATTTGGTCGAATCAGGATGCAGTGATAACTTTAACCCTTTCCCTCATACGACAATTCTGCAGCAGACGACTTTGAACGTATTTTGTCAAAAAATGGAAAATCTCCATAATTGAATGGATATTTGTTACCTATGACAAAAAGTGGAAAACATTGTGGCAAAAGGAGAAATTGCACATTTTGTGCAATTTCTTCTTTTGTCACTATGTTTTCAAAAAGCCGTCTGCTGCAGAGGCGTCAGAAAGCGTCTATATGAGGGAAGGGGTTAAAAGGACATTGTAATGAAACACTTAAATCCTGGCAGATGTAAATGCATATGAATTATTGATAATAATTGCTTAAAAATAAGCCCAGCTTTCAAAAAGTTTTGTTTAATATTTATATTCATGAATGCCATATCTCAGACTGTGTTCTTATTCTAATGGCTCCATGAATATTTATGAATCATCCTCCAATAAAAACAATCTGTATTTATGAAAAGTTTAGGAAGTTTATACTTACGTTTACTTGTGTGTACAATTATGAAACCTCACCAAATCAACATTATTTGTTAGAGGGTTTGTAAACCCTTTTGTGATTAATTGAGTTACTGTATAGTTGTTTATACCGTAGGGTGGGTTTTCCTTAACCCTTTCCCTCATACGACAATTCTGCAGCAGACAACTTTGAACATATTTTGTCAAAAAATAGAAAATATCTATAATTGAATGGATAACCTATGACTAAGAGTGGGAAATATTGTGGCAAAAGGAGAAATTGCTTGTTTTGAGCAATTTTTTCTTTTGTCACTATGTTTTCAAAAAGCCATCTGCTGCATAGGCGTCAGAAAGCGTCTATATGAGGGAAAGGGTTAATTAAAGGGCCACTCTTGTACAAAAGTAATACCTAGAAATTAATTATACATTACAGGAAAGGTTCAAAGAATGTTGGTGTACCTTGGAAAATATCAAGCTCGCCACGCCGCTGCATCATTGATAGAGGCTATCAAAGTGTCACATGCTAATGATCATAATCTTGGGTAAGATATCTTCTTATATGACGTTAACCACACAGATTTATAGAAACACTCTGGGATGACAAAAGTCACAATTTCCTAGTAGGAAAGAATTCCCAAACAAGATTTTCACTTGATTAATGAAGATAATGATATCAGTTATTATAATTTTCAACAATTTACATCAATCGGATATGATACATATAATTTGTTAACCCTTTCCCACATATGGACGCTTTCTGATGCCTCTACAGCAGACAACCTTTGAAAACATTGTTACAAAAGAAGAAATTGCTCAAAACGAGCAATTTCTCCTTTTGACACAATGTTTTCAACTTTTTTCCGTAAATATACCCTCATTTATAGGTATTTTCTATATTTTTGTCCACATGTTTCCAAAGAAGTCATCTACTGCAGATTTGTTGTATGTTGGAAAGGGTTAACCACTAAATGTTTGATACAAGAATTCTTATCTCTCGAGATTTTACCCTCAAACAAAAGACTCTTACAGATGTACTTGTTTTTTAATAGCTCGTAGATATCACTTGGGATAGAATTCCCATATCAAAATATAATAGTAAATAACCTATTTACTATTATTATGAGGTATTATCAAGGGTTTTGAAATTCTTGGTTAATTTGTCTCTACATTATATTTAATTTTAGACAAACAAAAACTTTTTTGAGAGACAGTGTTAACCCTTTCCCTCATGTAGACGCTTTCTGACGCCTCTCAAAACGAGCAATTTCTCCTTTTGCCACAATGTTTTCCACTTCTAGTCATAGGTTATCCATTCAATTATAGAGATTTTCTATTTTGTGTCAGTAACCCCTTTCCACATAAAGCCAATATGAAGCAGATGAATTTGAAAACATACAGGCAGAACTACTCAAAATTTCAACAAATAAAATAATTATAATTTAATCGATTTGAAAACATTGTGGTAAAAGGAGAAATAGCTCCTGAATGATGAGCTGGTATCAGGATATATCTGTCAAAAGTACTGATAATTACGGTGTAAAACACTTTTCAAACTAGCAAACAAAACCAAACCTAGACTTGGTGAATGTTATGTAAAAATGCACATAGATGTTTCCTTTTTATTTTTTAGCTCACCTGAGCTTTGCTCAAGGTGAGTTATTGTGATCGCCTTTTGTCCGGCGTCCGTCGTGCGTCGTGCGTCGTGCGTCGTGCGTCAACTTCTTCTCCTCAGTAACCAGTGGGTCAATTTGGATGAAACTTCACAGAAAGCATCCTCTCAATGACCTCACCAGAATTCCTTCAAATTTTTGGGATCCATGCAAAATTCTGGTTTCCATGGCAACGAAACTGAAAAAACTTCAAAATTCTTCTTCTCCCAAACTGGTTGGCAGATTTTCAAATAATTTTGTAGAAATGTTCCTTAGATGACCCTCTATCAGATTCCTTCAAGCCTTGTTGATTGGTCGAAAAACATGGCCGCCAGGGGGGGCGGGGCTATTTTGCCTTATATGGCTATAGTGAAAACTTAAAAAATCTTCTCCTCCGAAAGTGTCAGGCCGATTTTCAAATAATTTTGTAGAAATGTTCCTTGGGTGACCCTCTATCAGATTCCTTCAAGCCATGTTGATTGGTCGAAAAACATGGCCGCCAGGGCGGGGCTATTTTGCCTTATATGGCTATAGTGCAAACTTAAAAAATCTTCTCCTCCAAAAGTGTCAGGCCGATTTTCAAATAATTTTTTAGAAATGTTCCTTGGGTGACCCTCTATCAGATTCCTTCAAGCCATGTTGATTGGTCAAAAAACATGGCCGCCAGGGGGCGGGGCTATTTTGCCTTTTATGGCTATAGTGAACACTTAAAAAATCTTCTCCTCCATAAGTGTCGGGCCGATTTTTAAATAATTTTGTAGAAATGTTCCTTGGGTGACCCTCTATCAGATTCCTGCAAGCCATGTTGATTGGTCGAAAAACTTGGCTGCCAGGGGGCGGGGCTATTTTGCCTTATATGGCCAAAGTGAAAACTTAAAACATCTTCTCCTCCGAAAGTGTGTGGCTGATTTTCAAATAATTTTGTAAAAACGTTCCTTGGATGACCCTCTATCAGATTCCTTCAAGCCATGTTGATTGGTCGAAAAACATGGCCGCCAGGGGGGCGGGGCTATTTTGCCTTATATGGCTATAGTGAAAACTTAAAAAATCTTCTTCTCCGAAAGTGTCAGACCGATTTTCAAATAATTTTGTAGAAATGTTCCTTGGATGACCCACTTTCAGATTCCTTCAAGCCATGTTGATTGGTAAAAAAACATGGCCGCCAGTGGGCAGGGCTATTTTGCCTTATATGGCTATAGTGAAAACTTAAAACATCTTCTCCTCCAAAAGTGTCTGGCCGATTTTCAAATAATTTTGTAGAAATGTTCCTAGGGTGACCCTCTATCAGATTCCTTCAATCCATGTTGATTGGTCGGAAACTATGGCTGCCAGGGGGCGGGGCTTATATAGCTAAAGTGAAAAAAAAATATTAGGTGAGCGATTCCAGGGCCATCATGGCCCTCTTGTTTATTATACCCCCAGATACATAGTAAATGGGGGCTATATAGGAGTCACGCTTGTCGGACAGTCGGTCAGTTGGTTGGTCGGTCGGTCGGTCTAGACATTTTTTGTGAACACTATTTCTCAGCAACCTTTAGTCAGAATTCAATATAACTTCACAAGAATGATTGATACCAAGCCTAGTATTCATCACCTTCAGTGATATTTCTAGTTTTTTTAAATTGAGTATAATTTATTATTGTCCCAACGCCTTATTTTTACTTTCCTTTACAACAGACTAATCCGCCAAGCATATCTAGAGATAGCCCTGGTGTACATGTACAGCAGTGGTATAGCCTTGATGAAGGAAGGAAGCTTGATAGATGTCCAGTCCGGTCAGGAGAGCGAGGATGACACTTCCAGTCAGAATACATCAAAGGAATCCAAGAAAAAGTGGAAGGTTGGTATACTTTGTTTTCATAGAATATAGCAAAGCTTACATTTGAAAAAATTAGTTTAACCCTTTCCCTCAAATAGACTCTTTCTGACGCCTCTGTAGCAGACAGCTTTTTGAAAACATACTGACAAAAGTAGAAATTGCTCAAGACGAGCAATTTCTCCTTTTGCCACAATGTTTTCCACTTTTAGTCATAGGTTATCCATTCAATTAAAGAGATTTTCCAATTTTTGACAAAATATGTTCAAAGTCGTCTGCTGCAGAATTGTCATATGTGGGAAACGGTTAAACAATATTTTATTAATATTTGATACAATATAAACACAAAGGTATGTGTACATACAAGTGGATCAATTTTGGGTTGGAAAACATGTTTTTTAATACTTATATGAATTCCTCTCCTTGAACAATTTGAAGGATCAGTATCATGTAGTCGAGGGCTTGGCATGAAATTGGTATTTTTTTACCAAGGTTAATCACCTCGCTATAAAGTCTTTATAAGCGTTAAATCATTTTTCTTGGAAAACAATGGAAATTTAGGTGCCATTGCTCATTCTGAGTAATGGCACCTTAAAATTTGCATTGTTTACAAAGGCGTAAAAATTGCCCCTAAACCAGGGTTTTCAAAATAGGTTTTTAGTTACAACTGTTTCATGCCAAGCCCTCGAAATATATAGTAGGAAAAGGAGAATTGCAAGTATTTAATTACTACATCTCTCTTCTACAGGAGGAATCTGCCATGGCTGAGTGGTATGCATGGCGGATTTGAGGCGTGGAGTAGCATTTTGCTCAGTACTGGTTTGTTTAAACAGGGATTTTGAATAAGTGTTCTGTTGCCTTGAAAGAACTGAAATAAGGATAAAAAACAGTGTAAAAAATCCAATATACCAAAACAAAACTAATTTCGTACCGGTGTAAATTATTGATGTCTATCACAAGAGTAGGATTTGAAAGAAAAACAATGATAACATTTTATTTCAATCTACTTAGGGTAAACGGGAGAAAAAGGGTAAAGGCAAAACAAAAGACCAAATGAACGAACAAGAGCGAGAAAAGCATGCTGCCTGGTTGGCCATTCGTTGTGCTGCCTCTGTTTCGAATACCCAGCGAAACCGAGTACTCCTGATAGGAGATGTGAGTGTGACATCTCAGAAGCTCTCAGAAGCTGCTCAACAAGAAATGCCTGACTTTGCTGCTCTAGATCTAGTCGGGGCTTATGTCCTGGGAGAAAAGAAGAGAGTTTATAAAAGTAAGTCCTATTACTTGTTTAACTCTTTCCCACATACAACAAATATTCGGCAGAGGATTACTACTGGTCGGTTCATCCTGACACCAGTTGATCCGTTGTAATGCCATCTCTGTAACCCTGAGTGCCAGTGAAGGAAGTTGCTATTATTGTATTTTTATCATGTGGTAGGTAAGAAAACAAATTAACCTTTTCCCACATCTAACAAATCTGCAGCAGATGACTTTGAAAACACATTGGCAAAAGCGTATGTCACGGTCTGAACTTGTACACAGTTTGAGGGACTTCATGTAAGCGGCCCGGTTAGCTCAGTCGGTAGAGTACTTGCCCTGAAAGCGAGAGGTCCCGGGTTCGAGCCCCGGACTGGCTGCATGTTTTTCTCTCCTTGTGACATTGGCGCCCAATAAGGGAGGCTGAAGTTGTACATAGCTTACGACAGCAAAGCTTGACGCTACCTCTCATCGCTGGCTTGCTGCGTTAGCTATGTACAACTTCAGCCTCCAGTACAGATCTTGAAAAAGCAACATAGATGCTGATTTCTTGTCACGACACCCTATGACGGATGATATGGTACACACTGACAGTGTCCAAGCTGTAATTCGAGCGTCTTTGCTGCCTTCTGAACAGTCGCCTGCTTTCGAGTGCGTGTCATTTTCACAGCAGATTGACTTGGCTGCAACAGCCACACCTCTTTCAGACGTAGACTGGAAAGTAGAGCAAAAGAAAGATGCAACGATTTCCAGAGTGATTTGTCTTCTGTCATCTGGACACAAACCAACAAAAAGACTGAGTGCAAAAGAGTCTAAGCCAGTTCGCAGATACCTCCGGGAGTGGTCCCACCTATTTCTCAAGGACGGACTTCTTTATCTCCATGGTAAAGTCTGTGGACATGATGTTGACCAGCTTGCTCTGCCAGAAACATTTTTAGACTTAGTATTTTCTAGTCTTCATGACAGTGTTGGTCACCAAGGAATTGAGCGGACAGGTTCATTAGTCAAAAGTCGATTCTTTTGGCCCAGCATTGACAATTTCCTTGAGCATCGGATTAGGAATTGTCCACGATGCATTCGACGAAAAACTCCTTCTACTCGTAGTACTGGTCTAGTTCCAATCCAGTCATCTTACCCATTGGAGATTGTCTGCATAGACTTCTTAACATTGGAGATGTCAAAAGGTGGGTATGAGAATGTTTTGGTCATTACTGATCACTATACCCACTTCGCTCAAGCCCTTCCTACCAAGAACCAAACAGCACGTACCACAGCTAAGGCACTTTTTGACTCTTTTATCTGTCACTATGGCTTTCCAAGCCGTTTGCATAGTGACCAGGGTCGAAACTTCGAAAGTGCTCTGATTAAGGAACTTTGCTCTTTGGCAAATGTGTCCAAGTCCAGGACCACGCCATATCATCCTCAAGGCAATGGGATGGCGGAGAGGTTTAATCAGACGCTTTTGAACATGCTTGAGACCTTAGAAGAGAAGAATAAGGAAAACTGGAAGGCGCACGTTCCTGCGTTAGTTCACGCGTACAACTCCACAAGACATGAAACCACTGGGTATACACCGCATTTCCTTATGTTCGGTCGACATCCTCGCCTTGCTGTTGACGCTTTTCTCGGCATATCTGCTGACGAGTCCTCTTTTGCCTCAACAAAGTCGGATTACGTCACTGGACTAAAGTCCAGGTTATATTTCGCTTACAGAGTGGCAACTTGTGAAGCAAGGCGACAGGCCATGCGCCATAAGAAGCGTTACGACCTTCGAGTCAGGGAAGCAAAATTAGAACCAGGAGACCGGGTTCTCGTTAAAAATGTAGGGTTGAAAGGTAAGTGCAAACTTGCAGACCGGTGGAGTAAAGACATCTTTGTTGTTGTGTCCCAACCTAATCCAGATCTTCCAGTTTTTAAGGTCCAGCAGGAAGATACCAATGCGGACCCAAAGACACTCCATCGTAATCTGTTACTACCTTTCATGGGGTTGCCCTTGCAGGCACCCCGTTTGCCTCCAAAGGAGGATTCCGTCCCCTTACCCTCGAAATCAGGTAATTATGTGATTCCAGCCCGGCGTCCAGGGAATGTCGACCTTCGACCGGAAGCTCCGCCATTTGTTCCAAGACGTACCACACGGGATAGACAGCGTCCAAAATGGATAGACAACAACTGGAAAGTTGACTAATTCGTTTTTTCTCAGTTTCAGAGTTTCAGTATCCAGAACATGTGACTGGTTTAATTAATTAAATGCTTGTCAATTTTATATTCTATTTAAGATGATTTAATAATGAAAATCCTAAATTGTTTGTGAATAATGTTTGGCATTATACACATTTTTCTCAGTTTTATATATTTTACCAAGTACATGTAGTACATGGTAAACACGCATTTTTGCGCTGTACATTGAACGTTTAGGGTACAAAGTGTTATGCTTTAATAATACATGAACTGTATTATTTCGAGAGTAACAGGGCTTGTCGCTTTTACTTGTGTCTGCCCTTTTTAGCTATAAGGACTAACTAGTTGTTAGCGTATATTTCCTTTACAAGTATCTGTAAAATACAGGTTAGATTAAAAAAGTATTGTTTGTAGGCTATTAGTTGTAGCTATTTAGTACTAAGTACTAATAGGGATTTTATTTCTTATGCCTACAACGGTTAAGAAATGTCGGGACGACATTTTCTCCTAGGGGAGGAGTATGTCACAGGGATGATTTGTCTGTTAATCGTTATATGTGTGTGTCGTCTTATTGTACGTGTTTTCTTCAAACTTTCTCTTCTCATATTACTCACGTTCATTTGCATGTACCGGTAGTACTTACCAATATTCACTAATATTCACTTAACGTTCAACTCTCATTATTATTAAAAGTACTCATGCCATGGCCTCATTTCAGCACATACCATTTCATTATTATACATATCGGGGCCTCATTGCACATTCTTTTCACGTGGACTTACCTAAACATCGTGACAAGTGAAGCGCACTCTACGACACCTATCTTGTCATATTTCCATCGGACTCAGTCGACTAAGTCGCACTTCGTCGACCTTATAAAGATATATAGAATTCTGAGTGCCTTCATTTGTTGCTTTTGCAGGTAAATACATTATCATTATTTTCATCTTCATTTCTTTTCAGCTGCATTGAATGTCTCATTTTGTAAGTTTATTCGTAAATGTTAATTTGTTCATTTATTTGTTTTGTTGCATGTTATCTTGTGAGAGATGAGAGATATTTCCATCGGACTCAGTCGACTAAGTCGCACTTCGTCGACCTTATAAAGATATATAGAATTCTGAGTGCCTTCATTTGTTGCTTTTGCAGCCTACCCCGAAGAAGATTCCATACGATAGAAATATCAGCATAACACGTGTAAAAATATCAGTAATGGCAGTTTGATTATTAAAAAGAGGTGAAAACATTGAGGCAAAAGATGATATTGCTTGTTTTGAGCAATTTCTCCTTTTGTCACAAGGATTTCAAAAGTCCTCTGCTGCAGATGCGTCAAAATGCGTCTACATGTGGGAAAGAGTTAATTATTGTAAGACAGTGCTATCATCATTTACAATACAAATTGATGTTTGAGAGGCCCCGGTGGTAAAGTGGTTAACACGCTCGACTGTAGTGGTTTAAATCCTGTTTTTCAATTCTGGAAATTTCTGAGGTTCTTTTAAGTGTCTACCACTAAACTAGATGTCAGGTACTGGTTGTTTCCAGAAAAAATGGTCTCAAGTGTATCTGTGCTATACACTGTATGTAATAGAACCTAGGGGTCTTCTTTGAAAGAGCTATGGTATCCCACCCGGACTTCCTTGTATCTAATTCTGTCTCATTAATATTTTCTGCACCTAACAGATGTTCGTAAATAACAAATTGTACACTATGGAATGGGCCTTTAGAAGCTAAACAGCTTAACCCTTTCCCACATATAGACGCTTTCTGACGCCTCTGCAGCAGACGACTTTTTGAAATCATTGGGGTGAAAGGAGAAATTGCTTATGATGAGCAATTTCTCCATTTGCCACAATGTTTTCAACTCTTTTCAAAAATGATACTATGATTTATAGAGATTTTCTATATTTTGGACTTGATAATTACAAAGTCGTCTGCTGCAGATTTGTTTTATGTTGGAATATTAACCCTTTCCCTCATATAGACGCTTTCAGACGCCTCTGCAGCAGACGGCTTTTTGAAAACATAGTGACAAAAGAAGAAATTGCTCAAAACGACCAATTTCTCCTTTTGACACAATGTTTTCCACTTTTAGTCATAGATTATCCATTCAATTAAAGAGACTTTCTAATTTTTGACAAAATATGTTCAAAGTCGTCTGCTGCAGAATTGTCGTATGACGGAAAGGGTTAAGCTCAATCAGAGCAATTGGATTATGTATACATTAATATCTGTGTTTCAGATGATATCGAGGAAGAACTAGCACCTCTTATCGATGCCCAAGAAGTAAAGCATGTGGAAACCTACGATGAACAAATACAGAAAGCGAAGGAAGTTGCCAATGATTTAAGCTGGATTCAGTTCCTTGGTAAGCGTTTGCGGATGCATACTTTACCCTTTCCCTCATATAGACGCTTTATGACGCCTCTGCAGCAGATGGCTTTTTGAAAACATAGTAACAAAAGAAGAAATTGCACAAAACGTGCAATTTCTCCTTTTGTCACAATGTTTTCCACTTTTAGTCATAGGTTATCCATTCAATTATAGAGATTTTCCATTATTTGATAAAATATGTTCAAAGTTGTCTGCTACCGAATTGTTGTATGAGGGAAACGGTTAACTTAACCCTTTCACACATATAGCAGATTTGAAGCAGACAACTTTGACAACATCTCTTTAAAAATATGACAAATGTTTATGCATGAAACTGTAATTATTTAATAGAGTTGAGAATGTTATGAGCAATTTCATCTTTTGCCACTTTGTTTTCATTAGTTGTCTGCTGCATATGTCTCAAAATTCATCTTCAAGTGGTAAAGGGTTAATTTCTTCTCTCCTCCTGGAGAATAGGAATTATACTACTAATACTCCTGAGAGACTTCACCCGTTTCTGTTCATGTCTTAGAACAAAATCCTTTTCTTCTTTATCAATTTACCATCTCCAAGTCTCTTTTGGTCTTCCTTGTTACCGTCTGCCATGTCCAAGTCAGAGCTATTTAGCTGTTGTTGTTGATGTCTCTGTAAAAGTACCTGACCGACCCAGACCCTTGTACCCCTTTTAACTTGTTAACATATTTTATCATATTTTATCGAATCCTGTTTGCTTGTGATAGATGCTCTAAGGAAACCAACCTTAGCAAACTTGTATTTTATGACAAGTGTATAAATCCAGATATGTTTGCTAATCAGTGCAATCTGATTCAATCTGATACGGTTTTGTCAAAAGTTTATTTCTGTGACTAAATGGCAAACAATGAAGAGCAAGATCAAACTGAACAGATGCACAGGTGGGTCTAGATCTTTATGGGTAGCAAATGTCAACCCCATGGTTTATTTTTCTAGAGCTCCAAAAGCTCAGTCTGTACTAACTATGAGTTTGAATATAAGATGAGCGAACATTTTTCCCAAGTTTGACAAAAGTCAATGCGACAAGCGTCATTCATCCTGCGAGAATGGGCTAAGAGTCCATGTGAAAAATCAGCCAGTTGCTTGAAAGATTGTTGCGTGCAGTACTGGTCTGAGAAAGCCAGCTAACACATGGACAGTAGAACTGGCAGCCGTGACATAACTGAAAAATCATCGCTATAAACCACAATCAATAAATCGAGAGCATGACCCAAACTTGTGACTATTACAGGGTACCAGACAATTCTGCAGAGGCTCTGCAGTACGTCCACTGTTTCTGCCTCAAGTTTGAAAAGTGAGGACAATAACTCTGCGAAGACCCGGATGGCTGCAGGTGACCTTGGCCCTGAATTTGACCTTGGATTTATCAGCCATGCTGAGTGTGACACCACCATGAACCATGACGTTGTAAGGTAAGCCAGAGCCTCTGGAAAATGGGGCATTTCTTTATATTCTTAACCTTTCCCACATATAACAATTTTGCAGTAGAGAGGCAGACAATTTTGAAACCATCCAGGTAAATGTATGGAAAATCTCTGTAAATGAAAGTATATTAATTAAATAGAGATGAAAACTTTTCGGCAAAAGGAGAAATTGCTCATTATGAGCAATTTCTCCTATTGCTGAAATGTTTTCAAAATTGTCTGCTGCATGGGCAGATGCAATGCTTATTATGAGCAATTTCAACTTTTGCCACAATGTTTTCAACTTTATTGCAAAATTATAATTTCATTTATTGAGGTTTTCCATATTTTAGCTTCAATATTTTCAAAGTATTCCCCTAATGCCTTGCTGTTTGTCAGAAAGGTGAAAATGCAGATGATTCAATAAAAGTTAAATCAGGTCATAATTTGACCCTTTCCCACCTGCAGATGCATACTGATGAATCTGCACTGTTAAAAAGATTGTGGCAAAAGGATTGATTGATAAGAGTTTAACACCATTTTAAACAAAAATTTAGTCATATCATGGCGGCCAGTTCACTTTCTCATGTAAATCATAATTTCCTCACTCCAGTTCTCCACACAACAGACTTTCCAAGCAACTGGCTACATTTCCACACAGATTGTTACCCCATTGGTGAAAAACAAATGATGTTTGTCACAGTTACTATTGTCAAATGTTGGAAAGAATGTTGGCCGGGCTGGGGTTCAAACTCACAACCAATGGAATGACAGGCCCTGTCACTACCGGCTGAGCGAAATGAGTTGAAAACACTGTGGCAAAAGGAAAAATTGCTAAGCAATTTCTATTTGTATGCTACAATGTTTTCAAAAATCAGAGGGATCAGTCAGAAAGCATTTTTATATGGAAAAGGGTAAAAGTTATTTTTAACCCTTTCCCACATATAGATGCTTTCTGAAGCATCTGCAGCAAAACGAGCAATTTCTTCTTTTGCCACAGTGTTTTCAACTTTGTTCAATTATTATACTCTCATTTATAGAGATTGCCCATGTTTTTGCATGATTGTTTTCAAAGTTGTCGTCAGCGGATTTGTTGTATATGGGAAAGGGTAAAAGTTATTTTTAAACCTCATTACACACAGGTCAATGCTGCTGTGCAGTACATATTCGGTACGACTCACCAAAATGCACAAGTACCTCTGTGACAACCTGAAGGTGTATGGATCAGACTGCTGCGCCGTGTACCCACCAGATGCCTTACAGTTACCTCTACCAGACGACGTTCCTAGTACAGATCTGAGTCTGACCACAAAGTCCTATGCACAGAACTTCAGCCATCCCGCTGATCTGGAGAGAGAGACGCAGATTCACATCGACTTGAATGTGTCTCCAGGTATAGGATGTTGTTTATTTTTCTATATTTTATTTTTATCCCTTTCCTGCATACAGCAAATCTGAAGCAATTGGCTTTGAAAATATCTAGGCAAATATATTGAAATCTTTTAATACAGATATAGATTTGTTAATTAATACTCCATGAACATTTAATTGCATGTATAACATTTTCCCACATACAACAAATCTGCATTCGAAAACTTTGAAAATATCTAAGTGAAAATAGTTTAACCCTTTCCCTCATAGGACAATTCTGCAGCAGACGACTTTGAACGTATTTTGTCAAAACATAGAAAATCTCCATAATTGAATGGATAACCTATGACAAAAAGTGGAAAACGTTGTTGCAAAAGGAGAAATTGCATGTTTTGTGCAATTTCTTCTTTTGTCACTATGTTTTCAAAAAGCTTTCTGCCGCAGAGGCGTCAGAAAGCGTCTATATGAGGGAAAGGGTTAAGTGTCTACAAATAGAAGATAAATTATTGAATTGAGTTGAAAACATTGTGGCAAAAGGAGAAATCGCTTATTATGAGCCATTTTAAAAGAGTTCAAATGTCATCTGCTGCAGATGCCTCTGAATGTGTCCGCAAATGGGAAAAATGGTGGCTTTGCTGTCTGTTGATAAGTGTTCGATCCCCAGTCGCGGTACTACGGTCATGGTGGAGTGCCCTTGGGCAAGGCACATTTTCTAGCCTAGTACTGGTTTGTTTACCCAGGGATCATGAATAATTATACCCCCAAAAAACAAAGTTTTGGGGGGGTATATAGGAGTCACTGTGTCGGTCGGTCGGTCGGTCGGTCGGTATGTCGGTCGGTCGGTCGGAAGCCATATTTTGTCCGGACCATATCTTAACAATGCAACATAGGATTTGAACGAAACTTCATAGGATGATACAACACATTGAGAGGAAGTGCGGTGTACAGGAACCATAACTCTATTTTATCTAAATACAAAGTTATTGCCCTTTGTTACTTTTTCTTATTCGTAGAGTCTTGTCCGGAGCATAACTTTAAAACTAATTGTTGGAATTTAATAAAACTTCATAGGATGATACAACACATTGAGAGGAAGTGCAGTGTATAGGAACCATAACTCTATTTAATCTAAATAAAGAGTTATTGCCCTTTGTTACTTTTTCTTGTCCGGAGAATTACTTAATAACTAACAGATGGAATCTAATAAAACTGCATACAATGGTAGAGCATAATCAGAGGAAGTGCAGTGTACAAGAACCATAACTCTAATTTACATAATTACAGAGTTATTGCCCTTTGTTACTTTTTCTTATTCGTAGAGTCTTGTCCAGAGCATAACTTTAAAACTGATTCTTGGAATTTATTAAAACTTCATAGGATGATACCACACATTGAGAGGAAGTGCAGTGTACAGGAACCATAACTCTATTTAATCTAAATACCGAGTTATTGCCCTTTGTTACTTTTTCTTGTCCGGAGAATTACTTAATAACTAACAGATGGAATCTAATAAAACTGCATACAATGGTAGAGCATAATCAGAGGAAGTGCAGTGTACAAGAACCATAACTCTAATTTACATAATTACAGAGTTATTGCCCTTTGTTACTTTTTCTTATTCGTAGAGTCTTGTCCAGAGCATAACTTTAAAACAAATTGTTGGAATTTAATTAAACTTCATAGGATGATACAACACATTGAGAGGAAGTGCGGTGTACAGGAACCATAACTCTATTTTATCTAAATACAGAGTTATTGCCCTTTGTTACTTTTTCTTGTCCGTAGAATTACTTAATAACTAATAGATGGAATCTAATAAAACTACATATAATGGTAGAGCATAATCAGAGGAAGTGCAGTGTACAAGAAACATAACTCTACTTTACATAATGACAGAGTTATTGCCGTTTGTTACTTTTTCATATTCGTAGAGTCTTGTCCGGAGCATAACTTTAAAACTAATTGTTGGAATTTAATAAAACTTCATAGGATGATACAACACATTGAGAGAAAGTGCAGTGTACAGAAACCATAACTCTATTTAATCTAAATACAGAGTTATTGCCCTTTGTTACTTTTTCTTGTTTACAGAGTTATGGCCCTTTTGTTGGTCGGTCGTAAACCATATTTTGAGTCAAGGTGCTGTTTTGGGGGTATTTATCATCTTCAGTGATATTTCTAGTTAAATTTAATTGCGCGCTAAATGACCTTAGCTGTCGATGCGCCATAAAACAATATACATTCATTCATTCATTTTATGTCCGATATTTTGTCTACAAACTATTTCATAAAAAATGCTGCCTTTTTATTCAATGAAACATTATATATTAGTAGAAGCTCTAGTTCCAATGCCAAGCCATTGTAGCTCAGTCTGCAAAGATAAATGTTGAAGGAATGAAGAGTGTTTGCTAGACTTTTATCAAACTGAAAAAAAGAATGTTGGCTGAGCTGGGGTTCAAACTCACAAATCCTTAATTGACAACTGAGCCACTGAAACGTTGTTGAAAAGGGCGTTAAACCCCAATCAATCAATCAATCAATCCTTCTCCCTGATGCAGGTGACATTTGATGTGTCTGCACTAGATTACATTTAGATGTTATTGTGGGAAAAAGAGAACTTAATCAAAAAGAGCAATTTCTCCTTTCACAAACAGTGATTCTCAACACTATTAAACTCATATCTGAAAATAACTGGGTGTTTCATGTTACAGGAATCCACTGTGGTCGAGTGGTTAGGGTCGGGAATTTCGAAACCGGGTGTCTCGGGATCGATCCCCAGTCGCGGCACTACGGTCATGGTGGAGGTGCCCTTGGGCGAGGCACATTTTCTAGCCTAGTACTGGTTTGTTTACCCAGGGATCATGAATAATTAAATTTAATTGCGCGCTAAATGACCTTAGCTGTCGATGCGCCATAAAACAATATACATTCATGGTTTCATGTTACATATTTTTCCTCAGATGTTTAACCCTTTCCCTCATACGACATTTCTGAAGCAGACGACTTTGAACGTATTTTGTCAAAACATAGAAAATCTCAATAATTAAATGGATAACCTATGACAAAAAGTGGAAAACATTGTGACAAAAGGAGAAATTGCACGTTCTGTGCAATTTCTTCTTTTGTCACTATGTTTTCAAAAGACGTCTGCTGCAAATGCGTCGGAATGTGTCTGCAAGTGGGAAAGGGTTAACCCGTTCACACATACCACAATTCTGCAGCGGACAACTTTGAAAATATCTAGACAAAAATATGGGATATATCTATTAATTTAAGTATGATCATTGAAAAGAGTTGAAAACATTGTGGCAAAAGGAGGAATTACTCATTACGAGCAATTTCCTCTTTTGGCCATGATGCTTTCAAATATAGTATACCCAGGTGCGCCAAAATGCGTCTGTAAGTGGGAAAGTGTCAAGGTCGATTAGTCTTATAATGTCATATCAGGTAACCAATTAATTAATCTATTTATTTCATAGGGATGCCACCTCAACCTCCTGGAAGTATAAAAACCTCAACAAGACCTCTGGATACTCCCATTGTATCACCAAACGATAATGAGGTCACGCTGCAATGGTACCAACCTTCCCTTGAAGAGGCGGACCCTACTAGGCCAGAGGCCTCAGGTCCAGAAAGTCGAAGTCTTTTGTTGTACTCTTTGAACGCCAAGGTCACTGGTACAAGTCACACTCAGACCAAGATTATGTGGGTCCCGCTGTCACAGCTAAACGACTTACATGATAGGTAGGTTTTATAGTTTACCCTTTCCCACATGCAACAAATTGGATATCGTTGAAAACAATTAGTCAAAAGAATGGAAAACCTCTATAATGAAAAGTATATTTATTGAATAGAGTCGAAAACATTGTGGCAAAAGGAGAAGTTGCTCCTCATGAGCAATTTCACCTTTTGTCACAATGTTTTTAAGAGTCGTCTGTTGCAAATGTGTCAAAAATGTGTCTGCATGTGGGAAAAGGGTGAACACCTTACCTTACGTTCCAGTTTAGCCACTTCTTAAATGAAAGCATCATACTTAACCCTTTCCCACATACAACAAGTATGCAGCAGATGTCTTTAAAAACATGGTGACAAAAACCTGATAAATCTCCATAAAAGATAGCTTAATTGTTAAATAAAGTTGAAATCATTGTGGCCAAAGGTGAAATTGCTCATGATTGCAGAGTCAGATGGTTGGATTTTCTGGAGTGCACGTCATTATTTAGCACAAAGGTCAGAAACAGTTCATCCTATTCCTTCATAAGATAAATCTGCATGAGGCGAAAGTGGAAACATATAGACAAAATTATGGAAAAATTCTGTAAATGAATGTGAAATTATTTAAATTATTGAATAGAGTGGAAAACTTTGTGTTTCATCTCTTGCCACCATGTTTTCAAGAGGTGTCTGCTGCAGAGGCATCATAAAGCACCTTCATGTTGGAAAGCGTATATATTATTGAGTTATACAATGATTCCTAGAGCAATAGAATATAGATATGAAAAACTGTTGTCTATTTGCATTATATATTTTTTTCATTACAAAGAAATAACTTAATATCTGCATGTAGTATAGTTATTGAAAAGAGCTGAAAACATTGCCCCAATGTTTCAAAAGTTGTCTGCTGCAGAGGCGTCAGAAAGCACCCACATGTTGGAAAGGATTAATATTATAATGTTATACAATACCTCCAAGAGCAATACAACATAGATATGAAAAACTGTTGTTTCTTTGCAATATATATTTTCTTGCATAACAAAGAAAGAACTTTATGTCTAGTATTTATTGAACAGAGATGTAAAAACTGTTGTTTCTTTGCAATATATATTTTCTTGCATAACAAAGAAAGAACTTTATGTCTAGTATTTGTTGAACAGAGATGTTGTAAAAACTTGTTTCTTTGCAATATATATTTTCTTGCATAACAAAGAAAGAACTTTATGTCTAGTATTTATTGAACAGAGATGAAAACATTACGGGAAATTGAGAAACCGCTTATTATAAGCAATTTCTTCTTTTTGCCACAATGTTTTATTAATTTCACAAGTCTTCTGGTCTAGCATCCTCGGTCCCTTAGGCTATATTAGTATGTGCCAAGGAAGCTGCTCCAGAGGTATCAAAAGTGTCTGCATTTGGAAAAAGGGTCAAAATTCATGGATATGTTTGTGGTCTGCAGGTTGGCAGTGTTGATGCAGAGAGGTGAGATATACCTGTCAGACCAACAGAAAAAGAAGAAGGAGCCGATTGCTCCCTCGACAACTCCCACTACAAAAGCAAAGAAGGGAACCAGAATTAAGGCTTTATCCCCCAAGTTACAGAAAGATGAACAATTAGAGGTATGTTGTACTTAACATTGTTTTGCCATCTCCACGGTGTCGTGGTTAAGGTGTCGGCCTTGGGAGTGGGAGATCAGATTCAATCCGAAAGACTTTAAAAATGGTAGTAATGGCTTCCCTCCTTGGCATTCAGGGTTGCAGGGATAGCATTACAACTGATGAATTGTTGTCAGGATATATGATTCCAGATGTACTGGTAAATTACTGAGGAAATGCTGTGATATAATTGAAAGAATGTTGTAAATGGCATTAACACCACTCACACAAACCAAACAAAATTAGATTAGTGTACATTTCATCTTAGGCCCTTTTCTAAGGACTTTCTTCCAATTAAGGGTCTAAATGAGTGGCGCTCTAGTGTAGATGCAGATCAGCGAGCTTATCCAAGTAGTCTGATCTGGCTTTGCACTCTTTGCCAATTAATCATAAAAGGTTTCAAGAAACTTCTGTTAACCAGTATCCATTTGGGCATGGATGAATCTGCAGGTCTTTTTCCACATGTGACAAGAGGCTCGCTTAATAACAAATTTCTTCAACTATATACATATATATTCAAGAGTTATGTCTTCACAACCTTCATACACTTTTTTGGGCATCTGCAGCAGACAGCTTTTAAAAACATTATGGCAAAAGGAGAAATTTATGAGTAATTTCTCCTCTTGGCACAATGTTTTCATCTTTATTAAATAATTTTTTAAATGATAATGCTATTTTTTGAGTCACCTGCAATCAAAAATAATTTGAGTTTGTTACGTCCGCAAAATTTAGAAATAAGTTTTTAAGACGGAAATAAAAAAGTTGTGAGAAAAATGAGAAATAACTTGTTTTTCAAAAGTCTTCTACTTCATCATGCATTAGTAGTTATCTGTCTCCGGGTAAATAGTTATAAAACTGACTAAAGTTTTTCTTCTTTCCATTTCCAGAATCTCCTAAGACAGTGTATAGATGATATAAGTGATATGTTGGGTGCTGTTGTAGAGCCCGATACATCGTCTTCGATGACAGAGGTACGTCTTTCAACCATTTTTATGCTTGCTGAACAATTCATTGAAGCACATAGTTGCTGTATTGACTGTATGTTTTGTCATATGTGTGTGTGCATTTGTTTCCTGTTATTTCTAAGCAACTGCTCACTTTAACCGTTTCCTACTTGTAGCCATATTTTGAAGCATCTGCAGCAGACGACTTTTGAAAGAATTCTTGCAAAAGAAGAAATTGCTCAAAATGAGCAATTTCTCCTTTTGCCACAATTCTTTTAACTCTGTTTAATAATTAAACTCTTATTCATGGAGATTTTTCACGTTTTTGTATATAGGTTTTCAAAGTGGTCTGCTGCAGATATGTTGTATGTGAAAAAGGTTTAATTCAATGATTCTCTATGGACGACATCTGTATCATAAAATCTCGGACCAATTTTTTTACAAGTTTTAAGATTGCAATCGGTCTGGTGATTTGAATTCCGGTCCGGACTGGCACTTTTACCGGTCTTCCGAAGCCCTGATCAGTAGGTGCTTATTACCAGCCCTTTTAAAAAAAAAATTTTTTATAAAACAGTTATTATCTTTTATTTTACTATAAACCTGTAGATGGCTTTATACAGGCATGTACCGTACATTAGAGGACATTTGAAAAAATTATTGGGGATAAGGGGAGCACTCACCTTCCTTTGTATGCTCTCCTGTCTCTTAATTAATTAACCCTTTCCCACATACAAATGCTTTCTGACGCCCCTGCAGCAGACGACTTTTAAAAACATTGTGACAAATGGATAAATTGATCACAATGAGCAATTTCTCCATTTGTTACAATGTTTTCAACTCCATTTAATAATTACACTTCCTTTTATAGAGATTTTCCTCATATATGTTGTTATGTTTTCAAAGTCGTCTGCTGCAGATTTGCTGTATGTGGGAGAGGGTTAATTATTTCCAATAAGTGACAAATCTGCAGCAGACATTTTTTAATACACCAAGACAAACATATGGAAAATTTCAATAAGTATAAGTAAGATTTTTTAGATTGAGTTGAAAGCATTGTGGTAAAAGGAAAAATTGCTCACTATAAGCATTTTCTCCTTTCTGTCACAATATTTTTAAAAGTAGTCTGCTGCAGATGCGTCAAAATGTGACTACATACGGTATGAGAAAGGATTGACTAAGTAAATATCGAGGGCTTGGCGTGAAACGGTTGTAACTAAAATTTGTATTTTTTTACCAAGGTTAATCACCTCGCCATAAAGTCTTTATAAGTGTTAAATCATTTTTCTTGGTAAACAATGGAAATTTAGGTGCCATTGCTCGTTCTGAGCAATGGCACCTAAATTTGCATTGTTTACAAAGGGGTCAAAACTGCCCCTAAACAAGGGTTTTCAAAATAGGTTTTTAGTTACAACCGTTTCACACCAAGCCCTCGATATCTTTGATGTTTCTTTTTCAGAGCTTGCCGTTTGAGGTATCTAAGGCGAATATCAAGATGCTGGAAGCTCTATTTGACCCCAGTTTTGGTGCCACGGCCAAGGCATCCGACTTGGTGTTATGGCTCCTGAAGCTTTTCCCCACTATGTGATTGACTCTAAAAAAGTTTGACTTAACAAATTCGGGAAAAAAGTGACCACATTTAACTCTTATATGTTTGTCTATAGGAGTAATATTGCCGAGTGCTTTAATTATTTTCCATAATCTAACTGAAAACTTAATAAACATCGGTGCGCGTAAAGTATGTAATATGACGAAAAGTGGCATTGTTTCTGAGGGTAATTGTTTGGTTTGGTGCAAGATAGAGACTGATCTTAATTTACCCGTTTCCTTCATACAGACAACTACTGACGACTTGAATAACAAGCACTTACTCATTTACATAACGATTCAATTTATTCTTTTCCAAGCAGACAACTCTAAATATTTCATCAAGAAATTAAACGCTTTCTTTCATTTACATACCGTTTTCATTGTCTAAGCTAATTAATTAAAATCTAGTAATATTTATTTTTCAGTATAATTATATATAACGGCCGTCACGTGATTGATAGGTCAGTGAACACCCTTAACCCTTTCCCACATACAAGAAATCTGCAGCAAATGACTGAAATTATCAAGTCCAAATTATAGAAAATCTCTAAAAATGATTGTATGATTATTGTATAGAGTTGAAATTATTGTTTCAAATGGAGAAATTGCTCATTATGAGCAATTTCTGCTTTTGCCAAAATGAATTTAAAAGGCGATTGCTGCAGAGGCGTCAGAAAGTGTCTCTATGTGGGAAAGGGTTAAGTGTGTCTATGTGAAATGACCTTTTACGTCATGTGCAAGGGTTATTCATACATTTGTATATATTATATTTATATGTGCAAGGGGAATATAATTTATATGAAGCTATTTCTGTGATATTGAAGCTTATTATTATTTTCATCCGAAGTTTTGTTCCGACTATAAATCCGTTACCCACACACAACAAATCTGTAGCAGACGACTTTGAAAAACACCTAGGGTGAACATAATTATGTTAAAAATCTCAATTAACTATTCAATAGAGACAAAAACATTGTCGAACAATTTTATTGAAAGTCGTCTGCTGCAGATAGGCCAAAACCGTGTCTGCAAGTGAGAGTTAACCCTTTCCCTCATACAACAATTCTGCAGCAGACGACGTTGAACGTATTTTGTCAAAACATAGAAAATCTCCACAATTGAATGGATAACCTATGACAAAAAGTGGAAAACATTGTGGCAAAAGGAGAAATTGCTCATTTTGTGCAATTTCTTCTTTTGTCACTATGTTATCAAAAAGCCGTCTGCTGCAAAGGGTCAGAAAGCGTCTATATGAGGGAAAGGGTTAAGCATTCAACAAATCTGCTGCAGATGACTTTGAAGTTATTATACCTACAATTATAGACATTTTCCATAAGTCGTCTGCTGCAGATTTGCTGTATGTAGGAAAAGGTTAACATGTTATTCCTGTATTTTGGGTTATTATTGCTCTCATGGTAAGTGACCAACGTCTTGGTGCATTGCTTTGCTTATGAATTAATTTAGGTATGTATTTATTGACTGTTCTGTCAAATTTGGCGAAAAATAAATTTAATATTGTAATAAACAAAAACGTCTTTGTTCTCAGTTTTTATTAGATCACCTTTGCCAAAGGATGAATGAATGTACTCTATTTTGATCATCTCTGTCTGTCGTTCATAAATATTAAAGGATAGCTTTTAGGTGACACCCTACGATTGTTCAAGCCGTAATTAGTTGGTTGAAACATTGCTACCAAGCGGAATAAAAAACATGGGCAAAATGACAGAACGTAATTATTTTGCTTATCTGATTTCAATGTTCTTTTTGGAACCATCTATCTAATTTGATCACGCCTTATTGATTGGTTAAAAAAAAAACCATTCCACTAGAAGACCAACATAATGCACTCTGCGTTATGTACCGATCAGCCTGCACAGGCTAATCCGGGCCAACATATTCCGTCTCAGGGGGATAGAGGTATAGAGTAATGATTCCTGAAACAGAAAATCCACAGGAGGCGAAAAGTGTCTGTCTGGGTTAGCCTGCGCAGCGTTCTTAGGCTGATCCGGGTCGATACTTGACACAGAGTCCACAATGTTGGTTTTCTCCTGGAACAGCTCATATCTGAAGTTGTTTGTCTTTTTCGAGATAATTTATTGAAAATGTTAGTTTGTGAACCTTTAAAGAGTTTGATACGGCTGAATGCATACGTAAAGGCAACAGTTAAACCACTTTAGTAATGTTTACAAAAGTGAGGAAAATGGGGATAATGAATAATAACATATTAGAAAATACAAATGTATAAACTATGACGTGACATATCTAAAACAAAAAAGCCATTTTGTTTGATTGAAAGACATGGCTTATAGACTTCATCTGGAAAGGGCTATTAACCTATGAATCGGCTTGTCCGTTTTCAAGAGTAATTTGCTGAAGTGTTCCTCGGGTAACCATCTGCGAGAATTGCCCAAGTCAATATGATTGGTAGAAAAAAGGCTAAAAGGGACTTGGGCTAGATAAACACCTTATTTAGTTTTTTTGTTTCTTGTTTAGAACACCTTATTAGTCCCCTCCCGGTCAGAGACCAGTTTGGTCGATTCTGTCAGTCGGTCAGTCCCACATAACCGTCTCCGGCCGGCATCTTAATCATCCATCACATTCACCATGATGAGGCGACGTGTCGCGCTAAGGACCCATGCCTGTACCTCAAATGTCAAGGTCATACTTAGAGGTCAAAATGTGTTCTGTTTGATAGGACTACCTTGTCCGGCCCGTATCTCAAACATGCATCATATGATTCCCAAGTTACTAGGCACACATGTTCACCATGATAAGGTGGCGTGTCGCGCACAAGATCCAGGCCTGTACATCAAAGGTCAAGGTCACAATGAGAGGTTAAAGGTCTGTACCTTGTCCGGCTCACATCTAAACCATGCATCATAGGATTCCCAAGTTACTGGGCACACATGTTCACCATGATGAGGTGACATGTGACATAAAATACACAGGCCTGTACCTCAAAGGTCAAGGTCACACTTAGAAACCAAAGGATGAAATAAGAAACCATGCACCATAGAATTCCCAAGTTACGGCAAACATGTTCACCATGATGTGGCGCGCAGGCCTGTACCTCAACGGTCAAGGTCAAACTTAGAGGTCAAAGCTCAAAATGAGTACTGTTTGATAGGACTGTACCTTGTCCATCTCGGCTCACATCTCAAACATGCATCATAGGATTACCAAGTTAGTGTGCACATATGTTCACCGCAATGAGGTGGCATGTGGCACATAAGACAGGCCTGTACCTCAAAGGTCAAGGTCACACTTAGAGGTCAAAGGTCAAAATGAGAAATCATGCATCATATAATTCCCAAGTTACTGGGCACACATGTTCACCATGATGAGGTGGCACAAGACAGGCCTGTACCTCAAAATGTTGATAGGACTGTATCAAAAATGTATGCAGTACATTGCTGTTTTTGTAACAAAATGCACATACATTACACAATGTGCTGTCCTCGTCCGGTAGGGGACTTTAGTAATGCTTGCAATACGACAATAACTTGTTTCAAATGATTTTGAAACCACCCTGGCCGAGTGGTAAGCGTTGTGGATATGGAAACGGATATCCTGGGTTTGAACCCTGCTCGCAGACATCATGGTATGGTGCCCTTGAGAAAGTCAAGTTGACTAGCTATGGTTCTTTTACCCAGGGATCTGGTGCCTTATGTTGAAGGAAAAAAACCGGCGCAAAACCCCAATAAAAACATTTTCTTTGAGGCCTCCGAGGGCAACATTTGATCGATTATGGTTCTTTCAGCGACAATATCGATGGCAGAGACAGTGACCAGACGATGCGTCAACTCAGAATATGCAAGTGACAAAATCAGTATAATCATTTTGAGCTCATGTTGAACATTTGTCCGTCGTCCGTCAACAGTTTGCTTCAAAAGGCATCTTGGCCATCTTGGCCAATTTTGTTTAAATCTTACAGGGATGTTTCTTGGGTGGACTCTTTTAGAATTGAAATCTCCGGTTGCCATGGTAAAGGAAGGGAAAAACTTTAAAAATCTTCTTGTCAAAACTATTGGTCAGCTTTTTTAAAAAATGGCGCAATTGTTCCTTCTCTACCAAGATTGTTCAAATTATTTGGATTCGTGAAAAAACATGGCCTCCAGGGGCAGGGCTACTTTTTTCTATATTTATATATCTACGATGTATATAGTGAAAACCTATTTAACATAGAGAAATATATGGAAAACCCTGTCTAACATGGAGAAATATATGGAAAAACCTGTCTGAAGAAGAAAGGTCTTGGGCTTAGATAATTGGTGTGGTGGCCCTCTACCAAGTTTAATCTCTAGGGTCAAGATTGTGCCAAATGGGGGGGGGGGGGGGGGGGGGGGTGTCTACTGTTTTACATAGAAACTTGTCTGAAACCGACAGATCTAGAGCTAGGATATTTGATGTGTAGCATTGTCTAGTGGTCTTCTACCAAGAGTGTTCAAATAACCTCCCTCCCGCCTCTGAGGTCACCTGTTTTACAAAGAGATAATAGGGAAAATCTTTGAAAATAATGTTGTCTGAAACCGAAAGGCATATAACTTAGTTATTTGGTGTAGTATTGTCTCGTGGACTTCTACCAAGATTGTTCCATTTATCCCCACCCCGGTCAACATTGGCACCAACCCGAGGGTTACTTGTTTTACATAGAGATATATAAGGATAATCTTTGAAAATAATCTTGTTTCAAACCGAAAGACATAATATGAATACGAGGAATTAACTCAGGAAATTATATTTTGCCTGATCATATGATGATAAACAATTGACGTGGTATTGGTAATAAACTCTTCGAAAATAAGGTCGAGGTCAATTAAAAAACCGTTTCTTTGCACGTGGAAATGAAATGAAATATACAGTGGTACAGAGGTAGAACGTCGGCCACTCGTTATGGTAACTCTGTTTGATACATATACAGTGGTACAGAGGTAGAACGTCGGCCGCTCGTTATGGTAACTCTGTTTGATACATATACAGTGGTACAGAGGTAGAACGTCGGCTACATGTACATTTGTACGGAGGTAGAACGTCGGCCACTCGTTATGATAACTCTGTTTGATACATATACAGTGGTACAGAGGTAGAACGTCGGCCGCTCGTTATGGTAACTCTGTTTGATACATATACAGTGGTACAGAGGTAGAACGTCGGCCGCTCGTTATGGTAACTCTGTTTGATAAATATACAGTGGTACAGAGGTAGAACGTCGGCTCCTCGTTATGGTAACTCTGTTTGATACATATACAGTGGTACAAAGGTAGAACGTCGGCCGCTCGTTATGGTAACTCTGTTTGATACATATACAGTGGTACAAAGGTAGAACGTCGGCCGCTCGTTATGGTAACTCTGTTTGATACATATACAGTGGTACAAAGGTAGAACGTCGGCCGCTCGTTCCAAAGATGCCGGTTTCGACTCCCGTGATGAACGGGTTCTGACTTTGGGATATTTCCACACAAACGGCGCGAGTACTGGTTAAGTCTCCAGGAAACAGACATCGAGCGTGATTAATATAAGCTGAAAGCTTGTTTCGCAATCGATATAAGATAAACAAGTATAAACTAAACTCATAGACAGTTACAAAGCTGTAAACATTTCAATACTTTCGGTAATTGATATATCGTGTTTTTTGAACACGTGCATCTATGCACATTTCATTGACAAACATCTTATCGCTGTGCAAATATATATCGATATGTGTAAATATATATTGATATGTGTCTGCATAAACCTTTAACACATTTAAACGCTTTCTGACGCCTCTGCAGCATACGATTTTTGAAAACACTGTGGCACAGGTGAAATTGCTCAATTAATAATAAAACTGTCATGAATGAAGATTTTCAACAGTTTTGCCAACAAGCTTTCAAAGTCATCTGCTGCAGATTGTTGTAGTGGGAAAGGGTTACCCCCCTCAAAAAAAACTTGGTAAGCTACGCATGCCGCTGTCCATTTCCACATGATAACAAGCTGATTACTATCATATTGTTGGTAAAAAATCTGAACCCTTTCCTACATACAACAGAACTGCAGGAGACTTTGAAATTATTTATGCAAAACTTTTAAACATTTCTATGAATGATAATGAATGTAACTTTTAAAAAGAGTTGAAAAGGTTGTGGTTGAAGGATAAATTACTCATCATAAGCAATTTCTCCTTTTGCCACAATATGTCTGCTGCAGAGGCGTCGAAAAAAGCGTCTATATGTGGGAAAGTGTTAACATGCTGGCTTAAATATAAAAGTTTGTTTACGTTCTAGTAGTCATATGCATCTATTACTGAAAAAAGTAAGAATAAGGAAGTCAGGTTTGTACAATTCTAAGTATGCTTTTTATTGCCAGTTATTGTTAACAAATCCCGAATGTCAGTTTTCGCATGGCTTGGCTTTTTTTTCGAATAAAAAAAAATCTCTTTGCTTTACACCATTATGTACAGTAAAATGATGTGAAAATACTACATCATCTCAAGTAATCTTGTGTGTATGAAACCGGAAACGGGAAGAAACGTTTATACTTCCTCATTTCAATTATCACAAAGAAGTTGTTTTACACACATATACGTTGAGGATTATAAGAACCTTGGATACCGTCATATACATATATGTCATAATTATGTGCTCTCTTGTGAGTATATGTGAAAACATTTCTACCTTCTTATATTGTTATAAACGCCTATAGTCGGGTACAATACGACAATAATTAAGCCTTTCCAACATTTAAAAACATCTAGGCAAAGCTATGGAAAATCTCTATTGTTTAAAAAATTATTATTGAATAGATATAAAAACATTGTGGCAAATGGTGAAAGCTCGTATTTATCTCATCGAATATACTATCATTTAAGTAGATTGTCTATATATCATCTAAATCGTCTGCTAAAGATTAGTTAAAATAGTAAAAGGGATAGTGTTAAAATAAATGGTATTTTATGAATGTTTCAGGGTGATATGGTTGCTCCCTTTAAACCAGCACGATAACTATAAATAGTTTAATATCATATACGAGGGATGACTTTGAAAACATAGTGACAAAAACCTGAAACATCTCCATAAAAGACAGCTTAATTGCTAAATAAAGTTGAAAATATTGTGGCCAAAGGAGAAATTGTTCATCACAATGTCTTCAAAAGTCGTCTGCTGCAGAGGTGTCAGAAAGCGTCTACGTATAAACCGGTCTTACCGAAAAACAACAACACGATATACAGATATGTAACATAATCATAACGTGTCATATATATAGGATCTTACATGAGTTGTCATTTCATATACAGTTTTATTAAACGAGTTCAAGAAATTTGTTATTAAGCGAGACTTTGGCGAGTTTAATAACACATTTCTTCGAATGAATGAATGTATATTGTTTTATGGCGCATCGACAGCTAAGGTCATTTAGCGCGCAATTCAATTTAATTATTCATGATCCCTGGGTAAACAAACCAGTACTAGGCTAGAAAAACATCTTTTTTTGACGAGTTTAATAAAACTTTATGAAATGACAACGAATGACAGATTCTTTTTTATCACATGACGAAAATCGGCTTTTCGCTGTTAGAAAATAGTTCAAACATGAACTACTTAATTAACTGTAAACTGATCACACAAACGAATAACTGGTCCCTTTACCTCGTCCATCTATTGTGACGTTTGTGTTTACCGGATAACACGTTCTTAGCCATTTTGTAAACATTCGCGGATGAATACAAACATAGTGATTTGGTCATGTTACATTACTGATGTGACATATAAAGAAATACGTAATGGGTATTTTAGATCGGATACAAGCATTGTCATGTGGTAATACTGGACAATACTGTTTCGTAAATGCCAAGGTAACACCAGAAGAGAAAGAAACTAGCCAAATGCAAAATTTAAACCATTTTCCACATTAAGACGCATTTATTCCCGTCTGTTGCAGACATTGGCACAATATTGTCAGATCCATCAATAATTATTCTTTCATTTATAAAATTCGAATTTATCTGCTAAATATGTGTTGTAAGGGAGACACGCCGTTAACAGTTTACCGTCTATGATGTTTTTAAAATCATCTGATTTTCTGACATCTAAGGACAACAAATACATCTGACGGACGGGAAGCATGCATTTAATACAGAGTTGAAACTGTCGAGAGAGAAAGAAGAACTTTCGTCTTAGGCGATTACCTCCTTTTCCACAATGATTTCAATGTATTGCCTTAGGCATAAGCCTTTTATTGCCTGCACCAGGGAAACGGTTCATTCAACTCCTAAATAAATAGAGCATAAAAAGTACCTTGGTATGGTGATGCTACTAGAACATTTCAAGTTGTATGTTCATGGTGTTTGAACTTAACAGTAAAGCGCTCCGAACCGATGGACACATGATGTTAACTTTAAATGACCGATGCGTTTTGGCCCTTTGCTAAGTTTATCGGGAGCATTTCATGTATGCAACTATAGGACAGACACAACTTCGATTAAAAAGGAATACCAGATTTTCCGCAATAATAAAAACCTAAGTAAGTATAAGATTGGGTTATGTCGGCGGGCGGGCAAACAAGCGACTACAATTCGTGTCCGGGCTTTGTCTTCTTTGTTAGTTGTTTGAATTTCAAACTACTTTGCAAAATTCTCAACAAATGAGCAATTAATTGTTAATCAAGGTCAATTTTACTGTTGATAAAAAAGAACATTTCGTTTTTAATTCCTGTCCGGCCTATAACTTCCTTCTGTATCATTTGACTTTCATATGTGCAAATCATGACCTCGTGATGTGTCGTTTGAAAATACAAAATGGCGCTTGAGATTCATGTTAGTTCAATATTTTCTTTAGTTGGAATTGCAAATATTTGGCATACGTAGTGCAACCACGGTCTGATGGTGTATTACAATTTGAAAAGATGAAGGTCAAAATCACTGTTTCTCAACCAAAAAAAAATGCTTTTAATTCGTGTCCGTTTTTGATTTTCTGTACATTGTAGGAACCTTGAATAATTATTGGCAGATGAGTTAACCATGACTTCACGATGTAATGAGTTGGAAAAACAGGTTGATTGTATCAAGACTAATGTCAAAGTTTCTAAAAATAGAACATTTCCATTCCGCTTTATAATTTCTTTGCATCGTTTGAATTTCAAATCATTTGGCAGAACCATGACCTAAGAACTTATTACGTGGAAAACCAAGATTGATCGGAGCAGGGTCAAAAGAACAGTTCATGTCAGCTGTTCAATTTGCTATCATATTTCAGTCATTATCCAGCATTCCGTTACTTCCCCTGAAAACGGACTTAAAAACCAAAATGAGTTATAAGTTTTAATGCTATTGAACCAAATTATTATTCATGACAAAGTCACATTTAAACCTGGTTTAGTGACATTGTCATGTCTTGTTTATTAATTTACTTATTTATGAAATTTCTTTTGCAGGTTTTGCAAGTTGTCTGTGTTAATCAAAGTCAATAACCATTGACATTGAATCAAAGCAAACATTTAGAAAAAAAACCGAATATGATGGTATTATCAAGTATCCTGCTTCATGTCATTGTTTGTGTAGTCGTGCAGGAAGCACGTTGTTCAAACTGGACGACATCAATGGGATGCAAGCCTGTCGATTTAAACAAATACAAATCTTTTGGCCAGTGCGACAACCAAGGATATGCAATGGACTGCTCTTATACCAATTTGACCTCTATTCCGACAGAATTTCCTTCACCAATTCCAGATTTTAAAGGACCGATGTGCATGCTAGATTTAAGCCACAATGCCATAGGAACTGTTAGAAAAAACGCATTCCAAAATGTCACAAGCATTCGGTTTTTATACCTGAATAATAACAGCATCCATTCACTTGAAAATGATTCTTTCAATGGTTTAAACAACCTGAAGTATATAAATTTGTCCATTAATTCATTGAAATGGACTAAAGACATCCACTCTTCAATATCTAAAGGTGTATTTAGACCACTCGGAAACCTGACGCACATCAACATTAAGGAAAACAATATCACTTCTTATGATGGTCTAGATGAAGAATTTCAACATTTGAAATCATTAGAGGCATTATTCATAACTGGGTGTGAAAACTGCACATTTGGAAATAAAATGAAATCATTGAAGAAATTACGTAGTTTGAATTTCGCGAGCAGATCGCCCCGTTCATGTCATATGAAAACGTTGCCGGACGATATGTTTAAAAACTTTAGTGAAAGCAATATAACAATCCTGTCCTTATCGTCTTGTAACATCATAGGAATTGGCAACCGAACACTTCAGCCATTAAACCACAGTCTAGTCAAGTTGGATATCTCATACAACGAACAGCTTACTTTCGATGGAATGCATGACACGTTGGGTGGTCTTGTTAACTCAAGAAAACTGAACACATTAAACGTGAACAGAATTCACGGCCTGTATGAGAGAGGTACGAAACTAAAACGGGATCAAGTAATAAATCTTCACACGCTACGAAATCTGACTGTCCTTTATATGGATCTGAATAAATTAGAAGTATTAGATGCGTTAATATTCTACCCGGAGTATATGCTCCCTACATCATTGAAGAAGATAACATTTTCTGGAAACAGGCTTATCTATGGAGAATATGTTAATTACATTCAAAATGTAAAAGGGCTGAAAGACTTAGACCTTTCACGACAACATTTAACCTATGACCCATTTTACGGTGGGCATTTCAAACAGACCGGAGTAGAGTTCCCTTCGTGTAGGTGTTTAAAATCCAATGGTGAGGATCAATGTCTTCGTGTTAATCTTCCACCCGGAATTCAAAAAATAAATTGGCATAAAAGTTTTCTGTATTTTGAAATACCCAAGACGGTGATATGTCAAGGAGAAAGTTTGAAAAAAGTTGACCTGTCTTTTAATCTTCTGACTGAACTTCAAGGACCAGTTCTCGGAGTTGAGTCTGTAACACACTTGGATCTTTCATTTAACATATGCAAGAATATATCAGAAACTTTTCTTCTGCATTTTGAAAACCTTACCCATCTGAACCTATCATTCAACACGCTAGGCAAAGTGTTTGAAAAGGATTATGGGCGTTACACGTTCAGGAATAACACGCGCCTTAAGAGTTTGGATCTGTCACATAATATGTTAACAACAATGCCACGTGGTGTGTTTGAACAACTCGTGGCTTTAGAACATCTAAATTTAGGTTTTAACACTATCGGAACATGGGAAATTGATTTAAAGGACTCAACATGCCTGAAATCGTTGAATTTGACAAGTAACACTTTAGACAAATTGCCGGCAGATTTGGAGGATTATTTTGACGGACTGACTCGTTCAAGTTGTAACAATGGAACCACGATTGAAATAGATATGTCTCATAACCCGATCCAATGTACTTGTCACACTAGACACTTTCTAAAGTGGATGCTGAATTCTCCAGTTAAGATTCTTTTTTCCATGTATGACGAGTGTCGTCTGTCGAACGGTGACAGAATGAAACTTTTAAGCAAAGAAGATGTTGAAAAAAAATTAAAAGAGTTAGACCGAACATGTGCTGATCACAGCTGGCTTTTTGCCACAGGTACAGCCATCATAGCGTGTTTTCTTACCGTCATTGTCACGTTGGTTTTATACCGGAAACGCTGGAAGTTACGTCATTTGTATTACAGCCGGAAGCGACGCCATGTTCATCAAGGTTACCAGAGGATTTTTAAATACGATGCTTTCGTTTCTTATCCAAAGGGTATGGCAACATTCATAAAGGACAATATGGTTCCGGCATTAGAAGACGAGCATGGCTTAAAATTGTGGGTAACCGATAGAAATTCGCATCCGGGTGCTTCCGTTGCTGAAAACATTGTGCATGCAATTTATAACAGTAGGAAGTCTGTGCATTTAATAAGTAAAGCGTACATGGAAGACAAATGGTGCGACTATGAAATGAACATGGCAAATATGGAGGCCATTGAATCAAAGAGAAAGTGTTTGGTTATCGTTCTGAAAGGTGCTAACACTTCGGACGTACCACTGGACACCATGCGTCTGTTAGACCTGTACAATGATGAGTCTTTGCAATATCCAGAAGAAGGAAACACGGATGAAATCAAGGCATTTTGGGCACATTTAGTCGAAATTGTGATCGGGGAATAATGGCAGTACTGAACTGTGCTGATTTACGGGAATATTATTATTGTATTGAAGGTTAGGTGTGAGCCCGTTTATGAGACATGGAAGATTTTGTTTTTAATGAACAGTGTGATCAAGATCTTCCTGAATCCTGTACATCAGTTCCGTATTATCAGATTCAACAAAAATCGACAGAAACATCTAACGAAATGTATCATTTAAACAGTGAAGATCCGTTTGTGTGCACAGGCTGATCTGGATCTTCCTTGCTCACAAAAGCCTACACAAGTTGTCAAAAGCTTCTACTTATGTGTGAATAGTGTAGCTCTGGATATATACTGTTCGCAAAAGCAAACTTGTACCCTTTTGCCCTGATTTGTATGGAACGCCAAATCTACATAAACTCAAATATTTGAAGAGCTCTTCAAATATTTAGAGAGCTCTACAATTCAATTTAAGAGCTCTCCAATTGAATTGATGATATCATTAATTCAATTGAAGATTAGTGATTAGTGAGAGCAACAAATGAATTGTTGATTTGGAGATATCTTCAATTGAATTAGAGAGGTCTTTAAATCAATTAGAGAGCTCTCCAATTGAATTGATGATATCATTAATTCAATTGGAGAGCTCTCTAATTATTTGAAGAGCTCTCTAAATATTTGAAGAGCTCTTCAAATATTTGAGTTTATGTAGATTCGGCGTTCCATAGATTTGCTCACTTAATTAATACAGACTTGACTTCGCAATTTGAGTCAATCCTTTAATTTATAGAAAATGTCTCTACATTTGCCAAGATGGATTCAAAGGTGTCTGCTGAAGCATTGCTGTATGTGAGAAAGGGTTAAGAAAATACCTACCACTATCATTTGGGTCCTTTAGCATGGATAAATCTGCTTGTTTTTCCCACATGTGATATAAGTAGACTAAGATTGTTTTTAGCAGAGCACCTCTCAAATATGCTAAACGTATTTAGAAACGTTGTACAAATGAATATATTTGCCTCATTTGGTATTTCAAAATGAACATGAATATATCCTTTTATCACATGACAATGCTTGTATCCGATCTAATATACCCGTTACGTATTTCTTTATATGTCACACGTGTAATACAACATGACCGAATCACTATTTTGGTATTCATCCGCTAATGTTTACAACATGGCTGAAAACGTGTATCCGGTAAACACAAACGTCACGATAGATTGACGAGGTAAAGGGACGATTATCGTCCATAAAAAGATTTTTTTATGTGATTAGTTACCAGTTTATTAAGTATGACATATTGGGACCTTTTTCTGACAGAGGCTCGCTTAATAACAAATTTCTTGAACTCGTTTAATAAAACTTAATATGAAATGACAACTCATGTCAGATCCTATATATATTCAACAGTTATGAATTCACAACCTGCATGTATACACTTTTTTCCCATAATCAATTTCCCCTCTTTTCATAATGTTATCGAAAGTTGTCCGCTGCAGATAGGCCAAAATGTGTCTGCAAGTGAAAAAGAGTTAACCCTTCCTCTCATATAGACACTTTCTGACACCTCTGCAGCAGACGACTTTTTTAAAACAAAGTGACGAAAGAAGAAATTGCTCAAAACGAGCAATTTCTCCTTTTGCCACAATGTTTTCCACTTTTAGTCATAGGTTATCCATTCAATTATAGAGATTTTCTATTTGTTGACAAAATATGTTCAAAGTCGTCTGCTGCAGAATTGTCATATGATGGAAAGAGTTAACCATTTCCCATATACAACACATATGCTGCAGATGGCATTAAAAGCATCTCTCTGAATAACAACATACAGTTTCGGTATCCACCCATGTTTGTGTATTACAGTGTCACCCTTATTGAAAGGGCCAGTCGTTTCTGACTTATGAGACACATTTGTCCTGAACACAGATACGCCAGGCACAGGATAAGACATCATTCTGTTCCATTATCTAACTAGCTGGCGGCTAACCAACAGGCCTTGTCAGACATGTACCTCAAAGGTCAAGGTCACACTAAGAGGTCAAAGGTTGAAATGAGAAACCATGCATCATAGAATTCCCGAGTTACTGGGCACACATGTTCACCATGATGTGGCCCCCACAAGACACAGGCCTGTACCTCAAAGGTCAAGGTCACAATTAGAGGTCAAAGGTCAAAATGAGTACTGTTTGATACCAAATTAGTGGGCACACATGTTCACCATGATGAGGTGACATATGGTACATTTAGCTGAAATAATGTTGAAAAGAAATGGCGTAAAACCCCGATAAAAAGATTTTCTTTTAGGCCTCCGAGGGCAAGATTTGATCGATTATTGTTCTTTCAGCGACAATATCGATGGCAGAGACTGTGACCAGACGCTGCGTCAACTCAGAATGTCTGCAAGCGACAAAATCAGTATAATCATTTTTAGCTCATGGTGAACATTTGTCTGTCGTCCATCAACAGTTTGCTTCAAAAGACATCTCCTAAACCACTTGGCCATTTTTTTAATACCTTACAGGAATGTTTTTTGTGTGGACTCCATTCAGAATTTAATTATATGTGAAACTCTGGTTGCCATGGCAACGGAAGGGAAAAACTTTAAAAATCTTCTTGTCAAAACTATTGGTCAGCTTTTTTTAAAAGAAATAGCTCAATTATTCCTTCTCTACCAAGATTGTTCAAATTATTTGGATCCGTGAAAAAACATGGCCACCAGGGGCGGGGCTACTTTTTTCTATATTTATATATATACGATGTATATAGTGAAACGCATAGAGAAATATATGGAAAACCCTGTTTAACGTGGAGAAATATATGGAAAAACCTGTCTGAAGAAGTAAGGTCTTAGGCTTAGATATTTGGTGTGAAGCAATGTCTCGTCGGCCTCGACCAATTAAATCTCTGGGGGTCAAGATTGGGCCAACCCCGCGGAGTCTGTTTTACATAGAGATACATAGGGTACAACTTGTCTGAAACCGACAGATCTAGAGCTAAACTATTTGATGCGTAGCATTGTCTAGTGGTCCTCTAACAAGATTGTTCAAATTACCTCCCTATGTTCAAATTGGCCCCGCCTCTGAGGTCACCTGTTTTACAAAGAGATAATAGGGAAAATCTTTGAAAATAATGTTGTCTGAAACCGAAAGGCATAGAGTTTAGTTATTTGGTATGTAGCATTGTCTTGTGGGCTTCTACCAAGATTGGTCCATTTATTCCGCGCACCCCGGTTAAAATTGGCACCAACCCGGGGGTCACTTGTTTTACAAAGAGTTATATAAGGATAATCTTTAAAAATAATCTTGTCTGAAACCGAAAGACTAAGGGTTTAGATATTTGGTGTTTAGCATTGTCAAAAGTTATTCCCCTGTGGTCAAAATTGACCCCATCCCGGGGCTTATCTGTTTTACATATATAGCGAAACACTTTGAAAAAATCTTCTTGTCTGAAACCAAAAAGGCCTATAGCCGAAATATTTGGTATGTAGCATTGTCTAGTGGCCCTCTTCGAAGATTGTTCAAAGTATACTCTGGTCAAAATTGGCCCCGCCCCTAGGGTCACTTGTTTAAACTAGAGAGATAAAGGGAAACACTTTTAAAATATTCTGATCTGAAACAGACCTATCCGTTTCTTCAAGACATATTATTTTGACAAAAGACAGACAACATTAGTTGAGTTATTTGCCTTGTGGCAAGTGGAGATATACTGGGCATTGGGCCTCTTGTTTTCATAACTTGGCGTAATTGATATCAATATGTTTCGAGCATTTTCTCTTAGTGCACTGTTAACGGAAGTACAGCGGACTGTCTCCACGGTGTATTGGTAAAAGCGTTCGTCTGGAGAGCAGACTGTTCGACTGATGTGCTGGTGTCCGGTTACCAAGGAAACGTCGGGATATCACCGAGATACTGTTGGAAGCGGCGTAAACACCTTATATGATTCAATATGTTTCGAGCATTAATTCGAACTGCATTTTTATCTAAATCACAGCGATAAACAGCTTGGTAGACCGTGTTTTTCTGGCTTTATAAGGGAATAATAGCGATTGCAATTGGAGACATCGGTCAGTTATCTCCCTTTAATACTCTCTACATCTAGCTAGGTCCTATCATTTGGTTTCCTCTGTTTTTATCAATGGTTTCTTTGCACTGGATGGTGCACTTATAATTGCATTTTCTTGGCCAACTGTTATTAGATTGATTAGTAATTCCACATTTGTTTTCTTTAAACACTGCTATGTAAATTTTCTCTTTTGAATCATCACTTTAATAAACACATTTATGAATAATGTGTACAGAGTAATTGCAATATCTCATTGAGAAATAGCGATAAAGACAAAGGATTCCAACTTAAAGGACCTACCAACTATTTGGTCTTCCTTGGTCTTTATCTGTCAAGGGAGATAATATAATTATCACTTATGTCCCTCATTAACCCTTTCCTACATTTACTAAATACACAGCAGACACGTTTGAAAACATCTACGCAAAACATCTAAATGTAGGTATAATTATTCAGTAGAGTAATTTTTCTCCTTCTGTCACAATGTTTTCAAAAAGCCGTCTGTTTAGGGAAGGTGTTACGAAGGTCGGGATATTGTATAAAAGGAATACAGTAGATGGAGTGTAAGTACTTTATTAATCTCATTTATCCCAATTGGTCTATTGAAATATTTACAGTACATTTCAAGAGAGTTAGTTTTACAACTATTTGTGTTTATTAACAAACATCTACAGCATACTGTACCACATGGAACAGTAAACATTTGCGTAGGCTTTCATTCGAGTGCGTTCACAATTTGCTTGGGATTATTGACATTTTTAATTTCCAAAATTTATGTAATAAAAAAGAAATACGATGCATTTTCATTTAACTGTATTATTTTTATATATCCACAGGAAGGCTTGCAAACAGAATGTTTGCTAACCGCATAAACATTCTGGTGAATGTTTGCTTACCGCAAAAACATTCTAACTGATAATTGGTGGAACTGGATTCGAGAACACATGAGCAATTTGACGTCAAGAAATTTACGGCGTTTACCTTTTCCTATATTTTAAGCACGCATCATTCGAGAAACTTTGTGGCATATTGAGAAATTGCTCATAACAAGCATCTTTCCATTGTGCAATAATAATGTTTCCAACTTTATTTGCTACATTGTACGATACATGTTCTTTAATCCAATTCCTAGAACGTATATATGTCTTTTTAAAACAGCGTAGCAGTAGTTCTGTTTGCCCAGACGAGCAATCCTAACTTCTGCTGTGCTGTTTTCTTGGTAATATTTACTTACATGCTTGTTTTTCATAATAAACCTTTAAAGGTGCTGAACTCCAGAACATAGATATTACAGTCTTCTCCTCAGTAACCAGTGGGTCAATTGGGATGAAACTTCACAGAAAGCATCCTCTCAATGACCTCACCAGAATTTTTGTCAAAGTTTTAAAACAGTTCAAAGTAAGCCAAATTGTGTACAATTGCATGACTTTCAATTGACGTTTTTTTTTTAACATTTACTGCCAAATAGTTTTTTATTACTTATTACTTACTTAAGTTGTCACTATTACCAATATTTGCAGAAGTTTTAACATTTAAAAATGTTGATCTCCACCTGGAATTCAGCATCTTCAACCCTTGGTGCATGTTGGCGCAATAGCAGCAGGCGACTTTTGAAAACATTGTGGCCAAAGGTGAAATTGCTCATGTTGAGCAATTTCTCCTTTGGTCACAATGTTTTCAACTTTATTTTAACAATTAAGCTGTCTTTTATGGAGATTTTTCAAGTTTTTGTCACGATGTTTTCAAAGTCGTCTGCTGCAGATTTGTTGTATGTGGGAAAAGGTTGAGTACGAACGAATTACGAAGCTAAAGTAAAACGCCGTAAGTGTAATGACAATGGATCCCGTCCCGAAATCACCACGATTTTTCAGGTTTTTGTCACTATGTTTTCAAAGTCGTCTGCTGCAGATTTGTTGTATGTGGAAAAGCGTTAAGTACAAATAAGTTACGAAGCTGAAGTCACATTAAATGTATTTAGCATAAATGATAGGATCTCCCGTGTTAGGGTGAACAATGTAAGTGTTATGGCACTGGTTCCCGTCCCGAAATCACCACGTTGTTATAATACTGATGTTTATATCCTCTGGTTCCTAATCTGTCTTCCTATGCTGAGTGTATTGTTCTAAAAAGGTGTTTCCTTTCTGCTCTTCAGGTATTTTGCAATGGTCGGTTCAGTTTTAATACTGTTTTGTAATTTCTGAACGTGTGGAAACTTTTCCATGGGACAGGGAAAGTGTTTCGCCAACATGTCGAGTATATTGAAGACGGCGAAGTCGGCCAAGGTGAACTGAAATATAACGAGGTAAAATACATAAAACAATGAATGAGTTTTACACATTTAAGTCAAGGTAAACGTTTACAATTTGAATATATATGCAGGTTATTTTACATTGCTAAGATGACATAATGAAGTAAATTCTCCGACGGGTGGCTTTTACAATGGCACTACTCGTGCTGTTGACCAGGCACTTACTTAATGTTAACCCTTTCCCTCATATAGACGCTTTCTGACGCCTCTGCAGCAGACGACTTTTTAAAAACATAGTAACAAAAGAAGAAATTGCACAAAACGTGCAATTTCTCCTTTTGTCACAATGTTTTCCACTTTTAGTCATAGGTTATCCATTCAATTATAGAGATTTTCCATTATTTGACAAAATATGTTCAAAGTCGTCTGCTGCAGAATTGTCTTATGAGGGAAAGGGTTAACACATTGTTTAAGGAGAGGTTAATATGAAATTCCATGTGTTACCATTTTTACAGCAGACGAACCAGACAATAAATTATGAACTGTTGTTTTTAATTCTGATAAAAAACAATTGTATCTCCACAGAAAAGCAAGAAAGGTAAACAAGACACTTACGGACGATCCAACACATTTATTGGCATCTTTATTCTTCTTATTATTTCCCACAATAGCTTTTTCAAAGTAATCCAAGAACTTGGGCACTTCAACTTCTTTCATCTCCGTCACTAACTTGTTCTATAACGAATACATCATGTGATTAATTGTAGGCCTTAGTATCAACGGAGCGTAAGCTTATTAACAAATTGTAGGCCTATTTACGGATTGCTGGCCTATAAACCGAGTGTATGCATATAAGCAGATTGCATGTCTATCAACAAACTGTTATCCTATTAACGTTTATATTAACGGAGTGTAGGCCTATAACCCAAGTGTATGCATATTACCGGCTTGTAGGCCTATACATCGAGTGTGGGCCTATACACGGATAAAAGGCCTGAACACCGAGTGTGTTTATATTAACGGAGTGTAGGCCTATAACCCAAGGGTATGTATATTACCGGCTGGTATGCCTATAAATCGAGTGTATGAATATTAACGGATTGTTGGCCTATACATAGAGTGTATGCATGTTAACGGTAGGTATATAAATAGAGCGTTTGCATATTAACGGAGTGTAGGCCTATACATCTAGTGTATGCATGTTAACGGAGTGTAGGCCTATAAACCTAGTGTATGCATGTTAACGGAGTGTAGGCCTATAAACCTAGTGCATGCATATTAACGGAGTGTAGGCCTATAAACCGAGTGTGGTCCTATTAGCAGATTGTAGGCCCAAACACCGAGTGTATTTATATTTACGTATTTTAGGACTATGAATTGAGTGTATGCATACGCGGATTATTGTCCTATAAACCGAGTGTATGCATAGTAATGGAGTGTAGGCATATACACCTGCCCTGTGTTCCATAGTCACCAAACCCAAAACCTGTTTTGCGAAACCTATATAGGTTTTGTCGATAATCCGTGCATTAGTCGGTAAACCAAACCTGTTTGACGGGAGTACATGCATAATACAGGTAGGTTTCGTTCCGCTCCATAGACAAAACGTGTTTACGTTGTGTTTACTATGGAACACAGGGCTGGTTTATGCATATTAGCAGATTGTAGGCCCATAATTCTAGTGCATGCACATTAACGCATCGTAGTCCTATGAATCGGGTGTATTCATATTAACGGGTGTTAAGCCTATAATCCAAGTGGGTGCCTATTATCGACGGATCGGTTGTCTGCAGATATGACGGTGTTGCGTTAGACAGGTGTGTTTGTAGGGTGTTATTCAGTTACATCAAGGCGATTCCTTGGAAAGTTTCCAGTACTAGTCTACCGGTTGATTTATCCTGACACTTGCGAATCAGCTGCAATGCAAACCCGACAATCCTGAGGACTATGGTGGGCAGCCATTACTACCAGCATAACTGGTTACTTACCCAGAAAACGCCGTGAGATAACTGAATATTTGTTAAAAGCGGCGTAAACCACAAAACACTCATTCATTCAACCACAGAATATTATTGTTGAAATGCTTTTCTCTATATCAACTAAATACAGTTCTTATAAAGTAAATATATAGAGCAGTTCACAATTTAAAAAGACCAGATTTCTGTTATATTATTTGATAAATTTATATTTTTTCTATACATAAATTTTATTATTCATGTTCCCTGGGTGAACAAACCAGGCTGGAAAATGTGCCTTGCCCAAGGGCACTCCACCATGACCGAATTGCCGCGACTGGGGATCGAACCCGGGAGACCCGGTTTCGAAATCCCCGACGCTAACCACTCGACCACAGCGGATTCCTACAACCAGTGGGAAAGTGTCTCATATTTGAACTTTTGTCTCAGAAGATCAATGGTTACATTATACCGTTACATTCCGGTATAAGTTTTAACTAATAACTAGACACCAACATGGATAAGTTATTTTTGGATCAATCGTTAGAAATGTCAGATGACCACGAAATCGCCACGTTTTAAGAGAAATGCTGCGGAAATGGGCATTTCATCCCAAGGAAATATATACACGAAAAAAAAAAAAACACCAAAAAACCCAGAAGAACCTTAATCATATATAAGCACGTTTACCTTTAAGACATCGTCCTTTTCAAAAGATGCTTTGGCCATCTTAGGAAACACATCCCCGGTAAGTTCCACAATCTGATCAATTCTTAATTCTTCAAGATTAGTTTTTCCAGCCATTTCTGAAACCATAAGGAAATGATCCATTACAAAATCTAGTAATTCCGTCACAAGGAGATAGAAGTATAGAGTAATGATTCCTAAAACAGAAAATACACAGGGGGCGAAATAACCGGGTAAGCCTGCTTAGGCTGATCCGGATCGATACTTAAGAAGAGTCCACATTATTGGTTTTCTCGCGGGATGGCTCAAGATTATACTACATTTGTCTGTAGTCTAGCCTGAGCAGTTTGATGCCATTAGGTCAAAGGGAAGTATATCGGATAATTTTGTCCAGGGAATTACAGCTGAATATATCAGACTTATGTTGACTCCCATTGGACAATAGTGATTTTTTTGAAAGTTGAAAGTCTTTTTTTATAAAGTTGAATAACCTCTGACTGTTTTATAACCAACATTTAGTGTTTGCTTTTGCTATATTGACACTCTAAAAGCCATTTTCAGAACATCCTGTATTTTCTGAAATTGAAAATAAAATTCAGTGCGAAATACGGGTGTGACCGTCTATTAGACCTCATAACACGAACAATGGTGCTTCAACCTATATATGTTTTATTTGCTATTTTTGTAATTCTAATACTGAACTTTATTTTGATACAGGTTTCTGTGAAGTTCGACTTGTTGGGAACGACCCATAACCCATAATGCTATAATGGTCGTCTATGGAAAACGAATTACTTCCCTTTGACCATTTGAGAACAAGAGTATGGTGCATAACTGTTGACTAGATGTATACATAGAACACAGTGTAGATGTTACATTTCCCGTTCAGATTATTTCAAAGCAGGTGACTATAAAGAAGAAGAATATGTATTGTCCTTGTACATTATAGCATTGCGCAATGGATACATAGCATGAATGAGTTTTAGTCTGGTACCTGACGTTCTATAGTATATTAGTACGTCTGGCATGAACCAACAACCTCGACTATTTTAGCCACCTCCCTTCATATACAGCTATCGCATATATAGTACATATATACATTTGATTTTAGTAATTTTTAAAGCGGACCAATGCAACTTGATGGTTGAAATCAATACATAAATAATGAACTACATTCGGAGCTTAAAAGGTGACTCCGATTGGTCCACACAAAAGGCTGTCTCTATGGCTTTTTGTTTACTACACCATGTCCAAAGAGCGCTGCCATTATGATTTGTTTGTTTGTTTGGAGTTTAACGCCGCTTTCAACAGCTTTGGTCATATCACGGCGGTCAGTGCACCTACCCATGTTTTCCTGGCTTTCCCACACCAGTACTTACACAACATTCTTTCGAAGCCACTGACTACTTTCTCACATAGATCAGAGGTGAGAGGCAATGGAAAACATCGCCCGAAAGAATGTCGCCGCAACCGGGTATCGAACCCGTGACCTCCAGATCACGAGTCAGATACGCTACCAATTGAGCTACCCGGCCGGGTCATGTCCAAAGAGCGCTGCCATTATGAGCCGTTCATCGTGAAAACCAACATTGTGGACTCGCGCAGGTTGAACCTTACAGACATTTTTCGCCTGCTATGGATTTTACGGTTTAGGAAACATTACTCTATACCTCTACTCCCCTTAGACGGAATGTGTCAACCCGGATTAACCTGCATTGATTGCGCAGGCTGATCTTGGTCGATATATTACGCAGAGTCCATAACGTTGGTTTTCGCTCATATGTACTGAAAGGCACTGGTAGCCACAGACTAGGCGAGTTAACTTTATTTTTTTTATGCGAACTGACTTTGTTATAAAATATTCATCATGTGATATATTATCGAAATCATACAATATCCGGTTATAAAGGACTTACTGAATTCTCGTGCCAAGTAACGTGCAATGGCGTGACTCTGGGCAAAACATTCTCCGTCTATTTCTAACGTTGGCAACTGTCCGAATGGAGGCGCTGTTAAACAAATAAGGAAACGGTTAACTCTTTCCAAAAAAACACAACTTATATCGAAGGCTTGGCGTGAAAGGGTTGTAACTAAAATTGGTATTTTCTTTTACCAAGGCTTATCACCTCGCCATAAAGTCTTTATAAGCGTTAAATCATTTTTCTTGGTAAACAATGGAAATTTAGGTGACATTGCTCGTTCTGAGCAATGGCATCTAAATTCGCATTGTTTATAAAGGGGTCAAAATTGCCTCTAAACCAAGGTTTTCAAATAGGTTTTTAGTTACAACCGTTTCACGCCAAGCCCTCGATATGCAACAGGCGACTTTGAAGACATCCAGGCGAACATTTGAAAACTCTTCTATAAATGAAATTATTGAATGGAGTCGAAAACATTGTGCCAAATGGAGAATTTCTCATTTAGAGTATTTTGTTTTCCTTTTGCCTGGATGTTTTTATCTGTCAAAATGCGTCCATAAGTGGTTAACTGTTAACCATTATACAGCTGAATTTTAGCAACTTGTATCATCACTCCAGATCTTTGACAAGTTATTTCGTATTAATGAACTAGTCCCTTGCTGAAAAATGGAAAGTAGGCAGCTGAGTTTGATCGGGCTCCACATTGTTCTCTAACTAGTCATAGAATGTGTATCCATGCTAAAGGATCCAAATATAAAATATTTTACAGACGTTTCTAAACCTTCTATGTCTTATGACCGCCCCGTTGGTATAGAGCGTCCGCTTAGGGTGCGGGAGGTCCCGTGTTCGATCCCCGGGCGGGTCAAACCAAATACTTAAAATACTGATTATAATGGCTGCCCTACGTGGCGCTCAGTGTTGCGGGGTTAGCATTACGATTGACTGGCTGGTGTCGGGATAAATGGACCAGTAGAACTGGTAACCTATCCAGGACACGCCGTGATATAACCGAAGAACTGTTGAAAGCGGCGTGAAACGTCAAACAATCATTCAATCAGTTCTATGTATTATGAGCTATTATTATACCTCACGTGACTTTGTAATGTTAAATTCTCATATAATCATCATGGGCAATTTCTTACTGTCTCATGCTAACAGTACGCTTTTGACCGGTTAACAGTATACTGTTACATGGCACGCGCGTTAACATGTTGGTTATGCACGTGCATGACGTCATTTCAAACAATAACGTCATCTTTTAGACGCGCGTGCCATGTAACAGTATACTGTTAACCGGTATATTCATATGTGTGTGTTACATTGTAGTAGATCTACCCATGTAGGTACAAAATAAATTGAATAAACGTGTAATTTTGTTCGGTATAATAAAATAAATATTGCATGGCTTCCAGTGTGACAGTACATATTGTCAACATTCGGGTAAATACTGTTAACCTCGGCTTCGACTCGGGTAACAGTATTTTCCTCATGTTGACAATATGTATTATTATACCTCACTTGTGTCTACAGTGGTAAAATCCCATTACCCGAAAAAGAGATATTTTGACTATCAGAAACATTTTCAACCTTTTTGACACGTGACCAAGCGAAAATTGACTGTCAGGTCATGTGACCGCAGTGATATTTTGAATGTCATATAAGGGCAAATAACTGCTTCAATATTTTAGCTAAATCATGACGTGATTGTCTCCCTTATACACATACAGCAGTGACGTCATACAGCATACAGCAGTGACGTCACTTAATTTTGTTCGGTATAATAAAATAAATATATCAAAAAGTTATAAAAGTAAATAAAGCAAGCGTACAAGTTTTCCTTGCTTGCCAATCCTCTTGTGTTACTCTTTCGTCTGTATATATTTTTTTATTATATTCGAATATCAATCGAGAGAGCTCAGCTCTGCCTTTCCCATCAAAATATACAAGTTTGTACGCTGGCATTTTGGATCTGAAATAAAATATATATAAAAAAGCGTTAATTGAAGTACGGTTCAGGCTATGCGGGACTGTAAGGATTATCAATAAAAAAAAAGACAAAGGTAAACCTACACATAGTTGTAGTTTAATCCACATTGCTCACGTTCGTGTCCTTTTCCTATTCAAAACGTATGCATAACTAGCTAAAGCTAAGTTCTCCATTTAAAATTTTAGCTCGAGAACATTAATATAATAAATGTTCAGTGTTCAGTGGCAACATGTGATAATTAGAATCCATCGTTTATCTCAGACCAATCAATCCCTGTAACGGACCCGTCGTTTAAAAACAGGGTAGCAGCAGTTTTTATTGACCAGACGAGCAATCAGAACTGCTAGCGTGTTGTTTTCTGGATACATTATCTTTTAATTACTGGCTCGCTTTCCATTGAAAACGTTAATGTCGAAATGAACAGCCACATATTCATAATTAAATTCAGCTTTAATGAAAGATCACTCGAACACTCACTCTTATTTTTCGTGCGTTCATGAAGAAGACTTTTGACCCCTCTGTAGTTTAAGAGCATTCTGGCGAAACGAGAAATCGATTAAATTAAGTTTCTCATTTACATCGTTTTTAACTTAATAATAATTAAACAATCATTTAAAGAGAATTTCAATTATTTTGCGAGTGTGT
>JASEVX010000007.1:55141507-55315994 GCA_031761405.1 Serripes groenlandicus
AGACGTGTACCTTTTCGCATTAGCTGGCTCAAAAACTCGAGACCCTACTTCTGCGTCCCGTAACAGGGCAGACGCTAACGAAACATTTCCCCCTGATATTGATGACTTTTGAAACAACTGAAGTTGACGGATTTTTAAAAAACAAATCATTCGAGAATGAGGAGAAAGTGAAAAGTATCTGTAATAGAATTGAAAAATATTGTAATACCATTAGAAACATTGTGACATAAAGGAGAATTTGCTCATTATGAGTCATTTCTAATTTTGTCAATTTTGTTTTAAGTCGTTTGCAAGCCTTGAGGCGAAAAAAAGTAAGCATTTTGCCTTTTGCAACAATATTTTCTATTCTGTTTTAAAAAAACCTCTCAAATGTAACGAATATACGTGTTTGCCCTGGCAGACCACTTTGAAATCAGGTGAATAGATTCGAGAATTCGAGATTTTAGACTTATCGAAACTTTCATATCCGTTGTTTAAACATGGATTTTTTTACGATGCCGTTTATTTTAAAAACAAAAATGCTTTGTATGGTATTTTTGGTGAATAGGCAAATATCTGTTCCGTACCTTGAGAATATAGGCCTTAACCCTTTCCCTAATATAGACGCTATCTAACGCCTCTGCAGCAGAAGGCTTTTTAAAAACATAGTGATAAAAGAAGAAATTGCTCAAAACGATTTAGTCATAGGTTATCCATTCAGTTATAGAGATTTTCTATTTTTTGGCAAAATAAAATATGTTCAAAGTCGTCTGCTGCAGAATGGTCGTATGATGGTAAGGGTTAACAAAAAGGCGTCATATGGTGTCAACATCTGGGAAAGGGTGACCGAAGACCAGCCTTTACATACACCTGCATGCTTTGTTCACATGTTTCACTTTATTTCTAAATACTTATCATATAATAAATGATACTATTATACTATAACGTGCTTACTACTTCTAAAGGCTTATCATTCTTGTTGTTAACCCTTTCCCACATACAACAAATTTGCTGCAGACGACTTCAAACCATTCGTGCACACATATGGTAAACCTCCATAAATGCAATTCCATCTTTGTCACAATGGTTTCAACAGTCGTGTATACATAATTGATCATGGGCCTTTGTTAATCTGTAATGTAATAAAGTATATATTTAACTTTATCATGACTCATCTTCTAATTTGAGATAGTTCAAGTGTACTCTCCTCATTTAATAAGAATGTATTCGATCACCGTCTATCGGCGTTTCATCATTTAACCATTTCCCACATACGACAATTTTATAGCAGACGACTTGAAAAAAACTCAATAAAAGTTAGATAAATTGTTAAATTATGTTGAGAAACATTGTGGCCAGAGGCACTGTACGCAGGTGCATTTAGTCCCCACATCGGCAGAATCGATTGTTTTTGTTTGATAGTGCAGGGAACAGATCACAATACGTGTATGTATACTGTCGGTCTTTACAGCGTTCCAAATATGACGTATGGTCGCTTAGACCAGAATAGAAGTTACCTAATAAATACTCTTCGCTGTAAATAATGTGTGGCGATTATTTCGAGTGACACGAAATAGGTTTTTGAGGTCAAAATAAGCACTTATTGATATGCTATGGCTCGCTTGGACGTACTTAAGGCATGCAAAGTATTTCCATATTTGACAGGAAAATGATCGAGTTGATTTTTTACTAAGGTTTTCTTTTGATAATTAAATCGTGTCAATACACATTACTTAATGAGAAAGAACCTTAGCCCCGTTTCAAATTCGATTTGAATATTCGAAAGATTGTTTGACAAAGACTGATATTCAAAGACCCGATAGCTTATCAGAAAATTACATGTAAACCCTTGTCCACTTGCAGACGTATTGCTGACGCATCTAGAGCAGACGATGTTTGAAAACATTGTGACAAAAGGAGTATTTGCTCATAATGAGCGCAATTTCTCCTTTTGTCACAATGCTTTTACTCCATTCAAATATATATACTTTTATTTATATAAATTGTCCATATTTTAGCCCTTCTGTTTTCAAAATCGTATGATGTGTTGTATGTTGGAAAGGGTTAACAATTAACCGAAACGTCACCTGTGACATTCAGGCGAAAATGTACGATGCAGAAATCATATCTTTAGAACTTATGTCCAATTGAAAAGGAGCCTATTTTTTTCAGAAGAACATTTTTTTCGGAATGTCGTATTGACGAAATTGAAGCAATGGCCAGTTATAGGTGAAATTAAATGTAATTTCTGCACTTAGCAATGGAAATCCCATTTCTTTTAAGAAGCTTACTTTTTATGTGATTAAATTATTAGTATCAATTGACCACATATATCATTATTATTTGTATTATTTGTTGTTTTTTGGGCCGGAGAACTAATTACCGAATACAATATTGTATCACACATCTTGTTTAAGATAAATGCATAATACATTTTGATACAATGTTAAAGTTCTATTCATTTATTTATAAGTCTAATTATTTCTATGATTTGTACCAGATTTTGTTCTGGTTAATCAGAAAATCACAACTTCTTGTATATATACCGTTCCTGTTTGAGTTTTACTAGTTTGTGCTGAGTTATGTTTTTTATATCGTACCTTATATTTTGTCAAGTTTATGCTCGTCTTTATGGCGAAAAACAAATATATACTATTTCTGTGATTTGTACTAGATCTTGAACTGGTTTGCAAGGCGGAAAACCATGACTAGGTATTTGTACAGTCGCGATAATACATGTCAGAAATTCAATCCTTTCAAAACGGCATGTCCTTAACCCTTTAACAAAGACAAAACAAAATTCAGTAGAAAATTTGAAAATATCCAGGCAAACATACGGAAAATCTCTATAATGAAAATATATTTATTGCTAAGAGTTGAAAACATTGTGGAAAATGGAGAAACATGCTCGTCATGAGCAACATTTTATGAGTGTCATTTTAAGTGGTCTGCTGAATAGGTGTCAGAAAGCGTTGTGTGGGGGGGAAACAAGACCTATTTCTTGTTCATTAACTCCTTAATAAAACATACGTTAAGTACACACGTATTTTCATATCCTTTGAAGTAGACAGACGACTCTTTAGCCTCTTGTCACATGCAGACGCACGCAGTTTGACTCAAATCCAGGGGCGTAGCTCCCTTTAGACACTGTAGGCACGTGCCTATACATTTGTTCTCAAAATGCCCCAAAATGCAGCTGCGGCGATAGACATCTGCGTAATGTATCGACCAGATCAGCCTGCGCTGTCCGCGAAGACTGATCCGGCCAAAACATTCCGTCTTAAGGGGATAGATGTATAGAGTAGTAATTCCTGAAACAGAAAATATCCACAGGAGGCGAAAAATGTCTATCCGGGTAGGCCTGTGTGGCATGCTTAGGCTGATCCGGGTCGATACTTTACGCAGAGCCCACAATGTTGATTTTCTCATGAGACAGCCTACGCATTGATTATTGTAAAGCTACGCCCCTGAAATCAACTTAATGCAATATTACACATTTTTGTTTATGAATTTTTACAATAGTGTTTTGATTTGAGCTATGTGGGAAAGGCTTAATTATCTAAAGAAAAAGGGAAATTGCTTTTATAGTAATACTTTCGTTTGTCAATATTTTCCCGTTTTTAAATTTGGAATAGTCTGAAACATGCATATCAGGTAATTAGTAACAAGAACAATATTATTTTTTGCATTTGACTCGTGAATATAGGAATCCGCTGTGGTCGAGTGGTTAGCGTCGGGGATTTCGAAACCGGGTGTCCCGGGTTCGATCCCCAGTCGCGTCACTACGGTCATGGTGGAGTGCCCTTAGGCAAGGCACATTTTCTAGCCTAGTACTGGTTTGTTTACCCAGGGATCATGAATAATTAAATTTAATTGCGCGCTAAATGACCTTAGCTGTCGATGCGCCATAAAACAATATACATTCATTCATTGACTCGTGCCCGTCTTGGGTGCGGGAGGTCAGGGGTTCGATCTCCGGACGGGTCCAAAGACTTGAAAAATTGTAGTAATGGCTTTCCGTCCTTGACGCTCTGATAGAGGAGTTAGCATTACTATACTGACCGGCTGGTGTCATGATACTGAAATGGATCTGTAGCGATAATAACTCACACTGGAACACTGTGGTATAACTGGGGGGAAAAGAGATAGAGGTGAGGAATACCATACAAACGAACCGATTGGTAAAATAACGTAAAGTAATTATAATATGAGCCGTCCGCAAGAAAACCAACATTGACCTGGATCAGCCTAAGCATGCCGCGCAGGCTAACCCGGACAGACAATGGTCTCCTCCTGTGGATTTTCTGTTTCATGAATCATTACTCTATACCTCTATACCCCTGATACGGAATGTGTCGGCCCGGATTAGCCTGCGCGGACTGGGTCGATACATTACGCGGAGTCCATAATGTTGGTTTTCTCGTGGCTCATATATCATTGAATAATTGATCTTCTCGTGAGTGTTCGTTGTTTGGGTACATAGTGGGAATACGTTACTCTATCACATCATGCTATCAATAATATTTTGTTTCGTTTTATTCCTTTTTAACATACAACAAACCTACAGCAGACGATTCTGAAAACATTTTTTGCAAAGAATATGTTAAATATCTTAAAGTATTATTATTGAATCTAGAGGAACACGTTTTGGCAAATGTAGATAAGGTTTATTATTTGGTTTCAACACTTGTTTTCAAAATGCGTCTGCAGGTGGGGTAGGGTAAAAGGTTTAAAGTATAAGAAGCAAAGCCCAATTTAGATAAAAAATAAATATTTACTGATAACAAAGAACAAATGGAAGTCAGTTAATCCAATGAAGTATGTAAAGAACGCAATGGCCCTAAAAAACAACGCATTGACTGCTACGAAAGACTATTTTTAACGTTAAAGTACGTATTGTATGTCTGCATTAACGTACATCGTATATGGATCCATTTCTGTGTTTTAAGTTGATGTTTTGCTTTTAAAACAAATTAAACATCGATTTATTTAAACATCAGCATGTTACTATTATTTCTGTAAGTACTCATATAAATATAATTCAATATTGGTTACATTATCAAGAGCAATTATCTTCAGTTTAAAACATATCCAGGGCTTGGCGTGAAACGGTTGTAACGAAAACTGGTATTTTTTTTTACCAAGGTTAATCACCTCGCCATAAAGTCTTTATAAGCATTAGATCATTTTTCTTGGTAAACAAAGGAAAGTTAGGTGCCATTGCTCATTCTGAGCAATGGCACCTACATTTGCATTGTTTACAAAGGGGTCAAAATGACCCCTAGGGTTTTTAAAATAGGTTTTTAGTTACAACCGTTTCAAGCCAAGTCCTCTTTATGAACTTTATATAGGTCTGAGTGGTCCCCCGCTGCTTAATTTCGTCTTCTGATAAGCGAGATTTATCTTTAAGTATTTGTCATATTGTAATATATTTTTATGTATACATGTATATGTTTGCCCTAGTTATACACTGTGTAAATAGTCAAATGAAAAATGATTTGCTGTTAATTGCCAAACATGTGTTGAATTGAATTTGATCATTTGCGAAGTTAGCAGAACACAGGGGATACCAATTTTCGGTTGCAGTACACAGGGGTTACCAATTTTCGGTTAGAAGTACACAGGGGTTACCAATGTTTGGTTAGCAGTGCACAGGGGCTACCAATTTTCGTTTAGCAGTACACAGGGGTTACACAAGGGTTACACATTGGTTACAAATGGATTACACATGGGTTACACAGGGGTTACACAGGGGTTACAAATGGGTTACACAGGGGTTACACAGGGATTACACATGGGTTACACAGGGGTTACCCTACACAGGGGTTACACAGGGGTTACACAGGGGTTACCCTACACAGGGGTTACACAGGGGTTACACAGGGGTTACACAGGGGTTACCCTACACAGGGGTTACACAGGGGTTACACAGGGGTTACCCTACACAGGGGTTACACAGGGGTTACCCTACACAGGGGTTACACATGGGTCACGCATGGGTTACACAGGGGGTTACAAATGGGTTACACATGGGTTACACATGGGTTACACAGGGGTTACACATGAGTTACATATGGGTTACACAGGGGTTACATAGGGGTTACACAGGGATTACACATGGGTTACACAGGGGTTACCCTACACAGGGGTTACACAGGGGTTACACAGGGATTACACATGGGTTACACAGGGGTTACACAGGGGTTACAAATGGGTTACACAGGGGTTACACAGGGGTTACAAATGGGTTACACAGGGGTTACCCTACACAGGGGTTACACATGGGTCACGCATGGGTTACACAGGGGGTTACACATGGGTTACACAGGGGTTACACAGGGGTTACACATGAGTTACACATGGGTTACACAGGGGTTACATAAGGGTTACACAGGGGTTACACATGAGTTACACTACACAGGGGTTACACATGGGTTACACATGGGTTACACATGGTTACATATGGGTTACACAGGGGTTACACATGGGTTACAAATGGGTTACACATGGGTTACAAATGGGTTACACATGGGTTACAAATGGGTTACACATGGGTTACACACGGGGTTACACAGCGGTTACACAGGGGTTACACAGGGGTTACACATGCGTTACACGGGGTTACACAGCGGTTACACATGGGTTAGACACGGGATTACACAGCGGTTACACAGGGGTTACACATGGGTTATACAGGGGATACACAGGGGTTACACATGCCTTACACGGGGTTACACAGCGGTTACACAGGAGTTACACAGGGGTTACACAGGGGTTACACAGGGGTTACACAGGGGTTATACAGGGGGTTACACAGCGGTTACATAGGGGTTACACAGCGGTTACATAGGGGTTACACAGGGGTTATCGAGGGTTACACTACACAGGGGTTACACAGTGGTTACACAGGGGTTACACATGGGTTACATAGGGGTTACACGGGGTTACACACGGGTTACACATGGGTTACACTACACAGGGGTTACACATGGGTTACACGGGGTTACACAGGAGTTACAAATGGGTTACATAGGGGTTACACATGGGTTATACAGGGGGTTACACATGGGTTACATAGGGTTTACACATGGGTTACACAAGGTTTACACATGGGTTACACAGGGGTTACACGGGGTTACATAGGGGTTACACAGCGGTTACACATGGGTTACACATGGGTTACATAGGGGTTACACAGCAGTTACACAGGGGTTACACATGGGTTACACATTGTTTACACATGGGTTACACAGTGGTTACACAGGGGTTACACATGGGTTACATAGGGGTTACACAGCGATTACACAGGGGATACACAGCGGCTACACAGGGGTTACACAGGGGTTACACATGGGTTACATAGGGGTTACACAGCGATTACACAGGGGTTACACAGGGGATACACATGGGTTACACATGGGTTACACAGGGGTTACACAGTGGTTACACAGGGGTTACACATGGGTTACATAGGGGTTACACAGCGATTACACAGGGGATACACATGGGTTACACATGGGTTACACAGGGGGGGTTACACAGGGGTTACACAGGGGTTACACATGGGTTAGCAATTTTCGGTTGCAGTTGGTTCGATCCCCGGTCGGATTCATACCAAAGACTATACAGATGGTAGTAATGGCTGCCCTCCTAGGCGTTCAGGCGTGTGATGGTTAGCATTCCGACTGTCTGACTGGTGTCAGGATAAATGGACTAGTAGTACTGGTAATTTACTAAGGAAATGCTAGATGTAACTGACAAATGTGTTGAAAGGGGCGTACAACACCAACAAATCAATCAATTAATTAGTTGGGACTACTGTTCTCGAATATGTCTGTACTTTTATATTAAATAAATAAATAGATAATGTAGAACCATTATTGCATTTTATTTATAGAGAATATATCTTGCATTTCAATAGGAATTTAAAACATGACCTTCTCTCAATTAAATTCGGGTCCGGTCATGTTATGCATCATTCAGCCTTACAAGCAAAATGGAAACTAATTGAAAGCACAACTGGTATGAATAAGTAACCATAGATACTAATTCAAAATGATTATGTTTGTAGCACGTGAAAATAATAACAATTTTCTTTGTTATCTTCAATTCACTCATGTATCTATGTAATGTAGATTTGAGTTAAGGTCAAATTACGCTAAATACATCCGCTGACTTGCTGATCTACAGTACTATAGTACCTAAAAAATACTTTTTTTTGCGTAGAAATGAGTGTATACCATCACCAGAATGTATTAAATATATAATACATTGTGTTTAAATGCATTGTGAATGTACATAGGATGCACTGGAAATGATTGATATGATCACTTTTAGTATTTTGACTATGTTTGAAAGTGAAAGTAGAGAATGCAAAACACCGGTTTTGTCGGGGCTCGATTTGGTATAAAATGACTGTTACCATTTTCGCCTGGTGAGTTCTTTCTTGCATAACGCATGTCCCCACATTTTCTTTGGATTGTTTTAAAGCAGAGAGGTAACTCTTTTCAATGATATATGGTGTTCTACATGAGAAACGCTTAGACAATGTGACACTTGAGGACTGAAACTGGTCGATTTACATGGAAACAAAGAAGCAATTGTTTTGGTGTATTGTAACCTTAATAAAGATTCTTAATCTGAATCTGAAAAATAATAATAGCAAGAAATATAAGGGAGGTAATCCGATATTTGATAAAAAACAAACAATGTTCGAGTTATCCCGCTTCGATCACAGCATCTATATAAATAAGAACAAGAAATATACTAACGGTGATCAACTCCTTTTTAAAAATAAATAAAATGTTTGAGTTCAATTGACCGCTTACATCGGCATACACTATTCGGTTGTAGAATTGACTGTAAAAACAATCATAGCCCATACATACTGTCACTCGAAAAATTGCGCCAAGATGCTGAAAATGGTTAGATCGTTCACTTTAGGAGCGAGAGATCTCGGTTCGATCCTGCTGCCCGGTCGGGTCATACCATGGACGTTAAAGCTGGTAGTTTTGGCTTCCTTTCATGGCGCTCAGAGTTGCTGCAGTGATATATACAGGGGCGTAGCTCCCTTTAGACACTGTAGGCACGTGCCTACACATTTTTTCTCAAAATACCCCAAAATGCAGCTGCGGCGATAGACATCTGCGTAATGTATCGACCAGATCAGCATGCGCTGTCCGCGCAGACTGATCCGGCCGACACATTCCGTTTTCGTGGGATAGCTGCATAGAGTAGTTATTCCTGAAACAGAAAATCCACAATAGGCGAAAAGTGTCTATCCGGATAGGCCTGTGTGGCATGCTTAGGCTGATCCGGGTCGATACTTTACGCAGAGTCCACAATGTGGATGTTCTCACGAGACGGCCTACAGATTGGTTAATGCAAAGCTACGCCCCTGATATATACGACTGATACACAAGTGGCAGGGTCATTATTACCGGTAGTACTGCGAAATTACACAAGAAACTCCGTGATTTAACTAGAATAACACCATTTAAAATAACATTGGAACTATGTACTCGAATAATATGTAGACATGATTCGTGGACGAGCCTAGTTAGTTCATTTAATCCAGGGTTTGTTGGTTTGAACTCAAGCTTAGCCAGTTACTTTAAAAGAACTGATTTGAGAAAGCCAGAAAACACATGGGTATGTGATTTGGTCGCGATGATACGATTGGATAATTTTTGAAAACGGCGTTTAAACCCCAATCAATTCATCAATCATTCAACCGATGGTCTTCGTGATCCATAATACTCCTCTAAAATAAGATTGCTAATAATAAAAAAACCGAATAGATCCGTATCAGGTCCAGACATTCCATGTCAAATACTCAGGAAACAACTTATTAAATTCTCACATGCAGATACCTATAACTCATTAACAGCAGAAGACGACTTTTGAAAACATTGTGACAAGGGAGAACATAACGATTGCCTCTATAAAACAAGATTGCTAAACCAAAAAACGAATAGATCCGTATCAAGTCTAGCCATTCTATGTCAACTACTCAACTTATCCCTTTCTTACATGCAGACACTTATAATTTATTAACAGCAGACGACGATTGTTGAAAACATTGTGACAAAGGGAGTAAATCCTCATAATGAGCAATTTCTTCTTTTGCCACAATGTTTTAAACTCTATTCAATAATTAATGTTTCCTTAGACTTTCCATGTGTTTTAAAACTAAAATAATATACGGCAGAGGTTGTTTGTATGCGGGAAATGGTTTATTCGTTGAGTTTTTGTAAATCTTTCAATGTGTGCTTTACCTTATCGCTTCGGTGGTGTAGTGGTAGAGCGTACGCCTCGGGTACGGGGGTTGTCGGTTCGATATACGACCGGGTCAAACTAAAAACTTTAGAAATTGTAGTAATTGCTGCCCTCCTTGGCGCTCAGGGTTTCTGGGTTAGCATTGGTATCGGGATAAATGGACCAGTAGTACTGGACACTTACCAAGTAAACGCCATGATATAAATGGACCAGTAGTACTGGAAACTTACCAAGGAAACGCCGTGATATGAATGGACCAGTAGTACTGGAAACTTACCAAGGAAACGCCGTGATATAAATGGACCGGTAGTACTGGAAACTTACCAATGAAACGCCGTGATATAAATGGACTAGTAGTACTTGAAACTTACCAAGGAAACGCAGTGATATAAATGGAACAGTAGTACTGGAAACTTACCAAGGAAACGCTGTGATATAAATGGACCAGTAGTATTGGAAACTTACTAAGGAAACGCTGTGATATAAATGGACCAGTAGTACTGGAAACTTACCAAGGACACACCGTGATATAAATGGACCAGAAGTACTGGAAACTTACCAAGGAAACGCCGTGATATAAATGGACCAGTAGTACTGGAAACTTACCAAGGAAACGCTGTGATATAAATGGACTAGTAGTACTGGAAACTTACCAAGGAAACGCAGTGATATAAATGGAACAGTAGTACTGGAAACTTACCAAGGAAACGCTGTGATATAAATGGACCAGTAGTACTGGAAACTTACCAAGGAAACGCTGTGATATAAAGAAACGCCGTGATATAAATGGACCAGTAGTACTGGAAACTTACCAAGGAAACCCCGTGATATAAATGGACCAGTAGTACTGGAAACTTACCAAGGAAACCCCGTGATATAAATGGACCAGTAGAACTGGAAATTACCAAGGAAACGCCGTGATATAAATGGACCAGTAGTACTAGAAACTTACCAAGGAAACGCCGTGATATAAATGGACCAGTAGAACTGGAAACTTACCAAGGAAACGCCGTGATATAAATGGACCAGTAGTACTGGTAACTTACCAAGGAAATGCCGGGATATAAATGGACCAGTAGTACTGATAACTTACCAATGAAATGCCGTGATATAAATGGACCAGTAGTACTGGTAATTTACGAAGGAAACGCCGTGATATAAATGGACCAGTAGTACTGGTAACTTACGAAGGAAACGCCGTGATATAAATGGACCAGTAGTACTGGAAACTTACCAAGGAAATGCCGTGATATAAATGGACCAGTAGTACTGGAAACTTACCAAGGAAACGCCGTGATATAAATGGACCAGTATTATTGGAAACTTACCGAGGAAACGCCGTGATATAAATGGACCAGTAGTACTGGAAACTTACCAAGGAAACGCCGTGATATAAATTGACTAGTAGTACTTGAAACTTACCAAGGAAACGCCGTGATATAAATGGACCAGTAATACTGGAAACTTACCAAGGAAACGCCGTGATATGAATGGACCAGTAGTACTGGAAACTTACCAAGGAAACGCCGTGATATAAATGGACCGGTAGTACTGGAAACTTACTAAGGAAACGCCGTGATATAAATGGACCAGTAGTACTGGAAACTTACCAAGGAAACGCCGTGATATAAATGGACCAGAAGTACTGGAAACTTACCAAGGAAACGCCGTGATATAAATGGACCAGTAGTACTTGAAACTTACCAAGGAAACGCCGTGATATAAATGGACCAGTAGAACTGGAAACTTACCAAGGAAACGCCGTGATATAAATGGACCAGTAGAACTGGAAACTTACCAAGGAAACGCCGTGATATAAATGAAGACATGTTGAAAGCGCCGGAGAACACAATTCATTCAATCAATCAATCAATCAATCGGTTTTTAGTCAGATACAATGCTAAAATAAGAGTATAATTGCATTGTGAGTTTAGTGTCCGATTTTACATGATTGATTAATTGATTGAGGTTTAACGCCGTTTTTCAACTATTTTCCAGTTATATAAACCTACTCATGTGTTCTCCGCACAACATACTTCGAAAGCAACTGGCTGCTTTTCGAAATAGACATTTAACCCATTGGTGAAAGACGAATGACGCTTGGTCACATTGATGTTTGTCAAACGTAGGAAAGGATGTTGGCCGAGCTGGTATTTGAACTCACAATCCCTGGATTGACAGCCCGCATCGCCACCTACTCGGCGTTTTTGCATGAATAGGTCTTGATAGAGATGAGACGATGTGTTAAAATTAAAACAATACATCACTGACATCTAAACTGGTCACAATATCTGAATACGATAATGAATATGTCTGAGAACAAACCCCTTTCTCTGTCTATCTATTCATCGCTTAAACCCTTTCCCACATACAGCAAATCTGCGTCAGACGACTTTAACGCTTGGAGGCAAGATTTATAAAAATCTGTATTTGTGAATTTATTTTTAATGAAAAGCGTTGACAATATTTAGGCAAATAGAGTACTTACTCATCATGAGCAATTAAATTTTGCTACAAAGCTTTCAAATGTATAGTCTGCTGTAGAGGTCAAACTACGCCAAATACATCTGCGGTCATGATGATGTAGAGGCAAATAGTCCCTACAAAAACCTTAAATGAGTTTATACCATCACCAGAATGCATTGAAAATATATGACATTGAGTTTAAATTCATTGTAAATGTGTATGGGATGCACTGTGTATGATTGATTTGATCACTTTTGGTAGTTTGATCTTGTTTGAAAGTGAAAGTAGAGAATGCTAAACACCGGTTTTGTCCGGACACGATTTGGTCCAAAATGACGGTAACCATTTTCGCCTGGTGAATTCTTTCTTGCACAATGCATGCATTTTCTTTGAAACACGGGCCGTATTCACAATCCATTCTTATTATAGTGATCGCTATTGTTCGTTGTCGTTCCGGTAATTTCCAACTCAAGTTACTTGAATGTCCACGAACAAGACCGACCTCTTACGACCTTGGACGGAAATATCCGAACATATATACGGTTAAATATGTACCGACCTCGTTCGAAAAGTAGGGGTGTTCTACCATAACTGTAAATATGAAGAAATGTTTCATACCAATTGAATCAAAATATGATTATTAACTCACATACTTTTTCCCTTCTTTCACTTTTTTTTTTATCTTTGTTCTTCTCCCCATCACCATTACAATTAACTTCTTTTTCTAATACTTCTTTATAGCATCTATATAGAAACATTGCAAGATTATTGAAATGCACGGCACATTATATTTTCGAAACAGAAGACATATATTCGACAGTTTTATTTTTTGTTTGTATTGTAACATGTACTTATGTATATCTTGTGTGAAATAAATACCAAAAAAACATTGAAGAAATTTCCGAGCAAGTTTTTAAGTAACATCTTTTGATTGTCTGAACCATAATGGTTCATGAACAAATCAGAAATTGCGTGCATTTTGAGGGCATTTTGCTTTACTGATGAATTATGACCTGGGACAGCAAAAACACAATATAGTTTGATCCTGGTCATATATTTGTTCGTCTCCCCGCAAGGCTACGATTGTAAAACTATGTTTGGCACTAACTAGATACAAATTATTACAGGGTTCTTAAAATGTTAAGCCATCTGATATGCTACAAAGATGAGTGACATGAACAACATGATTTGCCAAAAAGTGTAAGAAACTGCGTTTATAGTCTAACCATTCGAAACGATACATTTGAAGAGCGACTGGAAACTATGCACAAAAAGATAGGTTGTCGTATTGGGTACGAGTTGTAAAAATCGTGGGAAAAGGAAAATAAGGCCCGTCCGTGACGAGCAATTCTCCATTTCCCACTATGTTTTCCTATGTTGCCTGCATTAAGATGCAACACAACGTGTTTCTATCAGGAGAATGTTTAAACCTCTACCGAGCAACTGCTTTGTGAACTTATTTGCCTCAGCCAGAGATTGCACATCCCATTTAACCCAAGTGGTAAATGCAGTTCCATCAAGACAAACTGTCAGGTCATACCGAAGACTTTAATACTTGTAGTAATGGCGTTTCCTAATTGGCACGCTCAGGAGTATGGAGTAAGCATTCCTACTGTTAATTTACACAGGAAATGCCGTGATTCAACTGAGCAATTGTTGAAAGCGGCGTAAAACACCAATCACTTACAAAGGACATGCCTCTCGTATCAAAGGTCCCTGGTTCGAGTCCCGTGATGAGCGGGTCCTGACTTTGGGATTTTTCCACACAAACGGCGCGAGTACTGGTTAAGTCTCCAGCAAGCAGACATCGAGAGTGATTAATCTAAGCCAAAGGCTTGTTTCGCAATCGATGTAAAATAAATAAGTTTAAACTAAACTACAAAGGACATTTGATGGCCTGCAACTAAAACCTACATGGACACACACTTGAATATGTCAACTCGGTAAAATTTCATGAATGCATACTCAACAACATTTTAAATTGAGTGTAGCATATCTCAAACTTTACAACCAAATCCAACGGCACTATCAGTATTCTGAGAATGACCCTTACTATATCATCCATTCAGCCCAAAGAAACCGCATACACGAATATTCGATTTGTCTGACCATCAATCAAATATAGGAGACTCGTGGAAAGGGTAATACTCATCAACTAGAAAAGGTACACAAGAGAGCTGCCAGAGTCGTGAAGATCAGGTACCAAAATAGACACAGCGGCAGTGGAGTGATCGGCGAGCTAGTCTGGAAACCCCTTGGAAAACGTCAGAAAATGGCAAGATTATAAACTTTCCTACACAATTATCAAACAAGGAAGAAGCTATTGATCTCTCAAAACATATTCAGCAGCCATCGAGACAATCATGCAACTTACAACATTAAAGTTACAAGGACATCAAATCAACAATGCTCGTGCACCACATTCCCACCACCAGGGACTGGGGCTAACTATTTACAAAAATCCAGTCAGCAGGCTAGGTTGATGTCTTCAAAGCTCAACTAGTCTTACACTTGTTTTAACTTCATCCTTATGTTTTCATTTATCACTGTTTCTACTTTCACTTTCACTTATTGTATTTTCCTCTGTATACAAACCGATACACAGATCGGACCACCTACCTTTTATACATTAACGAACTGAAATTATGTTATTTAAAGCATTTGAAAAGTGGTATTTACCTTCTAATTAATGCATTTTAGTTTATTTGATGGGAATCATATCAAACAGTTTTAATGATCAATTAACAAATAGAAATGACCCCGCTTTCGACTAGATATGCCACTGTTTGTGATCATGATAAAGATCCAAATATGAGTCTACCGTTGTTGATGTAATATATATAGTGCAATCGTTGTATGTTTCGTTATTCTTTCGTTGTGGACCACATAGAATGGCGACAGTCGATCTTCATCAAACAAATTCAAGCAACTCGATACAATCACAGCTAGTAACGGGTTTGGGAATCATTGATGAAGCGTCTGTTTCAGCGGATACTCAGTCAACAGAACAGGTGTTACATTAAAGTCTAAAATAGCTGTAATTTCGAGGAGACGATACTAATTTAGTTCAGTATTTAGTCGAAACAAACATTTCCCCCGTTCCCTATATTCAACTCGTGATTGATTAGGAAGTAAGTGAACGCGATTTTTCATCCTTTCCCGCCGAAATACAAATGATTGGATCTTTTTTTCAGCGGAAAACCGCTATGACGTTGCCAACTCTGTCTGAGGATGTGTTTGTTTTATTTAGGGTTATAGGCCACTTTAAACATTATTTCAGTTTCATCAAAGCGACAGTTCACTAATGTATGATGCCTGGGTAAACACACCATTTATATGCTCGGAAAAGTGCCTTTCCCACGGAGACCATCCACCGGGTCCACCGCGAGTGAGTATCGAATCAGGGACGACCGGTTCCGAATCCCTGACGCTCACCACTCGGTCAAAGCGGATTTCAACTCTGTCTGAAGCACAAATGAGTGTATTTTGTCGAGGGGTGCATGTTTTCTCTCGTGTTTTCAACTCTTTCAGCGCCGCAATCTCTAAAGTAGACTCTTCATGTAATAGTAGTTTGGGAATATTTGATAAGTAGAAGGCGTGAAATGCTGATTTCATGTGAGACATTAATCGGTATTGTTTGCAAAGAAAAGAATTACAAGCTTTTGTTTGGCTCATAGTGCATTTTTGATCATTGGAACGAATGAATGACAGTTCTGGTGTTCGAGCCAACGATCCATTGATTGACAGCCCTCGTATCAACCGACAGAGCTATAGGTTCTCGACGAAACATGCATCCAGTCCGGGGCTCGAACCCGTGATCTCTCGATTTCATATTGTTCGTTATATCTGACTACAATACACTCCTTGTTGTAATCCAATGTATGGCAAATTGTACTGTTGAATTCGAGGTGAACGTTGTGTCTTTAGTTTTGCCAGTGGACTCGCGATAACTCGAAGTGAAAGGGACCTATAAATAACTTCGACTTACTATCGTGTTCGAGTCATTCTTCAGCTTTGTAATTCATACTATACTTTTATGTATATTTTGATAATCAAGTCAGTAATGAAATCATATCGAGAAAACAGCACAACTTTGTGCGATTCAACTGTATTTTAACTCCGCTTACGTGTCATAATTTAGGAAATATTCGCTGCACGTATATTGAATCTGACGACACAGCATAAAATGTCGTGTTAAATTGACCAAATCGAGGGCATGGCGTGAAACGGTTGTAACTAGAATTGGTATTGTTTTACCAAGGTTAATCACCTCGCCATAAAGTATTTATAAGCGTTTAAACATTTTTCTTGGTAAACAATGGAAATTTAGGTGCCATTGCTCGTTCTGAGCAATGGCACCTAAATTTGCATTGTTTACAAAGTGGTCAAACTTGCCCCTAAACCAGGGTTTTCAAAACAGATTTAAAGTTAAAACCATTTCACGCCAAGCTCTCGATATATACACTTAGATTTTACTTAGGTGTGTGCTCGTTTTATCATAATATAAAAAACAACGCTCAGTACTATACAATCTGAACAATCGAAAATCACCGCTTCTCTGTATCTTTGATTTATATGGGTTATCTCCCATGTTTTATACCTAACGAATTTTTGGCGATAACTTTGATGGACTGGCGCAAAGGTCAACCTGAGACGACCAGTTTGAGGCAGTTATCATATCTATATACGAGCGAACACAGTTTAGGTCGTTTTGTCTGCAATGTTTAGTCTGGACATTATTCGTTCAAAGTTGTTGTTCTTTAATTATCCGCATATGTGCTTTTGGGTAAACTGCTAGTCATAATTCAAAAGGTTTTTGAGAATTTGTATATATGGATTTTAAAAAAGATTAAAAATAAAAATTAATAAAAAAAAAAAAAAAAAAAGCTATGAGACCTTAGCGAGGATTTAGAGATTATCCAGGTCACACCACGTGACAATTAATACTCGAATGATTGACAGACGCATCAATAGCGGACGACTTTGAACCACATCTTGATTTCTCCTTTGTCACAATGTTTTCCACGCCTTTTGAGAAAATACTCTTTTACTAATCGGTACTTTTCATACAGCTTTATTTACAATTTCCCTCATATAGACGCTTTCTGACGCCTCTGCAGCAGACGGATTGATGAAAACATAGTGACAAAAGAAGAAATTGCCACAATGTTTTTTCACTTTTAATCATAGGTTATCCATTCAATTATAGAGATTTTCTATTTTTTGACAAAATATGTTCAAAGTCGTCTGCTGCAGAATTGTCGTATGTGGGAAAGGGTTAACCTAGATGTTTTTAATGTTTTTTTTGCCGTACTTTTGTTGTATTTGGGACAATTTTAACGTTTTATGACACTCCAGGGAAACAGCAATTCTAACCGTCTTTCAGCGTATGTGGGTGTGTGTGTCGGGACGTGAGTGCGCATGTTTTTGAATGACATGAGGAATAGGGAAAAGCGAGTCGCTTTAAACAGTTTTTAAGCCATTACGCGGCGTTTCCTTGGTAAATTACCCACGCTTGTGGTATGCTTAATCAAACAGTGGCACATCGGTCGTAATGCTTTACCTGCATCCCTGAGCGTCAAGGAGAACATTCACAAATGCTATCCTTACATTTAAAGTATTTGGTATGCTACGACAGGGGTTCTAACATTGTTTGCTCTATTCCGAGGCGGGCCTCCCCAAGACTACACCACGATGACGATTACTAGATTTCGCACAGAGATCTCTCCACCCGTTGCTCCCTCTCCAAGTTCGACTCCGACGTGGCGCGTCACATCTGACGTTGAGCCATGATGTAATCTATAGTCACCAATCTCTATATAAAGCGTTCAATATCAAGTTCAAATATGGACCGATTATCAAGGGATCTGTCTCCTTTGGCTCTGTCTCCTTTGGCTCTGTCTAAACGTCATTATTCCTCGATCACAACACCTAAAACGTGTTCGCAAAGCGGGTGCGGGTTTGATTCCGGCCGAGCCACACCAAATACTTTAAAACCCCACTTCTGACACCATGTAATAACAAGGAGGCGGCCATTGAGTTTACCGGAAAGATGCGTTTATTTGTAACCTTCACATAGGAGAGTATTCAACATACAAATCAAAGTACCAACAGTAATCAATACATTGCAGTGATGGCTGCCCTCCTTGGTGCTCAGTGTTGCTGGGCTAGTATTAAGACTGACTGATTGATGTCAGGATAAATGGACCAGCAGTACTGGTAACTAACCCAGGAAATGCCGTGATATAACTGAACACTTGTTGAAAGCGGCGAAAAACAACAAACAACCTCGTCCTGTGATACACTTACATTGTTAGCCAAAGTCATTGACGTCTTACCAACTTCTTCACACTAAAAATGTATTTGCTACTACAGTACTCTCATTAAAATCAGACCTGAACTTCGCTGCAGTAACACTTGCTCGTATAGAGCAGACCAGTGTCTGTTAATACAGACCGTCTCAGATTAACCTTTGCGTCAGCCAATCAAATCATTGCATGCAGATCGCAAGATATCAACAGGGGAAATAACTCATACAAATAATCGAGATGGAGAAGCGGTGATTGCCGAGTGTTTTCAATTGTATAGAAATAAATAATTAATATATATAAACGTGTGGTGTGAATGTGAGACGACCTTTTATGTGGTGTCGTCAGATCCAATATATAAAATACGAAGTTTTCGGTCTTGTTTAAATATTATATAAATAACATTGAGTTTTAGAGAGATTCATTCTGCCATTCCACAGCATGAGCCGTACTCTAGGTAAGATTTAACGTATTACTAACTGGGTGTAGCGGGTTCGATACCCGGTTGCGGCGACATTCTTTCGGGCGATGTTTTCCATTGCCTCTCACCTCTGATCTATGTGAGAAAGTAGTCAGTGGCTTCGAAAGAATGTTGTGTAAGTACTGGTGTGGGAAAGCCAGGAAAACATGGGTAGGTGCACTGACCGCCGTGATATGACCAAAGCTGTTGAAAGCGGCGTTAAACTCCAAACAAAAAAAAACAAAAAACAAAATGGGTGTAGATAAAGATAATGTCTGCATATATATACAATCTGGTAAAAATGTACACAGATTGTCGGCGATTTATTGGTATATTATGTGACTATTTTGCATCGGGTGTAGAAGCGGTACGAACTGTGAAGATTAATCTTCCCAAACACTCTACTGTTGAAACATGCTGTGGCGATTGCGCAAAAGGTGCAGAGCCTGAACGAGATGCGCGAATATGCACGTTGATCTATTTCTATATAGGTCCCAAATGTCCTATACTTGGTTTTCGTAGAGTAACGTTAGTATAATGAACTATTTCTGATCAGTATATTGTCGCTTCTGGACACAAATTTCGAGAAAGTCTTGGCCATGCTCCAGTTTCGTTGCCCATCTGTCAGAAGTGGCAAAAGAACGGTTAGCCACAATAACAGTTGCATAGACGTAAATGATTCTTCTTCTTTTTAATAATAATGTCCCATACAGTTAATTTGACCATTTCACGAAAACACCTACTCATCCTTCTTTGACACAAGGTAAACCAAATACCTTAACATGTTTGTTACGTTATCATATAAATTATTTAAGTAATTCGGTTGATTAAGAATAACATTCCTTAACCCTTTTCCACAGACGCCTTTTCACTCTCCTGCAGCAGAAAACTTTTAAAAACATTCTGGCAAAACGCTAATTTCTTCATAATATAGTAATGTTTCCTTTTGCCCACTTTTCAACTATTTCAATAATTATACATTCATTTATTGAGAGTTTCGACATATTTAACTAAATGTTTTCGAAGTCGTCTACTGCAGATGTGTATGTTGTATGTGGGAAAGGGTTAACTACATTACAAGGCACACCACCTATCCAACAGCTCTCATACTACTAGGAACAGTAATGAATTAAACCAGAATGTACGTCACCCAGTGCGGTGGAAAGAACAAAGAAACACTCATCGAAAAACCGTCTAGTACTCAATAGGGAATCCACTTGAGCCCATACATTAGAAAAAAAACCGTGCACGTTGGCTTCCCAACAGTCTGATCAGGATCTACAATGTTCACATATTATTTACACAAAACCTTTTTACGAGCTTCTGTCAACTTGTGTAGAATCTGATAAGACGATGCAGATTGGCAGGGTCATCCGCACGTACGCTGTTTAGAAATGCCGCACTGTACAGTTTTCCCACGGACGGGTTTCAATAACGATATTAAACATCAATCAGATCCGATACAATCCACAGTACAGTCAACAATTTCAATAATTTAATAAATTTCAAAGATCCGAAATTAAGTTAACGTTTTCCCCCATAGTCATACGTGTTTCGACGCATCGGCATATGCAGCAGACGGCTTTTAATACCATTGTTGACAATGAATAAATTGCTCTTATTGCGCAATTTCTCCCATTGCTACACTTAAGCCTACACTGTTTGTATTTCTATTCAATAACTATCCTTTAATTTCTAGAGAGTTTCCATATGTTTGATGGAATGTCTTCAAAGTCATCTGCTGCATTTGTTGTATCAAAGGATGGATTAAAAGCCCTTTGTAAACGGGGGATTCGTTGTTTCAAGAAAAAATGTTAAATTAAAAAAGTCCTTTTTCTATGACAAATATACTTTGATACTTTGAGCCGTCCCGCGAGAAAACCAACATTATGGTCTCTGCGTAATGTATCGACCCAGATCAGCCTGCGCAGTCAGCGCAGACTGATCCAGGCCGACACATTCCGTCTCATGGGGAAAGAGGTGTAGAGTAATGATTCCTGAAACAGAAAATCCACAGGAGACGAAAAGTGTCTATCCGGGTAGTCCTACGCGGCATGCTTATGCTGATCCGGGTCGATTCTTTACGCAGAGTCCACAATGTTGGTTTTATCGCGGAAAGGCTCCTTTGTTTATTGTACCAAACCACAGACGTTCAGACTTTTGTGGCCAGTTAATATACAGATCAACCTGCACCTACGCGCAGTCTAGCCAATATCTTCTCCCTAACAACGCCCTAACAACTGTTGTATGTTAGGTAAATCTGAACACACCACATGTTAAAGGACACAGAGTCACTCATCAAAGAACATCAAGTACTCTGTAGGGATACATTATTTATCGCTGAAGTCAATAGGAACCAGCACACACAGGCCTAATGGGAACCGGTTTGTCTGTAACTAGTATGTACGTTTATCGTTCCCTCTGGCAGTAGAAACCCCACATTTATGTTGTTCGGAGTTTTATTTCACTTATATACGCCTGAAATATTCTTTAGTAAAAGATTTATCAAACATTGTACAATATTTTTTTCTATTGCTATAGTAAATAGAAAGAAGAACGCAAAATTAAAAACATCACATTCCTTTCTTTATTTATTCACTTATATTTAGTCTTAACCCTTTAGCAATTACAATTTATCTGCAGCAGACGTATTTAAACATATTATAAAAAAAAGGTTAATTATAAAAACGAGTTAAATATTGTTTAACAAGTAGAAAATAATCGTTTTAAGAAATGTCTCCTTTTTTCACAATGTTTTCAAAAGTCGTCTGCTCCAGGCGTCTGAAAGCGTCTGTTTATTTGAAAGGGCTCATATCGTAAATAGATAGAAAAACGTAAGTTTTTAACATCGGGGTTATTTTTTCATGGTTTTATATTTTCGGTATATTTATAATTGAGGTAAAACCATGAACAACGTAATTTTTGGTTCTAAGGCCAGTGATCATACCAGAATATGTGTTTGTTTTGTTGCGATTTTACGTTTTTTACGCCGTTTGCAACATTATTTCAGTTATATTACGAAAACAGTTCACTTTTCTTATGATTCCTTGGTAAACAAACCAGTACTAGGCTAGGAAATGTGCATTGACCAAGGGAACTCCATCATATAAACAGCGCCGAGAGTTGGGATCGAACCCGGGACGCCCGGTTCTAAATCCCCGACGCTTACCACTCGGCCACGGCGGATTCCACCAGACTATTTGAGCAGCGCTAAATGAAAACCGACCTGTGACAAGTGTAGACTACAGCTGCCTTTATGCGTACCTGATAATTACTAAGGTTTTGCTGTTCGGGCAGCTTACGATTTGTTAGAAAACATTGGTTTGAAGTTTCATTGGTATACAGCGGCATTCTTTTGGTAAAAGAAAGTATCTGCTACAGACCTCGATTCTGTAAATACAACACTGTGCTTTCAACTGCAATATTATTTAAAATAAGAACATAACAAAGAGTAAATGAAAAGCGTTTTTGATTATATTTTTTGATCAGTCAATCCTTGTCCAAATATAATACGTCATTTGCAATTAGCCCCTTGCTGTCAGAACTGTGAGTGCTTTGATTGAAAGATTAATTCTAAGTTCGTATGTAGTTAGTTAGTTTTCACAGCATATCTGGTGTGAAACTATCAGCGACTGCACAAATTCGTTTTTCTATTGTACGTCATTTGCAATTAGCCCCTTGCTGTCAGAACTGTGAGTGCTTTGATTGAAATATTAATTCTAAGTTCGTAGTTAGTTAGTTTTCACAGCATATCTGGTGTGAAACTATCAGCGACTGCACGAATTCTTTTTTTTTTATTGTACATCTATTTATGTACTAAATTCACATGCGTATACTTTTTTTGAAATATGACTTTCTCATGAACCATCCCATTCACACATGTAACAAAGAACACTTCATATTGACAATACATTTTCTGTATTTGCGACAAGCATATGGACAGTCGACATGAAAATTACATTTCTCAATCCTCGTCCAAATACTACCCGTGATTTGCAGTTAGCCCCTTGCTGGCAGCACTGTGAGAGCTTTGATCAAAATATCAATTCCAAGTCCGTAGTGAATTAGTTTTCGCAGCAGATCGAAGGCTTGGCGTGAAACGGTTGTAACTAAAATTTGTATTTTTTTTACCAAGGTTAATTACCTCGCCATAAAGTCTTTATAAGCGTTAAATCATTTTTCTTGGTAAACAATGGAAATTTAGGTGCGATTGCTCAGAACGAGCAATGGCACCTAAATTTCCATTGTTTACAAAAGGGTAAAAATTGCCCCTAATCCAGGGTTTTCAAAATAGGTTTTGAGTTACAACCGTTTCACGCCAAACCCTCGAGATGTTGATACACTAACAGTGACTGCATGAGTTCGTTTATACACACACCTTTATATACGTACGTTTAATTATTTACTGAAAGATTAATTGAATTTCAGCAATTTGCCTAATAATTGTGAAGTCGAATATCACAACAACGTTATTTCAAATTCTGATCGAAGGATCATGTCCAGGTTAAATACAAGGGAGATCGAGTGCGATACCCTAACTCTTTCCGAAAAGACCCCTTGGTTCTTTGACGTGCTGAGTGTATATCACTGATACACGCGAGGTACATTTCACTAGACAGGACCAGCATTTGACCCCTAGTTGAGTGAGAGATACTTAAAAGCACCTCAGAAATATCCAGAACCCGCATCGGGATTTGAACCCAAGACCTCTGGATTGACAGTCAAGCGGTGTTAACCTTTACACAACCGGGCCAGGCTTAATTAATTAGCTGTATGCATAACGCTTAGCAGTTATTATAATAGAAGTCTTTGAAAGCAGTCGATTCAATTCTTACCATTTGATAGCGAATCGTTATTGAAAACATAGTGACAAAAGAAGAAATTGCACAAAACGTGCAATTTCTCCTTTTGCCACAATGTTTTCCACCCATCGAGTATACGTTCTACTCAGCGATTATGCTCGAATTTTCACCTGAGAAAAGTGCAAGAACAACTCTCTGCTAGAGATACAATTATGATGTTGTATAACACGGCGTCTCGCAGGTCTATACTTAATGCTTTCCTTTAATCTGTATCATATTAATCTGCGGCCATCTTATTGATGTCGAAACATCGTGATTTTCCGAGTTTTCTTTTGAAAAAAATTAAAAGACCGTTTTACTATAAATAAACTATTGTATTATACATTATTATACCAAATGGACCTTATAGAGGGGCTTTTTATAGTTACTCGGGAGGGATTCACACCAAATAACCATTACGATAATTTTTATCACAGCGTATGGACAATATATAGAGACATTTTGAATATTTCAAAGAGGTATTGTGGTTTTTTCCCTATTTCCTTATGTAATGGAAATTCGGACGCCTGCGGTTTGAATGACATTGACGGCATTTCATCTGAAAGTAAGACGAAAGTTCAATCTTGATTTCACTTGAGATGTCGGCTGAAAAGATGTTTCGCAAATCATTTGATCAGACGTCGTCATTATAACATATTCAAAATTCAAAATTCAAAATTCAAAATTCAAAATTCAAAATTCAAAATTTAAAATTCAAAATTCAGGTATGGTCATGCAACTAAATGTTGAGAAAAACGTCAGAAATTCATCCTTGCGAGTTAAACAAAACTGACGTTAAAGAATTAAAACAATGCAATGTTGTTAAATCCCTATCCTCTTTATTAATAAAAAGCTTTAAAATTTGATTATCAATATGGAAACCAACTCACTAAATAAAAGAAGGTTACGTCATGAAAATTGGTATTTACAATTCGGAGATATACCCGTTGAATGAACAGGATCCGAAAGAAAACAAGTTGATCTAAAGACGTCATTTTGACGGCATTTGGCGTTAATATCACGCGTATTCTTTCGATATGCATCTTGCCTTTTGAAATCCTTGACTTCAGAGATCCTGTATATAAATTCTGACGGATAATAACACAAATATCAACAAATGATCTCCAAAGGTGTGTAACTACCTTAAGAGAAAATACATAGAGGTTTTATTCATTGATAACATTAATTATGATCGAAATATTTTGGTCAATGTTTCGATAAAGGAACAGTTTTTGCTTGATAATGTTGCATATGATGTTTTGGAGTTATGGTTGAAAACTTTAAAAAAGATGATTAAGGACTTCATTTTCCATTAAATCGCATTGTTCACAGGTGTAGAGAATGTAATCAGATGTGTCTCTTGTGTGAAGGATGTTGTTACATAATTAACGAAAATCAAGCACATATTGCACATGTCATGGGTTGAATGTCCTTCTCGTGTCAACCCCCGTGTGGCACAAACACGTATTTCACAGCTTCGACTTGTGAAGAATTTAATCATATCCTTCACTGACCAGTGATTTGTGAACAATGAGATTGAAAAACTTGTTATAAGACTGTAATTGTCCATACTCTGACCATCGCCGAAAGTCAAATTTAAAAGCTGAAACAATTAGGGACATTAGTGATAATTATATTATCTCCCTTGTCAGATAAAGACCAAGGATGGCCAAATAGTTGGTAGGTCCTTTAAGTTGGAATCCTTTGTCTTTATCGCTATTTCGCAATGAGATATTGCAATTACTCTGTACACATTAATCATAAATGTGTTAATTAAAGTGATGATTCAAAAGAGAAAATTTACAAAGCTGTGTTTAAAGAAAACAAATGTGGAATTACTAATCAATCTAACAACAGTTGGCCAAGAAAATGCAATTATAAGTGCACCATCCAGAAACCAATGATAAAAACAGAGTAAACCAAATGATAGGACCTAGCTAGATGTAGAGAGTATTAAAGGGAGATAACTGACCGATGTCTCCCATTTAATTTACTTCATTTATTGGTAGTCTTACATGCATGTTTAGTGTTGTGTAACCGACACAGTTCATATCTCTCTAAAAGAAAGTATCTGTTTGTTCCACTGGCAAATTCTTTTCTCACTATGTTTTAAAAACGCCGTCTGCTGCAGAGGCGTCAGAAATATATATCTTCATTTTGAAAAATTATCCCGTTTTTTTTCCACGGAAATCATAAACATGTATATACAATGATATCCCCACCCCCTCGAGTCAGGATGCCCTTTGGGTAGATATTTCCCGGATATACTTATATAGTATATGCATGTTAGTGGTAATTCATTTTTTAGGAGGGAATGGTATTTCATACTGTACTGAAGTCTCGAGGTTTCAGAAATTGGAAGGAAGACACATATGTATACGGACATATTCTGATGGGTGAACTGTGTTACCGTCTGGTATGCAATATATCCTATATGTATGCATATGTACATCAAATTGTTTTGGATTTTATGATTATAACAGTGCTGGAGATAAAGGATGCGAAAACAATGACTTAAACGTGAGGTCTAATGCCAAAGGTCAAGGTCACAGACACAGTAAGTTACGGTACGAGACCCATTCTCTTCCTAAAGATAAACACACATAAACGTTTGGTATCGTAAAGTGTAACAGTGCAGGAGACATAGCATAGGCATGCTTTTATTTTAAGTTACAGTTCAAGGTCAGAGTGATATCATTTTAGTAAGCGATACACAGTCTCGGACTCTCCCCAAGAGTAATGTATGCATCAACTTTGGTAACTCTTTGTGTAAAAGTGTAAGAGATATGGCACAGGCAATCAATCGGTTACTTTAAATTTGGTTTAAGGTCAAGGTCAATGTTACATTAACCATGATTCGGTCCGCGACACACATCTTCATACCAAATATGGTAACTCAAGGCGCTAGTGTATATAATATATAACTCGGACAAGCTTTATCGCAAACATTTGGTCAAAGTTCAAGAATTTCACAAGCTGTTGGTAGAAACACTGGTGAGGTGCAAACATATAGTACCCACCGAGTACTGTAAAATGATATGTGTAGTCGTGTTTAACAGATTGTATGAAGCCAGGGACATCAGTATGCAGGCCAACTGGCGCACCACCCATCGACGTTTGATAAAGTTCATTACGCAATACAGTTGCTCCAATCTACAAGTTTATCTCGATATTCCTAGAATTGGCTATCGACACTTTAACTCTTTCAACGACAAAGGCAATTTTGAGGTTTGTGCAAACAATGCAGATTCAGGCGAGTCAGCTCGTAACGAGCTGTCTCACCTGAAATCAGCATTGTTTGCCTTTTATTTATAAAACATAATCCAAAAGTCTTATTACAAGAGAAATGGAAACGCCCGATTTTGAACATGGAAGAGTCTACTTTAAACAATTCGGCGCTAAAAGAGTTAACGTAACGTTTACTTACGCGGAAGTAAATATGGCTACTCCAAAGTAGCTGTACTTTGATTCACGGACATGCCAACGTTGGCTAACCAACCAATCGCATCGCAGAATTGTGCCGACTTATTTCCAAATTCATTCGTGCATGTCCAAACTAGTGATCTGACCAGGAAAGGCAAGCGCTTACATACATGTATGTATACCCTCGACGACGTAAGCACGAACGGTCGTTGCAATAACTATATTTTGTTAACTGTATGTCTCATTTTTCGTATGAATATGTATATTGTATATATTTTAACGATGAACAATATGTGTTCAAGTCATATGAATAAACTTCTGTACTGTTCTGTTATGTTCAATATTTCCAAAAAAGCCTGTTCGTTTCTTAATAGTGGAAGCCTAATAATATTACTTTCAGTACTTCGATCCTGCCTATTTTCGCTGAACCTGTTTTATATCATATCAATTCACAAAGGCTTTGTTTTTATGAAGCTGATAGTTCTTAGAATAGAAGTCTAATCAATATCTCTATACTACTTGTTTCTCTGGCTATGTTCTCCATAGACTTGTATAAGTCAAGACTTGATCTACTCTTTTCCCTTGAAGCACGGCCCATTTTTTAAGCAAAATTGCTGTATTTCTAAGAAAACGCATGGAAAAACCAAATTTAACCAAAAAGGAGTATGGTGACCTCTTTTTTGTTTGCATTTTTTATTAAAGGGAACAATGCTTAGTGTTTGTGGATAATTACAGACAATTATAGTATGCAGAATGGGAAATTTCTTGAACAAATGAATGATTTTAACTTTTTCGGTGGTTAAATGTGACACCATTTCTACCTTAACAAAAACAGCTTAATTAATATATATTATTTTCATTTTTTTTCTCACAAATTGCTTCATTTTGATTTACAATCTATAAATAAAGTTATATATGAAACTTTAATATGATTTGTAATTTTCATTTCATTTTAATTTTTTTTTTTAAGTTTTCGGCCAAAATGCCTATATGTGTGCCTATGATGAAATTTGTCATGTCATTGACAGGCCAATTCATTTTTGTTAGATAGATGACCTATATTTCCCCCCCTTATGTCAACCAGTTATTGTATGTACTAACAAAATACAAAGAATAAAAAAATTCTATTATTGGGATTTTTTGTTTGAAAAATCTGTAGCTAACGCCTTTAAATAAAGCTGAGATTTTTTGAAAAAGAGCAATATGCAGGAATAGTGAAATGTCGTCTCATTTTACCACCAGAGCTAGACATTAGAACTGTTCGAGGGCTTGGCGTGAAACTGTTGTAACTAAAAATGGTAATTTTTTACCAAGGTTAATCACCTCGCCATAAAGTCTTTATAAGCGTTAAATCATTTTACTTGGTAAACAATGGAAATTTAGAACGAGCAATGGCACCTAAATTGGCATTGTTTACAAAACGGTCAAAATTGCCCCTTAACCAGGGTTTTCAAAATAGGTTTTAAGTTACAACTGTTTCACACCAAGCCCTCGTGTTGTTGGCTCCGACGTTGTGATTTCTTCTTCAGGTGTGTTTTGTATTTTGAAGAGTTTAACTCTAGACACCACAGTCGTCAAATATTCATTTGTAATAGCAGACATTCGAAAACATTGCGATAAAGGGAGATATCACAGATATGTTTTATATCCGAAATCATAAACAAATTTATGAAAACAAAACAAATCTAACAGTAATTAAATCTTAGCGTAAAAGAGAAACGAAATAAATACTCAAACCGTATGAGGCATCTTCAGCAGTTAACGTTTAAAACTATTTTGGGTAGAAGGAGAAATTGTTCATTATGAACAATTTATCTGTTTGAAACAATATTTTCACCTGTGTCAATCATTTTTATTTTTTGTTGTTGAGATTTTAATTCTGTTTTGCATAGACATTTTCAAAGTCTTCTATGTTGTATGTTGGACATTATTACCTTGCATAAGGCGAATTTAAACAACATTGACGTTTGTAACATTTTTTTTTTAATATCGATATTACTCATTCTGGCACTGAGGCACCAGTCGCAATGCTAGCTGGCACCATAATCCTGAGAGCCAATGATACTATACTGTTTTAAAATGTTTGGTATGACCAAGACGGGGATCGAACCCGCGATTCTCCAGCGAGGGCTCAACTTAGGCGGTCCACGAATGTGAAAGAACTTACCGAAGTCAATGAGGTTAAAAGCAGTAACAGGAATCAACAGGATTAATATAACATGAGAAAGACGGGCAAACAAAGCTCTAGATTGACCCTTTCCAAAATACGACACATCTGCAGTAAACGACTTGGAGTTATAATATAGACACGCTCTATAAATGAAAGAACAATTATTGAATAACGTTGAAAACATTTTTCATTATGAATAACTTCTTATTTTGCAACACTGTTTTCAAAATTTCTCTTGCGACAGAGGTGCCAGAAAGCATCAGTATACATGAATGAAAGCGGTAAGGTCATTTGCCATTTTTTAATACCTTTGACTGACATTCAAAATAATAATTATTTTAGGTACCACGACATAGAATTTAAAAAAAGCAATAACAGATATATTATGAAGCTAAGACCATTTTCACTACATCTGTTCTATAAAACCGGCATGTCAATATGCTGGCGTCAGTAGGCCCTATCGAACAGCAATTTTGTTAGATTCTCATTAAACACCAATAACTCTATTCTTCTGGGAATGCGATGTAAAATAACACATATACACCGCTATGTAAAAAACAACAATAATCTAATTTAGATTAAACGTACATGTAAAGTGAATCATGCTCAAGGCATTTTGTGAACATTTATAGACCGCGGTCTCACGATTACGTTAACAAGATACAAGATATTTATTTCGCAATTTAGGCCACCGATCCATTACACAACATAATTGATACGTTTATACAACAATGAGTGATGAAATACATTATAACACTGACATGTGAAGCTGAGTAAGAATTAAGATATTGAAAGAGTCTCGTTTCTTAGTTTGAACGCGCTCTGAATGAATTGTGCAGTATTGTAGACTTCAGACTGCATATTTGTTTTTAATATTTCATAAAATTTATCTAGAGTCCTGTTGTTTATCCAGGATACGTTAGATAAATGTCTGTTTAATCGTCATACTTCAAACATCAAACTTCACACTTCACACTTCACACTTCACACTTCAAACTTCACACTTCACACTTCAAACTTCACACTTCATGTGAAGTTTGAAGTTTGAAGTTTGAAGTGTGAAGTATGAAATGTGAAGTGTGAAGTGTGAAGTGTGAAGTGTGACGTGTGACGTGTGAAGTATGAAGTGTGAAGTGTGAAGTTTGAAGTTTGAAGTTTGAAGTGTGAAGTATGAAATTTGAAGTGTGAAGTGTGAAGTGTGAAGTGTGAAGTGTGAAGTTTGAAGTGTGAAGTATGAAATGTGAAGTGTGAAGTGTGAAGTGTGAAGTGTGACGTGTGATGTATGAAGTGTGAAATGTGAAGTGTGAAGTGTGAAGTGTGACGTGTGAAGTATGAAGTATGAAATGTGAAGTGTGAAGTGTGAAGTGTGAAGTTTGAAGTGTGAAGTGTGAAGTGTGAAGTGTGAAGTATGAAGTATGAAGTGTGACGTGTGAAGTATGAAGTGTGAAGTGTGAAGTGTGAAGTGTGAAGTTTGAAGTTTGAAGTTTGAAGTGTGAAGTGCGAAATTCAGACTTCACACTTCACACTTCAAACATATTATCTATGAAGTGTGAAGTATGAAGTCTGAATTTTAAAGACTTCAGACTTCAAACTTCACACTTCAAACATATTATCTATGAAGTGTGAAGTGTGAAGTGTGACATGTGAAGTATGAAGTTTGGAAGTCACCACCGGTCTTTCGTACTATCATACGGTCATGTTAGAGCATCTAAAGTTACTATATATCCTGCGTAAGGAAAAAGGTAAAAACGAATTTAAATATAGCTCTGGGTTTAATAATGCTTTGAAATATGTGTTATATTTTCCTTTTCCTGTGTTTTTTTAATCCATATGATGTTTTTGTAAGTACTAATGCTGAATGCGTTGTTTAAAACGTTTAATAAATAGAGCATCGATACCTATGTATTGTGAATCGCACCACAGAACTCGAGAACAATATAAATAAGATGCCCACATAGACACATTCTGACGCGTCTGCAGCAGACGTCTTTTGAAAACAGTGTGGCAAAAAGACAAATTGCTCATAATGAGTAATTTCTCATTTTGACACATTGTTTTCAACTTTATTCAAGAAAAAATGTTTTCATTTTTTCGAAGTTTTCCATAGTTTTGCCTAGAAGTTTTCAAAGACGTATGCGGCAGATTAGTTACTTGTGGGAAAGGGTTAACCGGACCACATAATACTCGAGAAAAAGATAGATATGGTCCCCACCTGAATGTTCGAATAATATATAAGCCGTCCCGTGAGAAAACCAACATTGTGGATTCTGCGTAAAATATCGACCCGGATCAGCGTAAGCATGCCGCTAAGGCTATAACCCGGACAGACACTTTTCGCCTCCTGTGGATTTTCTATTTCAGGAATTATAACTCTATACGTCTATCCCCCGGAGACGGGATGTGTCGGCCCGAATTAGCCTGCAAGGACTGCGCATGCTGATCTGGGTGGATACATTACTACGCAGAGTCCACACGGTTGGTTCTCTTGTGGGACGGCTCAATTATTCCATCCACAGAACACTCACAGATTAACAATGTGATATCTACCTTTTTTCGAGTACAGTTAACCTGATTGGTGTATGTATGTGTTCGCGGTCAATATCTGACTTGCATCGATGATCTCTGGTCAAATTTTACATCTTATTTGGCAGAGATTTCCTGAACTTTGACATAATTGTAAACAGTGCAAATATAGATCAGAATGCGCAGATGTGGATAGATGACTGTCTCTTTAATGGTCGTATATGTCTAAGGGTTTGTTTGTTTAGAACAGTTACATTGATTGTTTGGTGTTTAGCGCCACTTTTAATAAATTTACAGTAACATCACGGCGCTCTCTTGGTAAGTTACCAGTACTACTGATCCATTTATCCTGATTCCAGCAATTCAGTCGCAATGCTAACCCCGCAACCCTAAGCGCCAAGGAGGGCAACCATTACTACCATGTTTAAAGACTTTGGTATGACCCGGTCGGGGATCGAACCCACGACATCCCACACACGTGGTTTTGACTTGTGCCCGTCTTGTAAACATAACTACAGTCATGCATTGTGTTATCACATTAACAAAACAATATTAACACTTTCAGCGCCGACTTGTTTAAAGTAGACTCTTCCATGTTCAAAATCAGGCATCTCCATTTCTGATGTAATACAAGTTTGTACTATTTCGATAACTAAAAGGCAAACAATGCTGATTTCAGGTGAGACAGCTCGTTACGAGCTGACTCACCTGCATCAGTATTGTTTGCAAAAACCTTAATATTGCCTTTGGCGCTGAAAGAGTTAACACAAACCAAAACGTTTTAGGATATATAGGAATATTGTTTTTGGAAATGGACATATTTTAAAATTTTCAATCCTGAAAATAGTGTTCGAAGTGTCAACGGCTCTATTACATACAATGGTTATACGTAGATACAACTTCTGTAAATGCATACACTGATGGACAGGCGAAGAAATGCTTGAATATATACGAGTATTTATTTCTAACATCAACATAATATGGACTATCAAATTTATACTTATCTTAATATCTGAATTATTATAATTTAAACAATTAATTAAAAGCTTATTCAATTTCGTCAAGTGTGTATCCTTTATGGCGGTGCATATAATCTTAAGCAAAACAAGATACAGTGGTAAATATGTTTCATATATAAATTCGATTTCACAGCATTTGTACGCATCGAACGAATGGATACATGTATCTAGTTACCTATTCTATTGCTGTATACAATAAGCATCAACAAGGTATTTCGTTGAATTAAAACCTCCGCCAAAAATATAAGGGAATGCTTGGACCATAAGTTACAACAACAATCTGTTTTAAAAGTTATGGACTATGTGAATGCATCTACAGTGTTCAATATGACCGAGTGACAAAGTTCTTGACCCACCTTGACCCAGTTTCAAACATGAACTAGACTTGATGGAAATTAATGTTTTGATGAACTTTAATAAACAAATTATGTGAAATAAGGCCTCTTGATTATTCTAGTTTTTGACCCCGAAAGACCAAGTTCAAGTGGTCATAAATCTGTGTTAAACTTGCTGTATGACATTGCCCTATGATTGTTAACATTTCTATATAGTTTTAATTAAATTCTTTCAACCATGCATTGGCTCCGGACGGACGTACGGAATGACAGAAGGACAGACGGACGCATGGACAACGCCCCACAAATACCACAACTGCCTTCGGCGGTGTATAACAATTATATGACTATACTTTTAAACTGAAATAAGAACGCATTGTATTCACAAAGGATACATTAGAGAAAACAAATGCCCCTCAAAGTTAATTCAATAAAGTTTTGAAAATTTGAAAGTCAATAGCCATTTTCACAATCCTCCAATTTAACGAAAATTGTAAATCGTTTAAAGATCTATGAATATAAAGTAGGCATCTTCCTATATCACCAGAACAATGAGTTGTACATGAATTAGATTGAACTTAGGATAACGTTGCTAAACACACCCAAATGCACCGTTTAAAAAAAAGAGTGGAAATGTAACCAAACTAGGTGTATGCCAATAAGTCTTTAAATGATGTCAAAGTCGAACATCATCATCGCTAGAGGTCGCTCATCATGTAGACTTTCTGATGAATGGAAGTGGTCACAATTCGAACTCGGCAAGACAATGTGCATCCGAGATCATTGAATAAGTTTATGCTAAGGGGATAAGCGTTCAATAAGATTATGTGATAAAAGATGCCTTTAGACGTGCTGTTTACGTTTAGGTCAACGTAATCGACCTCGTAATTGCAAATCACGTATACATTTTGCAAAACAATGTACTTATTAATTAAAAAGTCAGTATTCAATAATTCGAAAGCATTTATTCGAAAAAATATATAAATGACGTACTCAATTATTGCCCTTATTGTCAAAACGTGTCCTCGAAATAAATAAATAAATTCATGATAAATGTTTAATTTAGAATAGTGCATTATTTCCAGTATGAAATTATATTTTTGTAAGAAGCCATTTCATTATATTCTTACGACGACGGGATACTTTGAATGACCTTTACAGATATAACGAATATAAAATAAATAATACAATACTCATCTACGTGTTCCTTTTCCAATGCACGGGTTTATGTAACGTGTTGTTCATGTATGACTGTGAGTACAGGCCAACATTCGATCCTTCTCATGAAAATCATTGTGGAGTGTCTCTGGGCAAGGCTCAGGTTCTAGTGTTGTATTTGCTCGTCACTGAGGGATCATGGTTAACGAAATGTTGCCCTGATATAATTGAAACTTTTCTTATTGGAATATAGAGGATTAACGCCGTTTTTCTACAATTAATATCACATATAACGGTAACCAGTCCATCTACCAATGTGTCTCCTTGTTGTTTCGCAACAGTTCTCAACACAGCAGTCTTTCCAAGAAAGTGGCTGCCTTTACTATGGTGGCATACTTCTGCCACCACATAACCACTTAATTATCACGTTATTTAACTAGTTAGTCACTTAATTATCATGATAAATATCTGATTAACGCGTTAATTTTTATGTTAACAGATACATATGTCAACACAAAAAAGTCTATGTTACTGCCCACTACTGCCAACCGATACTTACATAATGCAATTTTAGACATATTTTAAGTGGTTAATGCGTTATGTAACTAGTTAATCAGATAAGTTTCGTGATATTTATGTGGTTAACTAGTTATTGAGATAAGTATCGCGATAATTAAGTGGTTAACTAGTTACGTAACTAGTTAGTCAGATAAGTTTCGCGATAAGTATGTGGTTAACTAGTTACGTAACTAGTTAATCAGATAAGTATCACGATCATTATGTGGTTAACTAGTTACGTAACTAGTTAACCACATAATTATCACGATAATTATCTGACTAACTAGTTACTTAACTAGTTAACCACTTATCTATAAATAGCCTGTCTTCTAACCAATATTATAATAGGGTACCATCCCAATTGGAATAACTCGGGTGAATCCGTCACGAAATTGTTTTAAACTTGACCGAGGGGTTGCGATTTGGTACCATTTTCAGAAAGTGAAAATCTATTTTTAGATAAGTGGTTAACTAGTTACGTAACTAGTTAACCACATAATTATCACGATACTTATCTGATTAACTAGTTACGTAACTAGTTAACCACATAATATCGTGATAATTATGTGGTTAACTAGTTACGTAATTATCACGATACTTATCTGACTAACTAGTTACGTAACTAGTTAACCACATTATTATCACGATACTTATCTGATTAACTAGTTACGTAACTAGTTAACTACATACTTATCGCGAAACTTATCTGATTAACTAGTTACGTAACTAGTTAACGACATAATTATCATGATACTTATCTCACTAACTAGTTAACTACATAATTATCACGATACTTATCTGACTAACTAGTTACATAACACGTTAGTCACTTAATATATATCAAAAATGGCATAATGTAGGTATATGTTGGCAGTAGTGGGCAGTAACATATACTTTTTAGTGTTAACATTACTATCTGTTACCATAAAAAATAACGCGTTAATCAGATATGTATCATGATAATTAAGTGACTAACTAGTTAAATAACGTGATAATTAAGTGGTTATGTGGTGGCAGAAGTATGCCACCATACTTTACCATATAAACTATTAGTCTGTTAGTGGAAGACGACGAACACTTATCGTTATGACTTTTGTCAAATGTCGGAAAGAATGTTGGCCGAGCTGGGGTTCGAATGAAACAATTTTGAAAAACGGCGTAAAACTAAAATATAAAGAAGTTTTGTCGAAATGACTGATGAACACATTTCCGGAATATTTGTCATATCCGAATGAAAATAATTTAAATTTTCATTCTGTCGACCAAACCCTTTGTGTATTTTAGGATAATGTTTAACTATTTCTGTATAACATGTACAGTAAACTGGAGAATTTGCAAGGGATCCATCATTTACATGTTTGAGTAATCACACAGTTTATGCTAAATGCATTTATATATTTTCAGCTTCGTAATACTTAACTGTTAATTACAAAAACAATTAAGCCGGTGGTATAATCATTTCAAAAGACAGCCCCGTTCAAGGATTTGGTTCGAGTTAAACGATATATTCGAATTATCACTTTTTCGAGGTATCGCAAGTTCACTGAACAAACGTATATAAGCCGTCCCACTGAGACGGAATGTGTCGGCCCGTATTATCCTGCGCAGGCTGATCTGGGTCGATACATTACGCATATACCATACTGTTAGTTTTCTCGTCGAAGGGCTCATATACTCGTTCTAAGTCGGGTCGTATTTTAACGTGTTAATGATTATTTCCTCAGCGGTTCGGACAACAGAATGCCCTGGATACGTAGACTCTCCCTTATAAAGTAACATATAATTACCAACAAAATGAATGATTTCCTTCCACGTGAGGCGTCCATAACTTTTCCCCCACAAAATTGGAGATTGGTTTGCTTCTTCGACGATACATTACTCAAGACAATGAACATCTACAACACCCCGACGACAGGATAATTTCCCTTTTGGATAATAAGTTGTTGGAGAGAATCCATTTGGTGGGACGAAAATAGAAATGTAATTTTTCCTAGTTACTCGTAGCCAGCAAGATGCAAATAGGCTGGTTAGACAAAAAAAAAAAAAACTACCAATGTATATACAACATATACACTGTTTATAGGCTTGTGAGCCAATAAAAGTGACTATCAATGTATATACAACATATACACTGTTTATAGGCTTGTTAGACAATAAAAGTGACTATCTATGTATATACAACATATACACTGTTTATAGGCTTGTTAGATAATAAAAACTACCAATGTATATACAACATATACACTGTTTATAGGCTTGTTAGATAATAAAAACTATCAATGTATATACAACATATACACTGTTTATAGGCTTGTTAGACAATAAAAACTATCAATGTATATACAACATATACAAATAGGCTTGTTAGAAAAAAACCCACTATCAATGTATACAACATATACACTGTTTATAGGCTTGTTAGATAAATAAAAAACTATCAATGTATATACAACATATACACTGTTTATAGGCTTGTTAGACAATAAAAACTATCAATGTATATACAACATATACAAATAGGCTTGTTAGACAATAAAAACTATCAATGTATATACAACATATACACTGTTTATAAGGGACGTAGCTTTGCAGTAATCAATGTGTAGGCCGTCTCGTGAGAAAATCAACATTGTGGACTCTGCGTAAAGTATCGACCCGGATCAGCCTAAGCATGCCACTAAGGCCTACCCGGATAGACACTTTTCGCCTCCTGTGGATTTTCTGTTTCAGGAATCACTACTCTATACATATATCCCCCTAAGACGGAATGTGTCGGCCGGATCAGTCTGCGCGGACAGCGAAGGCTGATCTGGTCGATACATTACTCAGATGTCTATCGCCGCAGCTGCATTTTGGGGCATTTTTAGAAAAAATGTATAGGCACGTGCCTACAGTGCCTAAAGGGAGCTACACCCCTGACATATACACTGTAAATATATATAATTGACTAATAATTAAATTCACATCTTGCTCTTCAAAATAATTGTGGAAACTAGCAAAAACATCAAGATATATTTCGGCACATTTGTGCATAGCCAGCACGATGAAAATAAGCATGGTTGACAATAAACAGTATAGCTTATATAAAACGTATATATATATTTCTTAAATATATCCAATTGATTCATAATTAAGTTCACATCTTGCTCTTATAAACATTTTGGCAAAGGAGAAAAAATAGAGATGTATTTTAAGTTAAAATTTTAACACATTTTCGCATAGCCAGCACGATGAAAATAAGCGTGGCTGACAATAACAATTATAGCTTATATAAAACGTATATGTATACTTGTTATATATAACTAATTGAATCATAATACAATTCACAGCCTGCTTTTCAAAACAATTGTGTTAAGTAGAAAAAATGGAGATGTATTTTGGTACATTTACGCATAGACACACGTTGAAAATAAGCATGGTTGACAATAAAAAATATAGCTTATATAAAACGTATATATATAAACATATATATATGTGTGTGTTATACATATCTAATTGAATTATAATAAAAGTCACATTCTGCTCTTCAACCAATTTTGGAAAGTAGAACAGATAGTTTAACCTTGGGAAACAGACGTTTTCGAAAATATTGTGACACAAGGAGAAATTACTTATTATAAACAATTTCACCTTTGGCAAAAATGTTTTAAATTCGGTTACATCTATATAAATTATACCTGAATTTTGATAAAATTTCCACATTTTGCTTAGATGTATTCAATGTCGTCTGCTGCAGATGTGTTGTATGTGGGAATGAAATAAGGTAATTTAATTACTTTTTTGTTTATCATATCACACTGTCGAAGAAAGGATATTGTCTCAGCTGTTGTTTAGACCGATAGTTAAACTCTCATTTTCTATCAGATTCGCGCTAACATATTCTTTTTTTTTGTTTTCCATCTTGGATTTCACCCTTTTTCGTGAACTCAGACATCACTATTCAGAATGTTTGCTTGTTTTATGAATGGTGTTTGATGGCGCATTCATCAGTATCTCAGTTATATTACGGCGCATTTATCAGAATCTCAGTTATATTACGGCGCATTCATCAGTATCTCAGTTATATTACGGCGCATTCATCAGAACCTCAGTTATATCACGGCGCATTTATCAGAATCTCAGTTATATCACGGCGCATTCATCAGTATCTCAGTTATATCACGCCGCATTCATCAGTACCTCAGTTATATCACGGCGCATTCATCAGTATCTCAGTTATATCACGGCGCATTCATCAGTATCTCAGTTATATCACGGCGCATTCATCAGTATCTCAGTTATATCACGGCGCAATCATCAGTATCTCAGTTATATCATGGCGCATTCATCAGTACCTCAGTTATATCACGACGCATTCATCAGTACCTCAGTTATATCACGACGCATTCATCAGTACCTCAGTTATATCACGCCGCATTCATCAGTACCTCAGTTATATCACGGCGCATTAATCAGTATCTCAGTTACATCACGCCGCATTCATCAGTATCTCAATTATATCACGGCGCATTCATCAGTATCTCAGTAATATCACGGCGCATTCATCAGTATCTCAGTTATATCACGGCGCATTCATCAGTATCTCAGTTATATCACGGCGCATTCATCAGTATCTCAGTTATATCACGCTGCATTCATCAGTAACTCAGTTATATCACGGCGCATTTATCAGTACCTCAGTTATATCACGCCGCATTCATCAGTACCTCAGTTATATCACGTCGCATTCATCAGTACCTCAGTTATATCACGGCGCATTCATCAGTATCTCAGTTATATCACGATGCATTCATCAGTATCTCAGTTATATCACGCCGCATTCATCAGTACATCAGTAATATCACGGCGCATTCATCAGTATCTCAGTTATATCACGTCTAATTCATCAGCACCTCAGTTATATCACGTCAATTCCTGGCTAATTGGTTAATTGATCAGTACTGACACCGGTCCGCCAGTCGTAATGCTACCCCTGCAACCCCGAGCGCGAATGCGGGCGGGCTTTTACTACCATTTCCAGAGTATTTGGTATGACCCGGCCGGGGATCAAACCCTGGACACCCGTTGACAAGGCAGACCCTCTAACCACTACACCACGAAGACGGCACAGACGAGTTAATGCTTAATTTTCCTAAATATCTATTAACTCTTACAGCGCCGAATTGTTTAAAGTAGAATCTTCCATGTTAAAAATCGGCCGATTCAATTTTTCATGTAATAGTTTTTTTAAATATGTTTTTATCTAATAGGCAAACAATGCTGATTTCAGACGAGACAGCTCGCCACGAGCTGACTCACCTGAATATGGCGCTGAAAGAGTTACTGAGAAAAGGTAGGCCAAAATACAAAATAAATTAAAGATTCTACCGTGGTAGAGTTGTCAGGGTCTTAAATTTGAGACCGGGCGTCCCGGGTTCCATACTCAGTACCTGTGGTCATTAGTGTCCAGTGTCTTTTGATAAGCCTATGTTTAAATGTTTTAAATTATTTTACATCGAATGAGAAACATACTTCCAGCTTATATTAATCAGGCGCGCTGCCCGCTACGTGTCGACGTTACCAGCGCTCACGCCGTCTGTGTGGTAAAATCCCAAATGCAGAACTCGCTTTCCATGACATTCGGACCCGTGACATTCGAACCCGTGGCATTCGAACCCGTGACATTCGAGGCTCTACCACTGGCTTCCACCGAGGATTTATGAATATATATTATGGTGCCTTTATATAATATTATGTAATACTGTTGAAACGGCGTAAAATCTTAGATAAAACAATAACTTCCCTGTGTATGGTGTATTGCTTTATTAATATTAGGAACACAAGTATCAGAATATGATACAGAAGTATTACAGTACACGTTTCTACAGTGAGCATTTCTGAAGAACGCTGACTTGTAAAGAAACCCGAATAAATTGTCTTGAAAATTTAACAAATCAGTGAAAATACCAATCGATTGCAACATGGTTCTAATCATCAAATTAAAATTCGTGCTCATATATGAAACAGAACAGAACATAATTGTATTTGCTATAAGTATTGATTGATTGATTGCTTGGGGTTTAACGCCGTTTTTAATAATTTATCAGTTATATCACGGCGGCCAGTTCACCTACTCATGCATTTCCCGGTTTTCTCACACCAGTACTCCACACAACAATCTTCCCAAGCAACTGGCTGCTTTTCCACATAGTCTTATCCCATTGGTGGAAGACGATTGACGCATGTCGCATTGACTTTTGTCAATCGTCGGAAAGAAAGTTGGCCGAGCCGGGATTCGAACTCACAACCCTTGGATTGACAGCCCGCGTCGCTACCGACTGAGCTACCGGGGCTCGGCTCACCCTTATCAGAATATGTCCGTATACATATGCGTGTTCCTTCTAATTTCTTCAGTACAGTATGAAATACCATCCCCTACTAAGAAATGAATTACCACTTACATGCATATACTATGTAAGTATACATGCCGATGTTGAGTGTGATGAACTCTTTGTAACGGGATCATATAAAGATAAATTGGCGTACATCTAATGAGGTTACAGTTCTAATATGTTTTGGTAAAAAGTATTTATTTATTTATTTATTGGGGTTTTACGCCGCTTTCAACATTATTTCAGTTATATCACGGCGACAGTTCACTTATTCATGATCCCTAGGTAAACAAACCAGTACTAGGCTAGAAAATGTGCCTTGCCCAAAGGGCACTCCACCATGACCGTAGTGCCGCGACCGGGGATCGAACCCGGGACACCCGGTTTCGAAATCCCCGACGCTAACCACTCGACCACAGCGGATTACTTGGTAAAAAGTAACATCTAAGACTAAATGGCATGGGCGTGATTATGCGGATCAAAATATTTGACCTGGGTATTCACTGTATGCAGATGCAATGAAATTTCAAATCACTTTTAAAGGCAGCTTAACACTTTTCCCACATGAAGACGTCTTCTGACGCCTCAACAGAAGATTACCTTTGAAAACACTATGGCAAAATGAGAAATTGGTCATAATGAGCAATTTCTCTTTTTGCATTTTTTTTTTTCAACTCAATTAAAAAAAAAATACTGTCGTTTCAGAAAATATTTATATTGTTTGGCTAGATGTTTTTCCGAAGTCGTCTGCTGCAGATTTGTTGTATGTGGGAAAGGGTTAAACATTCATTACAAAAAGTTAATACATTACCTTCAACCCTGATCAAGACGTCTATTAACCATTTCCAACATACAGCATATCTGCAGCAGACGACTTTGAAGACATTTAGTACAGAATATGAAAATTCTTTTTCAATGAAGGTATAATTACTGAATCCAGTTGGAAACGTTGTGGCAAAAGGAGAAATTGCTCGTTTTGAGCAATTTCTCGTTTTGCTTCAATGTTTTCAAAAGTCGTCTGCTGCAAATACGTCTATATGTGGGAAAGGGTTAACGTATAAACGACGGTCGTACATATATTTTGAAAATATTTTGGGAAAAAAAGCAAAAAATGCTTAACCCTTTCCCTCATACGACACTTCTGCAGCAGACGACTTTGAACATATTCTATCAAAAACATAAGAAAATCTCCATAATTGAACGGATAACCTATGACTAAAAGTGGAAAACATTGTGGCAAAAGGAGAAACTGCACGTTTTGTGCAATTTCTTCTTTTGTCACTATGTTTTCAAAAAGCCGTCCCCCGAAAGCGTTTATATGAGGAAAAGGGGTTAATATTAGAAGTTTCTCCTTTTCCCACAATGTTTTCAACTCTGAATCAAGATAAAAGTGCCGAATTTGCCAGATAAAAATAGTTGTGCTCAAAGCCGGCGGATCTGAAAATGTCTAATACATATCACGGATGGACGGTGTTTTTTAAACCCTTTCCCACCTGCAGACGTATTTTGACGCAATAGCAGCAGACGACTTTTGAAAACGTTGTGGCGAAAGGTGAAATTGCTCATGATGAGCAATCTCTCCTTTGGCCACAATGTTTTCAACTTTATTTCACAATTCAGGGAAAAAAAATCAGGTTTATGTCACTTTGTTTTCAAATTCCTCTGCTGCAGATGTGTTGTATGTGGGAAAAGGGTTTAAACCCGGCTTTGACGAGTGCCAGATTACAGAGCGATTCTCGAAGAGGTCGGGGCGATAATTAATACAAATATTCGGTTGAAAAAGACGCGAATAAGACCCACAGACAAATTGTAGACCTATGAATGTGTGATTTATATTCGGCAAGCAAACTAATGAAACTAACCGGCCCATCAGTGCTAGCAATGAGCCGATTCTTATAATTAGATTTGCATAGCTAAGCGCTCTCGGACGTCTTTCATTCATATTAAACGCTGGGAAAAAGATTTAGAAAGTGTTAGTTTAAATTTGGGAGTTCCCTCGGGGGAATTAGATTCAATGAAAATGAACATCGATCGATTTGGGTTCTGTGGATCAGGAAAAGAGACATGTTCCCATTACATTATGTTTCTATTCTCTAGATTGCCGATTGCATCCATTATTACATTTTCGACTCGCCCCAAACTAATAACATATATACACTTTAAAAAAATGGAAGATTTCCAAGAATTAAATTAATTTAATGAATCGATACTACAAGGAAATATGTATCCGGGCATTTGCATTGTCAGTAGATTCAGATCAGCCTATTTATATACATTGTGCTTATCTAATTAATGGATTTTGATTTATTTTGAATTCAATATGAGCCTTTCCACGAGAAAGCCAACATTATGTACTCGGCGTAATGTATCGACCGGATCAGCCTAAGCATGCCGCGCAGGCTAACCAGGACATACCTTTTTCGCCTCCTGGATATTTTGTTTCAAGAATTTTTTACTCCATTACGCGTGGAATGCGCAGGCTAATATGGGTCGATACATTACGCAGACTCCATAATGTAGGGTTTCTCGTCGAATGGCTCATATGGAATTGTATGGACTGTGTGTTCAGTTTGTAGTGATATATTATTTCAAGAAATAGCATGAAATATTTTGTATTTAGACATATCATTGTCAGAAATACATCATGGTTGGCACTTCTTGAGAACCGTCATAATAATCTGAGTGCAATATTGTGCTTTCCTTGAATCCATCGTACGGATTGATTGATTGATTTGTGTTTAACGCCATTTTCAATCATATCACGGTCACCAGTTCATCTAACCACGTGTTTCCTGTTTTTCTCACACAAGTACTCCACACAAAAGTCTTTCCAAGCAACTGGCTGCTTTTCCATAGACTGTTAGCCCATTTGTGGAAGACGAATGACGCTTGTAGAATTGACTTTTATCAAACGTCGGAAAAATGTTGGCCGAGCTGGGAGGGAATTTTAGCTGTGCTCAGAAAAAACCAAAGGGTACTCGATGAAGATCTATCTATTGATTGATTGATTGATTGATTGGGTTTTAACGCCGTTTTTAACAATTTCTCAGTCATATCACGGCGGCCAGTTCACCTACTCATGTGTTTCCTGGTTTTCTCCACACAACAATCTTCCAAAGCAACTGGCTGCTTTTCCACATAGACTGAGCCCATTGGTGGAAGACGAATGAGAAGATCTATCTATACATGTACATCTAATCCTACACTTATAATGGCCAACATCTGTTTTTAAATTCCTGTACCGTGTCTTTGACTGCACTAGTTGATGTGTATTTACAGTGGCAGCTAATTCTCTTATATTCTTTCATATAGAGCACGGCTGATAAGCATACTTTAACCCTGTCCCACATACAAACAATCAGAAGCATATCACTTTGAAATTATCAAATTTAAAAAATAGAAGAAAAATGTCTATAATTGTAGGTATAATTACAGAAAAAGTTGGAAACATTGTGACAAATCGAGAAATTGCTCGTTTTGTGCAATTTCTCCTTTGTTTACGATGTTTTCAAAAGTCGTCTGCTGCAGAGGCGTCAGAAAGCGTCTATAGGAGGGAAAAGGTAAAATGACGCGAAGCGCAATTTCCAGAAATATTTTATCTCATGTTATAACTCCCTTTATCACAGACAGTTATTCAGTATCAGACGATATGGAAATTTAATTGCTAACAGACTTCAACATTCGGATATTTTGGTGAAATTTGAGCGCGGAAGAAACCAAAGTTCCTCGAGCATCATTTATCGAGACACTAATGATCCCTATAATTTGGCAAACTTATTTAAGTTCCAGCCACAGGATTTATGTTTATGCCAGATTATATCGAAATTTAATTGCTAACAGAATTCAACATTCTGTTAGTTTGGTGACCGATAAGGGACAGTTACTTTGAGAGCGTAAGTCGACCTAAGTTACTCGAGCGTCATTTATCGACACACTCACGATCTCCATAATTTGCCAAAGTTATTTAAGTTCCAGTCACAAGAAATGGCTTTTATGCCAGACAATATCGAAATTAAATTGTAAGCAGACGACATTCCTATAAACGTCTTCGGTCGTTTGATACAATTTGATGACAAAATTGGAGAGTTCATTTCAGTGCATTGTCGTCATTCCTTCACCCTGCAATACACAATTGCTATCATCCATTTTGTTCAGTTGTTTTTACAAGCAACAAGTTATTGCCAAACGACATCGAAATTTAAGTGTGATCAATCGAAAATGTATTCACAGATACATGCCGAAACAGTTTGGTGACATTAACGAACGATTATCCATTGGCACAGTGAAATGCACTCACTGTGTTAATATTATTTTTTTCGTAACAATGACATATAGGCCGATGGAGCCGGCTATTTTTTTAATTGTTCTTTTTTAATGTATGCATCTTTTGTTATACACATGTCACTTTAATAATAATATGTATTTCCTACGAGTTAATAGTATGTATATATTTTATGGTGACGTATAGGCCAAATGTGTCGAGTTTGGTAAAGTTTCTATACAATCTGTTATTCATGTATGTAGATTTACACAGGTCACGTTCATAAACATTTTTTTGTTATCTTATGTTACTTACTTTACTTATAAGTTCATTAGAAGTGTTAGACCTTTAGTTTGTCCTCCACTCTTACCCATGGATATGTCAAAGGTCAGTAATCCAGCGAGGTTTTATTACATTACTCTTATCCAGACAGCCTATGCGTCACTGCTAGACAATAATGACATTTATTTCATAGCAAACGACCATGTTGAAACATTCTATGGATGTCGTTTGTTAGAATTTGGTATCTCTTTGATCTAAGTTGATCCCAACACCTATAGGGATCATGTACTCCAAAAGTCAAATTTGCATATGAAGTTTGAAAACTCTGAGCCAAAGGATTGTGTTGAGGTATTGGACAGAAACTGATTTTGATCTCTGCGGCACATGTGACCTTGTGACCTTGACATTTGTACAGTGACACTAATCGAATACTTTGAATTCTGAGAACCGACATGTTCTTTGTCCCTATATAACGTACATATACATAATTCAAACAGTCAATGACAATGACAATAACAATGACAATGAAAGTATAATTTAAACAGTCAATGACAATGACAATGACAATAACAATGACAATGACAATGAAAGTATAATTCAAACAGTCAATGACAATGACAATAACAATGACAATGAAAGTATAATTTAAACAGTCAATGACAATGACAATGACAATAACAATGACAATGACAATGACAATGGCAATGACAATGACAATGACAATGGCAACGACAATGACAATAACAATGACAATGACAATGACAATGAAAGTATAATTTAAACAGTCAATGACAATGACAATGACAATAACAATGACAATGAAAGTATAATTTAAACAGTCAATGACAATGACAATGACAATAACAATAACAATGACAATGACAATGGCAATGGCAACGACAAAGACAAAAACAAAGACAATGACAGTGACAATGGCAATGACAATAAAAATGACAATGGCAATGACAATGGCAATGTCACTGGCAACGCCAATGACAATGACAATAACAATGGCAATAACAATGGCAATGGCAACGACAATGACAATGACAATGACAATGACAATAACAATGACAATGAAAGTATAATTTAAACAGTCAATGGCAATGACAATGGCAATGACAATGACAATGACAGTGACAATGACAATGACAATGAAAATGGCAATGACAATGACAACGACAATAACAATGACAATGACAATGACAATGACAATGGCAATGACAATGACAATGGCAATAACACTGACAATGACAATGACAATGACAATAACACTGACAATGACAACGGCAATGTCAATAACAATGACAATTACAATGACAATGACAATGACAATGACCATGACAATGGCAATGACATTGACAATGACAATGACAATGACAATGACAACGACAACGCCAATGGCAATGACAATGACAATGACAGTGACAATGACAATAACAATGGCAATGACAATGACAATGACAATGACAAGGACAATGACAATAACAATGAAAGTATAATTTAAACAGTCAATGACAATGACAATGACAATAACAATAACAATGACAATGACAATGGCAATGGCAACGACAAAGACAAAAACGAAGACAAGGACAATAACAGTGACAATGGCAATGACAATGAAAATGCCAACGGCAATGGCAATGCCAATGACAATGGCAATGTCAATGGCAATGGCACTGTCAACGCCAATGACAATGACAATGACAATAACAATGACAATGGCAATGACAATAACAATGACAATGGCAACGACAATGACAATGACAATGACAATGACAATGATAGTGGCAATGGCAATGCCAATGACAACGACAATGACAATGACAACGTCAATGACAATGGCAATGACAATGGCAATGACAATGACAATGTCAATGACAATGACAATAACAATGGCAATGGCAATGACAATGACAATGTCAATGACAATGACAATAACAATGGCAATAACAATGGCAATGGCAACGACAATGGCAATGACAATGACAATGACAATAACAATGACAATGGAAGTATAATTTAAACAGTCAATGGCAATGACAATGGCAATGACAATGACAGTGACAATGACAATGACAATGAAAATGGCAATGGCAATGACAATGACAATAGCAACGACAATGGCAATAGCACTTACAATGACAATGACAATGACAATGGCAACAACAATGGCAATAACACTGACAATGACAATGACAATGACAATAACACTGACAATGACAACGGCAATGTCAATAACAATGACAATGACAATGACAATGACCATGACAATGGCAATGTCATTGACAATGACAATGACATTGACAATGACAATGACAATGACAACGACAACGCCAATGGCAATGACAATGGCAATGACAGTGACAATGACAATAACAATGGCAATGACAATGACAATGACAAGGACAATGACAATAACAATGAAAGTATAATTTAAACAGTCAATGACAATGACAATGACAATAACAATAACAATGGCAATGACAATGGCAATGGCAACGACAAAGACAATAACAATGGCAATAACAATGGCAATGGCAACGACAATGACAATGACAATGACAATGACAATAACAATGACAATGAAAGTATAATTTAAACAGTCAATGGCAATGACAATGGCAATGACAATGACACTGAAAATGGCAATGACAATGACAACGACAATAAGAATGACAACGCCAATGACAATGGCAATGACAATGACAATGACAAAGACAGTGACAATGGCAATGACAATGACAACGACAATAACAATGACAACGCCAATGACAATGGCAATGACAATGGCAATGACAATGACAATGCCGATGGCAACGACAATGACAATGACAATGGCAACGCCAATGACAATGACATTGAGAATGACAATGCCAATGGCAATGGCAATGGCAACGACAATGGCAATAACACTGACAATGACAATGACAATAACACTGACAATGACAACGGCAATGTCAATAACAATGGCAATGACAATGACAATGACAATGAAAATGACAATGCCAATGACAATGACAATGACCATGACAATGGCAATGTCATTGACAATGACAATGACAATGACAATGAAAATGAAAATGACAACGACAACGCCAATGGCAATGGCAATGACAGTGACAATGACAATAACAATGGCAATGACAATGACAATGACAATGACATGGACAATGACAATAACAATGAAAGTATAATTTAAACAGTCAATGACAATGCCAATGACAATAACAATGGCAATGACAACGACAATGACAATAACAATGACAATGGCAATGGCAATGACAATGACAATGCCAATGACAATGAAAGTATAATTTAAACAGTCAATGACAATGACAATGACAATAACAATGACAATGACAATGGCAACGACAATGACAATGACAGTGACACTGTCTATGACAATGACAACGGCAATGACAATGACAATGGCAACGACAATGACAATGACAATGACAATGACAATGGCAACGTCAATGACAATGACAATGACAATGACAATGCCAGTGACAATGGCAATGACAATGACAATGACAACGCCAATGATAATGGCAATGTCAATGGCAATGACAATGACAATGACAATGCCAATGCCAATGACAGTGACAATGACAATGGCAATGACAATGACAATGGCAACGACAATGACAATGACAACGTCAATGCCAATGGCAATGACAATGGCAATGGCAATGACAATGACAATGTCAATGAAAGTATAATTTAAACAGCCGCTTTATATATTATTCAATTCTTTGAATGTGCAATTGTCAATTTTATTTGCTCGTTAACTGCAAACAGCTCCCATTATTGACCTTGTTTGTACGGTTTTAGGCTGCTTTAACCCTTTCCCACATAAAGACGCTTTCCAACGCCTCTGCAGCAGACGGCGTTTTGAAAACATAGTGAAAAAAGAAGAAATTGCACAAAACGTGCAATTTCTCCTTTTGCCACAATGTTTTCTCCCTTTTGTCATAGGTTATCCATTCAATTATAGAGATTTTCTATGTTTTGACAAAATACGTTCAAAGTCGTCTGCTGCAGAATTGTCTTATGAGTGAAAGCGTTAAATGCAGTTATATCATGGCGTTTCCTAGGTAAGATACCAATACTACTGGTCCATTCAGCCGGACATCAGCCAGTATAAATCGTAATGTTTACCCCACCAATCACACACACGGAGGGAGAGTCATAACTACCATTGTTAAAGTCTTTGGTTTGACCCGGGGCTGGGGATTGAATCCGCCACCTCTGGCATTCGCTAAAAATATACGACTTCATCAACGGGGCGGAATTGAAATAAATTACCCTGGAGAAAGGAGATGACGTGATTGGCTGATGCGTGTTGGCGTCGTATATATACTTTGAGGATCAAGGAGGAGTAATTTGTCTGGAGTACTTGACTGCTGGTCACCATCTAGACCACACCGCATTGCATTGACGCACTTTATGGATTATTTTCTATTACTACTATTGTCATTGAAATAGGTTACGGGATTATTTCTATTTTTTTTAAAAGTAGTAATATAACCTAATCGCCCTTGGAACCAACATTTTTGCTAAATTTGCGCTTTTCAGCTGATGAAAAAGTATGTTAATTATAATTTATTATGACGTCGAGACGGAAATGACGTCACGATGTCCTGACGACGTCTCCTCATCACAGTTTGGTCTTTTCGACACAAGAATGGACTTCTTTTTTTTTGTTTTTAAATCTTGTTAAAGACCAAGTGGTCGAACATTTGATGATTAAAAAGTATTGTGGAAGAGAGTAGTGCAGAGGTTGAGCGTCGGCCTATCGTATCAAAGGTTCGAGTCCTGTGATGAGCGGGTTCTGACTCTTCCACACAAACGGCGCGAGTACTGGTTAAGTCTCTAGGAAGCAGACATCGATCGTGATAAATCCAAGCCAAAGGTTTGTTTCGCAATCGATGTAAAATAAATCAGTTTAAACTAAGAAGTATTAATGATATAAAGTGTTTGTGCCAAAGGATTTTAGATACGTATGCCGATAACAAAATTTGAGGTATCCCTGAACTTGCACGATATCATATTTAACATTTGACATCACCATTAGCATCGCATATGTCATTTTCCATTTGCTGAGAAATGCCATACGCTACAAGCTCAACCATACTAGGCTAAATGAATTGCAGAGCTCTAGTTTCGGGGCATTTTACTCGTTCTGAAATCCTTATTTGTCACTGAAACCCTATGTTGTAGGTACTCAAAAGAATCGTCTCACTGAGACGATTCTTTTGAGTACCTATAACATAGGGTTAGGTTGAGAAGATGTATTTATCTATATACTCTGCCGTTTAAAGTCTTCAATATACTCACGTGACGTTGTGATCAAGCCATTTCCCACGTACACCAAAACTGCAGCACACATTGAAACCATATAGGCAAACATATGGAATATCTTTTTATCACATGACAATGCTTGTATCCGATCTGGAATCCGCTGTGGTCGAGTGGTTAGCGACGGGGGTTTCGAAACCGGGTGTCCCGGGTTCGATCCCCAGTCGCGGCACTACGGTCATGGTGGAGTGCTCTTGGGCAAGGCACATTTTCTAGCCTAGTACTGGTTTGTTTACCCAGGGATCATGAATAATTAAATTTAATTGCGCGCTAAATGACCTTAGCTATCGATGCGCCATAAAACAATATACATTCATTGTATCCGATCTAATATACGGCATGCGCATGCTGATCTGGGTCAATACATTACGCAGATGCCATAGTGTTGGTTTTCTCGCGGGACGGCTCATACAGTCAACTCAGCTCCTTGATGCATGTCATATTAAAATCGAACGAATGCCTCTGTATACATGTACCAATGATACCAATATTGAGAGTCCAAGTCCAACATCAGCGCAAAAAAACCACACCTGTATCTACATTCTCAGGCTAGTTTAAGGAAAAGAAATTGGTTGCATCATTTTCTTGCCTTAATTGAAATATATTTGATCATGGTTTTAGATTAACACATTTAGTTATTTAGAAGGGAACAATACCATGGCACTGTTGAGTCTTACTTATAATAGAATATCAATGAAATGGACAGTGCCTAGAGCTTATTTTACTGTTAACTACTTCAACTTATCGGAAATGCAAGTTTTTGGGGTAAGTCTAGCATGGCTTCATAAATAGTCACAGCTGTCTCTAAAACCCTAACACGTTCGTTTTCCAAAAGATGTTCACATAAAATAGGTGAACAAATAAATGCAGTGCTTTAATTTTTGTGAATTCTCAATATATTTGAGTGAGTAGGTTACAGGGTTATCAAAAGGCGTTTGAACAACTCATATGTTGAACAATTTGAAGAAATGAAAATGATAACGATGAAATCTATTTCTAAGAAAAATAAACTGCCGTCTTGACCGGGGTTCGATCCTGGATATATCGCGCGACAGACGAACGTCGAACTCTTGAAGCTTTTTTCTTTTGGTATGTATTTCATCACTCGGAGTTGACTATCTGTAAATAAAAGCACTGCAGTCCTGACGGCCTGGGGGCTACTGGAAGGTTGGACTTTTAGACGCACGGCCCCTACGGCCCCCGGTTAATCCGCCACTGTATATTTCACGTGACTTCTTTCGTGGGGTGGGGGGAGACGGGCACGGGCCATATATGTACATGTACTTCTACGAATGCTTCTATTCAGAGCGTAGAAATTCATTTTTTATTTTCAATTCTGTAAATCTTATATTTCAACAGCACATTTCTTTCTATTGCGTACGTGATGTCAAATGAAATCCATTTTCCGGTTGATATCCAAGCAAGTTACCGCATTTATTTTTCAGTGACGGACTTTTTGGCGGTACGATATGGGAAAGTTGTGATCTAAGCTGGAAGCAGTTAATTTTTTTTTTTTAAATATTCCATATATGCATGTGATTTCATTAACCTTATATACAATCAACGACTTTCAAGACATCTCTCTGAACCCCAAATGGTGTTCAGTAATGGAGAGCTACTTCTAGAAAGAGATATTTGAAGTAATTTATTGCCGACAATGTAATAAGCATTTATCAATAGAGACTGATTCAAGTCTAGATTTCGATGAGTGTATTCGAAATTCGCCTAAGATAGCGATTGGCTCTGATGAACCCCTTGCTAAAAATGAAAGCGTGTTGTCATCCGTATATATTTGATAAATATGTCTCAGATTTTCAATCTGCGTTTGACAAAAATATATAGTATTAGTGTCCTAGACATTCCATCACTGGTTGAAAAGTAATGATTTCTACCGCGTGTATATCCATCAACAAACTTTAACTGAGTCGCGTCAATAAATCACGGGTCTTGTGACGTATCCATTACCATGGCATTTATGTAACGCCGCATACACCAGTTACCTCACGTATTTCAAGTATTGGGTGTTACCTGGTCGGGTATTGAACCCGCGACCTCCCGCACCCGAGGTGGACCCTCTCATACAAAGACACACACCATTGATGCAGTTACTGTATCCTTTAACAGTGCATGCACGTGATACTAGTAGGGCTAGATTTCTAGAATTTTGCCACGAGATACATCCAGGACATTATGAAATAGAACCGGTTCTGAACAGTATACATGTATGAACATACATGTATCAGCATTAAAATATGCTCCGTCTAATCATTATATTCACTAGTTTATAGAAGATCCTAACAAGCTTCTTTAAGCGATATGTGAATAGTGTATAACTTAACCAGACCGTGTGGCTGCACAGGCTGATTTGATCTGCATCTAAACTGTTCCACAAATATCAACGTGTTCCTGTTTCAATTTAATTGAGTTGGACAATAAATGGTTTAGTAAGATTTTTCCCTGTATGCAGATGTAACGGAAGCCAAAAAATTGCCTAAAATATCTCATTTCGATTATAATAAGAAGTGAAATAAATCTTGATGTATTTGTGTTTTACACCACTTTCAATGTTTTTAGTCCCATCACGGTGTTTCCTGTGTAAATGACCACAACTCGAGGGCTTGGCATGAAACGGTTGTAACTAAAATTTGTATTTTTTTTAAGGTTAATCACCTCGCCATAAAGTCTTTATAAGCGTTAAATCATTTTTCTTTGTAAACAATGTAAAGTTCGTTCTGAGCAAATGCACCTAAATTTGCATTGTTTACAAAGGGGTCAAAATTGCCCCTAAACCAGGGTTTTTAAAATAGGTTTTTAGTTACAACCGTTTTCACGCCAAGCACTGGAACTGCTGGTAAGCTTATCCTGACATCAGTCGTAATGCTATCCGTGCAACCCCTGAGTTCCAAGTTAGAATGCCAGTACTAGCATTATTAAAGTTATTGGTTTGACTAGACCGGGGATCGAACTCTGATCTCACAATCAATAGGAGGAGGTTCGTTCGAACCATTACACCATCCAGGCGGTTTATTGACGTTGACATAGAAACAAGATAAGATGTCGGATTTTTGGTTTTTAAAATCGCAATACTGATTTTCTAAAAATGTTAATAGTGAAGACATAGGACGGGTTACACACTCATATTACTGTTGTTCATGATGATCAACTGCTCCGTTTAAACTGATTAAATGTATTCAAAGGTTACATTTTATATATATATAGTGACCAATGATTGATTGATTGATTGGGGTTTAACGCCGTTTTTAACAATTTCTCAGTTATATCACGGCGGCCAGTTCACCTACTCATGCATTTCCTGGTTTTCTCACACCAGTACTCCACACCACAATATTCCCAAGCAACTGGCTGCTTTTCCACATAAACTTAGCCCATTGGTGGAACACGAATGACGCATGTCGCATTGACTTTTGTCAATCGCCGGAAAGAAAGTTGGCCGAGCCGGGATTCGAACTCACAAACCCTGAATCCAAACATGCCTACCGTTATTGTTTAATACAAAGACTTTGCCTGCGCACATAATCACCCGAATCTACACTGTTTGCATAAACCACACGACTCTTTTCCCCTCTGTCGTGGCCCATCTCGATCCTTTCACGGACAGTAATATAACGTAAAAAAAGGGAGGGGGGAAATAATGGCGACGGCTTATTATTTCCCCCCGCGTTCTATTTCCGTAAATATCCGGTGAGAGGGACCGAGTGGCATTACACTATCACCAATACAAAAATATCCCCTTCATAAAACCCAGGGATTAAAAGGCACCATATATGGTTTATTTCTGACAATTTTGTCACGACAGTGCCATCAGATAAGATACTCCGCGTCTCTGCTCTGAAGGCGGCCTACGCTTAACAGTTAGAGCTTCTTAACCATTTAGGTTTTGTACATGTATACAACATAAGATACTCGTATCTGCAAAACAAGAATCCGTCTCATTTTGGTTTTTTTACATATTGATAAGCTTCTTGGACAATAATATTGGAGAAAGGTGTACTATTTGATAAAATGAGAAACAATTACGTTGTATTCGTTTATATATTTACACCGAAGGGAACACGCAGGGAGTCTAGGACGAAAGAGTTGAGGGGGAAAATCGATGATAGTGAAAATATAAACTGTCGGAGCTCCCAAATCATGCGTTATTTAGATATGATAAAACGTAAAACGATTCTCCCAAATTTTGCCCTACACTGCATTTTTTCTGAATTTCATTTTATGTTTGATTAAGTTTGTACACAAAAGGTTAACCCACTTTATTTTGACCGTGTATTGGTTTTAAGACGCTAATATTATTTACAGGCTCTGAGGGAGAGATATGATGAAAAAAACGAAAAAAAATCGCGTCTACCGATTTGGGGTCTTAACCTTTCCCTCATATAGACGCTTTCTGACGCTTCTGCAGCAGACGACTTTTGAAAAGATTGTGACACAAGGAGAAATTGCTCAAGATGAGCAATTTCTCCTTTTGCCACAATGTTTTCAACATTTTTAAGATAATTATACATTCATTTAAAGAGATTTTTGAAAACATTGTGACAGAATGTTAAATTGCTCAAAACGAGCAATTTCTCCTTGTGCCACAATGTTTTCAACTTTTTTTTAGACATTTAAAGAGATTACTGTGTTTTTGTCTGGAGGTTTCTAAAGTTGTCTGCAGCAGATTGACTGTATGTGGGACAGGTTCAGTGTCCCACCATTTTGATACAGCTTCAAGTTATATTGGCGAATAACTTATGTGGCTACACTTCCAGTTTTTCATCAAAAGATGCATTAATATGACATGTGTATTACATATACACGCGTCTGTGAAGAATCTTGTTGTGCGACGTGCAGATGGACAGGCTCGCCGGAGTGTTCGCAGATGCATTAACCCTTTCCCTCATATATACGCTTTCTGACGCCTCTGCAGCAGACGGCTTTTTGAAAACATAGTGACAAAAGAAGAAATTGCTCAAAACGAGCAATTTCTTCTTTTGCCACAATGTTTTTCACTTTTAGTCATAGGTTATCCATTTAATTATGGCTCGGCCAACTTTCTTTCCGACGATTGACAAAAGTCAATGCGACATGCGTCATTCGTCTTCCACCAATGGGCTAAACCTATGTGGAAAAGCAGCTAGTTGCGTGTGGAGTACTGGTGTGAGAAAACCAGGAAATGCATGAGTAGGTGAACTGGCCGCCGTGATATAACTAAGAAATTGTTAAAACCCCAATCAATCAATTTAATTACAGACATTTTCTTTTTTTGATAAAATATCTTCAAAGTCGTCTGCTGCAGAATTGTCGTATGAGGGAAAGGGTTAAGACCCCAAAGTGTTAGATGAGACACATTTAACATATTCAAGTGCATATTTTAAAAAAAAATATACAAGATTGTAAGTAAGAGTTGATTGAATGATGTTGATGCCGCTTTCAATTGTTTATCAGTTATATCACGGCGTTTCCAGTGCAATCTCTTTTTTCTCACGGCGATAAATCTTGTATTTCTCACGATGTAGCGTGAATTTCACGAGACTTCCGGTTGGTCTCGTGTTTTTCATGATCTCGACAAATTCACGCTACACCGGTACTACATGTACCAGTATTAATCCCGCTACGTTCGGTGTTAACGTTATCCTCTCAACCCTCGGCGCCAAGGAGGGAAACTATTGCTATCCTTTTTGAAAGTATTGTGTATGACCTAACCGGGGATCGAACCTTGGTCTGCTGGTGCAAAATCCGACACTCTAACCACGCTTACCACTACATACACAACGATGAGAAGAGAGGAATTAAGAGACTGGCATAATTCAAAATGTTTTTCAAAATGTTGTATTCACTCAAATAGTATCATTTAAAGCAATAGAACACTGTTTAAACGTGGGGAACATATTATTGTTAGTCCCATATGTTCCCATTTTTACTTGCTAAAAATGTTCAGACAGGATATTTTTTAGGAAACATTTCAGTTACTTATCCCTCTTATCTTCATCCTCAAGAGAATGTTTATTTCATAATCGATATGATAAATCTATTGTAAATGTCCTACATCATCTGAGCAAAGTATAGCGAAAACCAGCCTTCAGTGTTTCTCGAATTCAGATAAGTTGCATATTTGTATTGTCGTATATTGGTCCTTAACGTTCTGTAGGATAATTGCAAAACCAGACAATGAAAAGGTTGGATCCTGATCAGATTGCATTGTGTCTAAGGCTGGTTATGATCTTCGCTGTTCGTCGCACATATCCGAAGGTCGGTTTGCTTAGGACGTGTTTTTTTTTTTAAAGTGCTGACATTGATACTTGATATGACAAAAGTATTCGCTTATAGTATATACCTCTAGTCACAATATTTCAAGTTTTTAACCCTTTCCCTCATACGACATTTCTGCAGCAGACGATTTTGAACATATTTTGAAAAAAAATCAATAAAAAAAATCTCTATACTTGAAAGGATAACCTATGACTAAAAGGGGAAAACATTGTGTCAAAAGGAGAAATTGCTCGTTTTGAGCAATTTCTTCTTTTGTCACTATGTTTTTAAAAAGCCGGTTGCTGCAGAGGCGTCAGAAAGCGTCTATATGAGGGTAAGCGTTAAACATCCCCCTTTTTTAAAAGCTAAATTGATGTTTGTAGTAATACTAATTTGAGAACCATAAAATAAGAACCATCAAATAACCCAAAGCTTCTCACACATAGAAGACATTCTTAACATGTCAACGTCATCAACAACAGCAGCCGAGCCCCGGTAGTTCAGTCGGTAGCGACGCGGGCTGTCAATCCAGGGGTTGTGAGTTCGAATCCCGGCTCGGCTCGGCCAACTTTCTTTCCGACGATTGACAAAAGTCAATGCGACATGTGTCATTTGTCTTCAACTATGTGGAAAAGCAGCCAGTTGCTTGGGAAGATTGTTGTGTGGAGTACTGGTGTGAGAAAACCAGGAAATGCATGAGTAGGTGAACTGGCCGCCGTGATATAACTGAGGAATTGTTAAAAACGGCGTTAAACCTCAATCAACAACGGCATTTATATCAACAGCAGCAGAACATACCGCAATAATATCAACAGTAATAACAAGAACATAAAACAGAGCCGCAGACAACAACAACAAAATAACAACAACTGCAACAATAACAACAAAAGAAAAACAATCGCAGCAAGAACGATACCAACAACAACAACAACAAAACAATTGCAGAGACAACAGCATCATTACAAGAGTCGTGACAATAACAACAGAAACAACAACAACAAGAACAACATGAACATAAACAACAACACTATTAAAATCGCAGCAACAAGAAGAGAAATACTAACAACAGAAACAACACCAAACAGCAGAAACACTGACAGCAGAAACACCAACACCAGCAGCAACACAATCAAACTCATCATTATCATTGTGAGCACCAAAATCAATGATTACAGTATATAGCTATGTACTTTTTATGTAGTAGAATGATTGACATGTCAGTGGAATTCTTTTTATATATTAATAATGATTTTGTATGTCTGCCAATTTGGCCATTCTCTAACTACGTTTCGTCGCTGACATAATCGTACGAAAGGTGATATTTCTGACTTGGAGGGACTGACCATTCTCTAAATACATTTTTTGTCTTTCTTTATTCAAAGTGTTAAATAATTCACAGTTAGCAAACGCATTTTTACTCATCTGTAACTGAATATATTTGAAAACATTGTGGTTTAAGATTATATAGCTCATTATGAACAGTTTCTCCTTTTACTACGTTGTTATCAAGTGTATTTTGTTATAGAAGCGTAAAAACGAGTTTGCAATACAACACAATACAATATTTTAATTATGTGTTTTGAGTATGTACATACAACATGAAAGACAGCTCTGCAATAACTTATACATAGTGGTCAGAGGCCAACCAACAAAGGCGTTATAATGAAAACAATATCATATTATAACAATATGATCCGTCCTACGAGAAAACCAACATAATGGCATCTGCGTAATGTATCGACCCAGATCAGCCTGCGCAGTCCGCGCAGGCTAATCCGGGCCGACACATTCCGTCTCAGGGGGATAGAGGTATAGAGTAATGATTCCTGAAACAGAAAATCCACAGTAGGCAAAAACGCGTCTGTCCGGGTTAACCTGCGCGGCATACTTAGGCTGATCCGGGTCGATACTTTACGCAGAGTCCACAATGCTGGTGTTCTCGTTATTCGGCTCATATATATTGCGTTTGCACGTGTGAAATGTTTAACACTTTGAATAGAGAATAAAAAGAATGAATGTCAACGAAGAGATTGTGATGACGTACACAACTGATTTTACTTGACATGCAATTGCCACTTGTGAACATTTAATCTTTTCCTCAAGATGTTTCCAATAGTCATCCACCTGCTTCAGATTGCCATACAGCGATTTAAGGTTGATGTTCCATTGATGACATTTCTACCTCACACACAGAGGTCCTCTGTTTTTATCATTGGTTTCTTTGCACTGGATGGTGCACTTAAAATTGCATTTTCTTGGCCAACTGTTATTAGATTGATTAGTAATTCCACATTTGTTTTCTTTAAACACTGCTATGTAAATTTTCACTTTTGAATCATCACTTTAATTAACACATTTATGATTAATGTGTACAGAGTAATTGCAATATCTCATTGCGAAATAGCGATAAAGACAAAGGATTCCAACTTAAAGGACCTACCAACTATTTGGTTTTCCTTGGTCTTTATCTGACAAGGGAGATAATATTATCATCACTAATGTCCCTCATTGCAAGATCGGCTGAGATGGTATCATTTCAACATGAGACACGACAGGAAATCAAGCCAACCAAGACTCCATGTTTTTTTCAAGCCTTATGGGTAGTCGATTGATTGATTGTTCGATTTCTTGATTTGTGTTTAACAACGTTTTCAACAAGTTGCCAGTCATATCACGCCGGCCAGATCACACTATCCTTGTGTTTCCGGTATTTCTCAAACCAGAACTCTACATAACTAGCAGCTAGCTGCTTTTCCACATAGACTATAGTTGAAAGCGAAGAACGCCTGTCGCATTGACTTTTTGCCACAAAATCAAATGAAATAATGAAATAACCGAGTTGGTGTTCGAACTCACAAACCCTGGATTGACACCCTGCGTCGCTACCAACTGAGCTACCGCGGCTCTCGGTTAATGGGCACTCGAACAAATCTGACTAATAGTCTCCACAACATTTACAAGTGCTATAGATATAACTTCTGATATAAACATAAATAACTCCATTTATATCACCCAAAGCTGGCAATAGATAGACGGTGATACATAAAGACGCTGTTTTGCCATACATTTAAACGTGAGTCGCGTCCGTCGATTCGGGATCACATTGGGAATCCCTAACAGGATCACACGTTAAGGTATATTGAGAATCCCTAACGGGATCACAAGTTAAGGAATATTGGACAACAACAAATAGGGTTACCCTTCTAGTATTTTTGTCAGAATGTGAATATATTTATGTATAACATATTGGCGGACGGTAAATACTGTTGATGTAAAAAAAATCGTCTGTATATTCAATGCAGCTTCAATAAAAACACAAATCGCTAAAGGCGGCTCAAAAATGTAAAAAATAGTCGTTATAAATGAGTTTATAAGTATATATAATCAGCTCAAATAAAAAATATCCATATGAGAAAACCAACATTATGGCCTATGCGTAATGTATCGAACCAGATCAGCCTGCGCAGTCCGCGCAGACTGATCCGGGCCGACACATTCCGTCTCAGGGGGGATAGAGGTATAGAGTAATGATTCCTGAAACAGAAAAAACCACAGGAGGCGAAAAGTGTATGTCCGGGTTAGCCTGCGTGGCATGCTTAGGCTGATCCGGGTCAATACTTTACGCAGAGTCCACCATGTTTTTTTTTTTCGCGGGACGGCTCATATGTATTCAAAATGCATTCTCAAAGCTAGTTTCTGATGTAGTCACTTAACTCTCACAGTATCGAATATCGTTAAGTAGAGTGTTCTATGTTCACACTCGGGAGACTCAGTTTCTCATATAATAAGAGTATTAGAATATGATGGCTGGTTCATCTCGATACGAGCTGGCTCATTTGAATCTTCGTTGTTTGCAAAAACGTCAATATTGCTAATGGCGCTGGAAGAGTTAAAGCAAGAGGTAAAGTAATTACTACATTCAACCGTTAGCGGTAGGTGGTCAACCCTACACCTTAGTTAATTTGACATTGTGAACGTTAACAGAATCTGTTTTTCGGGGGAAAAGACGGGCTATTGTGATATCCTTGACGTCGTCGTCGTCGTCTGCGTCGTTGTCACACAACTTTAACCTTACCTCATAACTAAAAGAACGTTCAACATGTTTAAACTAACCTGTACCTAGGAGCTATACGCATGTCTTTACCAAGTTGCATAACTCTGGCTTTAATAATTGTTCAGTAATGCCCCTTCTTTTGCTTAGATAAAAACGGACGAGAGTTCGCGTTTGCTCTGCGGCGCTCTTGTTTATTTACGTTATTTGTTTGTAATATAACACAACAGAAACAAACACTAGGTTAATTGGATATTGGTACGATTACTTATTGTGTACATACAGGCAGCATAGCATGTTCCTGAAACATAAAATAATCATATGGATACATGACCATCTTTAGACGTCGCTTGGAAAGACTTTTTGTGAAACAAACATATAGATAGGTACATGTAGGTGAACTGGCCGACGTTATATGACTAATGCAATGTTGAAAGCGGCGTTAAACCCCGATAAACCAATATATATAACTAGAAAGACGTGTAGCATCAAGGAATTCCATCCGAAACAAGTAAACTGGTTATTGAATTTTGCCTTAACGCACCTGCGTAAACGGATGGTATATATTTGACCTGGGGCTTTAGCCCCTGGTCATAGTAGTAATACCATTTTTTCGAAGTTGGCAGCCTGCCAATTACTGTTAGCGCCAAACAACGCATGAAAACAAGTTCACCATGAATTCAACAAAACTGCATTTAAAAGGTTAGGATCTCCCCCATAAATATCATTTTAATGTTGTTGGAACATCAGTGAAAAACTTAAGGCGTGAGTACTTCAATATAAGTTTAAGAAATGCTTTAAAAATTAATGCGCCGAGAGGTCAAATAGGGACGCTTGTTAACATTATTAACATTCGCGAAGAGGAACAGAAAATAAGAAAGAAGTCACGTGAAATATACAGTGGCGGATTAACCGTGGGGGGGGGGGGGCGAGTGCGTCGAAAAATTAATGGTAAACAAAGAAAAAGCATGGCAAATGTAGTGGCGGATTTAGTGGGGGCCCCTAGGGCCTGTGCCCGACTCCCCCCACCCCACGAAAGAAGTCACGTGAAATATACAGTGGCGGATTAAGCGGGGGCCGTACGGCCCGTGCGTCGAAAAATCCAACCTTCCAACAGCCCCCGGGCTGTCAGCACTGCAGTGCTTTTATTTTACAGATCTGAACATAATACATAATACATGTATATGAAGCTGTAACATGTAAATGCATCAAGCAATTATCATAACTTCCATACTATATCTGGTTGAAACACCCTTCATTCATTTAGAATCTTAACCCTTTAACTCATACAACAATTCTGCAGCATCCGACTTTGAACATATTTTGTCAAAAAAAGGAAAATCTCCATAATTGAATGGATAACCAATGACTAAAAGTGGAAAACATTGAGGCAAAAAGGAGAAATTGCTCATCATGAGCAATTTCTTCTTTTGAAACAGGAATCCGCTGTGGTCGAGTGGTTAGCGTCGGGGATTTCGAAACCGGGTGTCCCGGGTTCGATCCCCAGTCGCGGCAATTCGGTCATGGTGGAGTGCCCTTGGGCAAGGCACATTTTCTAGCCTAGTACTGGTTTGTTCACCCAGGGAACATGAATAATAAAATTTAAATGCGCGCTAAATGACCTTAGCTGTCGATGCGCCATAAAACAATATACATTCATTCATTCATTCTTTTGAAACAATGTTTTCAAATGTCGTCTGTTTCAGAGGCGTCAAAAAAACCCGTCTGTATGTGGGAAAGTGTTAACAGCCTCAGCTGCCAACAGCAAATTGCTTTGTGTTGAAGGAAATAATATAACTCCATCGAACAATAAGAGTCAAGCAAGTATACGGTGATGAATCTGAAGACGACGACTGTTGTTAACATGCCGGCTCATAATGAGCAATTTCTCCATTTGTCACAATATTTTTATTTCTACTCAATGAAATAGTTTCATGTAAGTGCATAGAGATGTTTTATATGTTTACAGAATTGTTGACAAAGTCGTCTGCTGCAGACCTATTGCACGTGGAGAAGAGTTAAAGCAACCAATACTTTCCATAATTACAGAATGCTTAAACGCTTTACGTTCTTTCACGAATCTTAACACACTCATTTGACCAACTGACGTCAAAACTGTTATGATAACAATAGATGTAGCATAAACAACTGGTTGATACATACATGCAGATATGGTTAAGACAATAAAATAAATGAAAAAATAATAACTCATTGAGTAGAGTTATAAAATATATACACATACATAAGTATATACACATATATAAGTATATACACATACATAAGTATACACACATACATAAGTATACACACATACATAAGTATATACCCATACATAAGTATATACACATACATAAGTATATATAGTTTTATATACATACATAAGAATATATAGTTTTATATACATACATAAGTATATATAGTTTTATATACATACATGAGTATATACAAATACATACACCTGTAAACATGAAATTAATTGTTCAAAATATGTGGACTGTCAAAGGCCGCACACAAAAAATGAACTGTTTCGAATAGAGTTTTCTTATTTAACTTATTTCAAAAGCCTAGCTGCAGAATGACGCAATGTTACCTTTATAATATAATAGGCTAGCAGATTCCAAATAGCTAGATTTATGCATCTGAACCCTTTTTCTAGTATAGATGCATTTGACAAGTTTTCAGTATACGGCAGACATTTGAAAACAATTTTGTAAAAGAAGATATTGCTTATGATGAGCAATTTCTCCGTTTGCCACTGTGTTTTCAACGCTGCTCATGAACTTAACTCTTTCAGCGCCAAAGGCAATATTGAGCTTTTTGCAAACAATACAGATTCAGGTGAGGCAGCTCGTAATGAGCTGTCTCACCTGAAATCTGCATTGTTTGGCTGTAAGTTATAAAGATATTCCAAAAATCCTATAACATGAAAATAGTTTCGTCCGAGTTTGAACATGGAAGAGTCTACTTTAAACAATTCGGCGCTGAAATGGTTAATTTATGTTTTATCGATATTTACATATTTTGCCTGACATGTTTTCAAAGTCGTCTACTTCAATTGTGTAGATAGACAATGTCCTTGATGTAGACCCACTCCCATACGAGGTGTTCGATATATAGGTGAATGTATTCAAACGTTTTGCGACAACATAAATCGACAAGTTCAACGATACCGTGACACACCTGTCTATTTCCATTCATTATGTATGAAGAGTATGGGTATGATATCTTTTCATCACGTGATACCCGTAATGACCGACGATCCCATCAAAGCACTGTGAGTATTAAACTGTTTCCTTTGGGAGCTATTTACAAACCGACTAACTAGATGCTGATTGGCACCAAGATTTGCGTTAACTCTTTCTGCCCCAATGGCAAGATATAGGTTTTTTTTGCAAATAATACAGAATCAGGGAGTCAGCTCATAACAAGCCTGAAATCAGCATTGATTGCATTTTAGGTTTCAACATATTTCATAAATCTTCTAACATGAGAAATGGAGTCGCCCGATTTTGATCATGGAATAGTCTACTTTATGTATTACGGCGCAGAAAGAGTTAATGTATATGAGCCGTTCCATTAGAAAACCAACATTATTGACTCCGCGTAAAGTATCGACCCGGATTAGCCTAAGCATGCCGCGCAGGCTAACCCGGACAGACACTTTTCGCCGTCTGTGGATTTTCTGTTTCGGGAATCATTACTTTACACCTCTATCCACCTGAGACGGAATGTGTCGGCCCGGATCAGCCTGCGCGGACTGCGCAGGCTGATCTGGGTCGATACGTAACGCAGATCCAATAATGTTGGTTTTCTCATGGAACGGCTCATATTTGTTTGGTTGATTCATTTGCATTAAGTAGACTCATTTGAAGTATATCATTGAAAACCAATGAATGATATGTTTGTTTCTAGGTTTTTACTCCGCTTTCAAAACTTGGTCAGTTATATCACGTCGTTTCCTGCTTTAGTTTCCGGTACAATGTATCTTTACACCAGGGATTCAGTCGTTTCCAGAACAATGTATCTTTATATCAGGGATTCAGTCGTTTCCAGAACAATGTATCTTTACACCAGGGATTTAGTCGTTTCCAGAACAATGTATATTTACACCAGGGATTCAGTCGTTTCCAGAACAATGTATCTTTACACCAGGGATTCAGTCGTTTCCAGAACAATGTATCTTTACACCAGGGATTAAGTCGTTTCCAGAACAATGTATCTTTACACCAGGGATTAAGTCGTTTCCAGAACAATGTATCTTTACACCAGGGATTAAGTCGTTTCCAGAACAATGTATCTTTACACCAGGGATTAAGTCGTTTCCAGAACAATGTATATTTACACCAGGGATTAAGTCGTTTCCAGAACAATGTATATTTACACCAGGGATTAAGTCGTTTCCAGAACAATGTATCTTTACACCAGGGATTCAGTCGTTTCCAGAACAATGTATCTTTACACCAGGGATTAAGTCGTTTCCAGAACAATGTATATTTACACCAGGGATTCAGTCGTTTCCAGAACAATGTATCTTTACACCAGGGATTCAGTCGTTTCCAGAACAATGTATCTTTACACCAGGGATTCAGTCGTTTCCAGAACAATGTATCTTTACACCAGGGATTCAGTCGTTTCCAGAACAATGTATATTTACACCAGGGATTAAGTCGTTTCCAGAACAATGTATATTTACACCAGTGATTAAGTCGTTTCCAGAACAATGTATCTTTACACCAGGGATTAAGTCGTTTCCAGAACAATGTATCTTTACACCAGGGATTAAGTCGTTTCCAGAACAATGTATCTTTACACCAGTGATTAAATCGCTTCCAGAACAATGTATCTTTACACCAGGGATTAAGTCGTTTCCAGAACAATGTATCTTTACACCAGGGATTCAGTCGTTTCCAGAACAATGTATCTTTACACCAGGGATTCAGTCGTTTCCAGAACAATGTATATTTACACCAGGGATTAAGTCGTTTCCAGAACAATGTATCTTTACACCAGGGATTAAGTCGTTTCCAGAACAATGTATCTTTACACCAGGGATTTAGTCGTTTCCAGAACAATGTATCTTTACACCAGGGATTAAGTCGTTTCCAGAACAATGTATCTTTACACCAGGGATTCAGTCGTTTCCAGAACAATGTATCTTTACACCAGGGATTCAGTCGTTTCCAGAACAATGTATATTTACACCAGGGATTAAGTCGTTTCCAGAACAATGTATCTTTACACCAGGGATTTAGTCGTTTCCAGAAAAATGTATCTTTACACTAGGGATTTAGTCGTTTCCAGAACAATGTATCTTTACATCAGGGATTCAGTCGTAATGCTTATCCCGCAAATGGTGAGCGCAAAGGGAGAGGGAAAGTCACTACTACTATTTTGAATTCTTTGATGATCGAACAGCGATCTTCCGAACCCGAGGAGGACGCTCAATGACTAGACACACCGAGCCGGTTCAACCAATGTAAACGTCGGTTCAGCTTAGAAAGAAAGAAAAAAGTGACATCCAATTACAAATTCCGGATTTTACTTCATCTTACATATGGTTTCAAATGATGTTTAACCATCTAAATATACACTACCTGTTGTCCTTAACCAAATCAGGAAACATTTTTCCCTAATATAGAAGTCTGAGGAAACGTGGTTTTAAAAATTGTATTTATTAGCAGGGGAAAAAGGAGAGAGAGATAGAGAGAGACCGTCTGTATGTAAGTAGATTATGTTGCCACAGGGATGGCGTTTCCTGACGTTCAATCCAAAAATAGTAATTGTAGTGATGTAATCTATAGACTAGAATATATAGAAGTTGCTAAAAAGGTCTTGACATAAGATATCTCACGAGGAAGAAAAAGGACGTATAAAAGCAAACGAAGATGAAAGAAGAAGAAGAAGAAGAAGAAGAAGAAGAAGAAGAAGAAGAAGAAGAAGAAGAAGAAGAAGAAGAAGAAGAAGAAGAAGAAGAAGAAGAAGAAGAAGAAGAAGAAGAAGAAGAAGAAGAAGAAGAAGAAGAAGAAGAAGAAGAAGAAGAAGAAGAAGAAGAAGAAGAAGAAGAAGAAGAAGAAGAAGAAGAAGAAGAAGAAGAAGAAGAAGAAGAAGAAGAAGAAGAAGAAGAAGAAGAAGAAGAAGAAGAAGAAGAAGAAGAAGAAGAAGAAGAAGAAAAAGAAAGAAGAAGAAGAAATAAGAAAAAAATGAAGAAGAAGGATTGTATTTCAATGTTGGTTTGAACACCTTGAACAATAACAACAATGACATGCTTCATAAAATAACAATTGCATAAACAAGTTATACGGACATTTTAATATATACCGTACCTACACACATGCGAGTAAATAATTTAGAATAAAACGTATGGAAATTACCGTCGAAGCTCTGATGTCCCGTGTTTCAGTTGAATGAATGAATGAATGAATGAATGAATGAATGAATGAATGAAAGTCTTTATTTTAAGAGGGTGACCCAATTAACATTAGCTAATCTTCCTTGGGGCCCTCTGGATAAAACACATATTTATACATACACACAAACACATTAACAATATAATCAGTGATTTAACAAATAATATCATATAATAATAGAAATCAAAATATATCAGTTCAATGATGGTAAAAGTTAAAGCATTTTCCCTGTAATTAAGATATAAAATAGCAATACATGACACATTCAAATATAGAACATTTAGCATTAGAGATCAAACAGAGGCAGTAGTTTTGAAACTATTTAAACACCAATTTTTTCATTTTTTTTATAGTTAAAATGATTAATCTTTTAAACCTTATTTAAAATTAGAAGTACGAGTATGCAAATTATCCCGACTTTATCCACTTGATAAAATTAGAAGTAAAACTGTTTATTGTAGGACAGAGTCTAATATAATCTGGGATACTATTCCATACTTTAGCCCCAGAGTAAGACATGCTTCCTTTAAATAATTCTTTTTTTGGTTTCGGTATTAAAACATTTAAATTTTCTGTGATTATTATTATTGTACTGAAACATGTTTTGAATGTAAGACGGAGTTGCATTTTGAAATACCCTATACATAAATTTTGCCTTTTGAAGTAAAATTCTATGTTCAATACTAAGTACATTACTTAATAAAGCTTCATTTAGGTTAGTGTATTGCTCACCTAGGATAATATGACATGCCCGACGCTGTAATCGAATAAGAATTTGAATGTTTGATTTGTTTGTACTTCCCCAAATAATATTACAGAAATCTAAATGTGGTTGTATATATGCCTTATAAAACAGAATCCTATAATGTAATGGCAGAAACAATTTTATTCTTGATAAGAGCCATAAATTTGTGGAAATCTTTTTCCGAACGAAGGTAATGTGATTGTCCCATTTAAGATTTTCATTAATATGAACTCCAAGAATTTTATCCCCTGCTGTTAGCTCTAAATTAACATCTTTATAGTGGGGATAATTTTTTATTTACCAATTGAGAACGTTTTTGTGGCGTAGTAATTAATAGGACTTTTGTTTTAGCCGCATTTAAAACCATACCATTATCTAAGCACCAGTTACTAACATTATTTAAAGCTCTTTGCAAATTTCTTTCAACTACTGTTTTCGATAAATTTATATCATATATAGTGGTATCGTCTGCATACATATCTACATTAGAATCATTTTCTTGTACATACAACGGCAAGTCATTAATAAATAATAGAAATAATAGAAGTCCTAGAATGGATCCTTGTGGAACTCCACAGGTAGTAATTTGTTTATCTGAAATAACACCATTAACGTTTACCGACTGTGTTCTATTAGTGAGATAAGATTCAAACCATTTAATAGTAATGTTACTGCATTTGTATATTTTTAACCTTTTTAATAGTATATCGTGCGAACATAAGTCAAAAGCTTTTGAAAAATCAAGCATTACAACACCGACAATTTCACCATTATTTAATGACTTCAACCAGTTATCTATCATATGCACAAGAGCAGTTTCACAGCTATGTTTTTTTCTAAATTTGCTTTGTGATTTACATAATAACTTATGATGGTTAAGATAAGTAATAAACGAATCATGTACATGTTTCTCAATTAATTTTGAAAGTGTTGGTAGTATGGATATTGGTCTGTAATTATTTACATCGTTTGCTAGTCCTTTTTTGAATAAAGGGTTTACTTTAGCTGATTTCCATTGATCTGGGAAAACACCATGTGATATACTACAATTAATTATATGTCTTGTTATATTCTATAGTTGATTGGCGAATCCTTCCGACTATTCTATGAATTGATTGAATGATTGATTGATTGGGGTTTAACGCCGTTTTTAACAATTTCTCAGTTATATCACGGCGGCCAGTTCACCCACTCATGCATTTCCTGGTTTTCTAACATCAATACTCCACACAACAATCTTCCCAAGCAACTAATATTCTATGAAAACGGATCAAGTTGAATATATGTAATTAAGTGGTATTTGTGTTGCAAGTGATCCGGCACTCCACAACAAGTAACCGCTGTACACAACTAGAATAGTCAATCTTGTATACAGACAGTGAAGACTTCGATGATTATGGCCTGGAGAATTTATCGTTTTCCGACTTGCAGACGACATTTGAAAACATTGTGGTAAAATAAGAAATTGCCCACAATAACCATTTTTTTATCTTTGACAAAAAAAATAAAAATATATTTGATAATTTTAAAAATATTCATTTATATGTCTTTTTGTGGCGATTGTGGTTACAATAGCCACTGTACTATGACACAAGAAGAACAATATATAGGGAGATATCGGTAGAACGTCAGAAATCCTTAATTGAAAACGTTTACCGCCAAATAGTTCCATCATTTTTGCAGAGACATGATTAAAAATTAATAATGTCAGTGCAATTTTGGTACAAAATTGATACTAAGATTTAAGAACTATCGATCTAAGATGTAATTGAGTTAGAAAATGTAAACATTAGCCTTCTTTGGTGACAGAGAATATTATTGCGCGATTGAGGAGTGACGTAGTAATCAGGTGCCCGTTAGGTTAACCGACGTTTCGTTAGCCTCCATTGTAAATAATGCGTGAATGGAATTTTGATATAATGGGAGGTAATTCAGAAATCATTTTATTATTCTTAGATTCTATGTTGAATATAGTACAAATACATTTAATACAAATAAAATCCTACTCCTAACCGAATTAGAGATAAATCGAAAATATATTGATTCAATCGGAAGTAATATAGAGTTGCTGAGATGTTTTCTTAAACTAGTTTATATAATTGAAAATAACTGATAGTAATACTTGTTCAATAGCCTGTTGTTTATTGACTGTTGATAACCATTTTACTGTCTGAAATCACTTGTTGTCGAGTCCGCTTTTGGTGAGCTCGACATATAAGTCTCACAATGGCGGTTCGGTGACTGTGTCCGTGCGACTATGAATCTGTCTGTCCGACACGCATCTTAACCATGCATAATAGGATTTCAAAGACAATTGACACAAAAGTGCACCATGATGAAGTGTCGTGCACAAAATGCAGGCCTGTACCTCAAATGATAAGGTCACTCGTAGAGGTCAAAGGTCAACATGAGTACTGATTGATAGGACTGACTTCTCCGGTCCGGACATTGTCAACAGTTTAGGGGTTTGTTGAGACACTTTGCTTGTTAGAATCAACAGCTTTCATTTCATTTACGTTTTCTGGACCCATTTACTACTATGTCATCACTAAGGCGTTATAATGTGATATATTAGGATGATCTTGGTTCGTTTGATTTTAATATCTGCATGTGGATACATGTACTCCGAGATACTGCTTGATACTTTGCAGGATGTTCTACACAATCGCCACTAAAGTGCCTTCGGCGCTTTGATTTTAAAGTGTTGCCTACTCGTTTCCAATGTCGTCTGGTGCAGATTTGCTGTATGCAAGAATGAGCTAACGAACGGTCTTCTGGAACGTTAAAGTCACGTATGCGTAAAATTCATTCACTCCCGATGTATGTTTGCTGGATGCTTCGAGGATGTGCGAAAATAACAAAAGTCTAATTCAACCTCGGGGATTTGGAACCGGGGGTCCCGGGATCGATCCCTAGTCGCGGCGCGGCATTCATGGTACTGGGTTGTTTAACCCTTTCCCTCATACGACAATTCTGCAGCAGACGACTTTGAACATATTTTGTCAAAAAATAGAAAATCTCCATAATTGAATGGATAACCTATGACAAAAAGTGGAAAACATTGTGGCAAAAGGAGAAATTGCACGTTTTGTGCAATTTCTTCTTTTGTCACTATGTTTTCAAATAGCCGTCTGCTGCAGAGGCGTCAGAAAGCGTATATATGAGGGAAGGGGTTAAGGAGGGCGTAATAATAAAACAATAAACTACAATCAAACAAACAAACAAACCAAAGGCATTCAATAGTCATTCAATAGTTCGAGCCCAGGGAGTTTTATGGGGTTTTATACATTGTAGGTTTCGAACACAACACTTCCAATGCAAACGGTCATAGAGTATGTGATGTTGCTGTACGACAAATGAGATGCATCGATTAACGAGTTGGCAGCAGCAAAAACGAGAATAAAACCGAGATTACATGGTGCATTAACATGTTTAAAATTCATTAAAGTCGAAATAGATGTCTACAAATAGTACTTTAAACAATATCTAGATTTACGGAAACACTAAAAACAATTGACTTAAATGCGCACAAACTCTCGCGTTACAAGTCAGACGATTTGATTGTCCTCAACATGTATGGTTCCCCGGGGAATTTATTTGACAACATATGTTACAGAGGCACTGGTTTCCTGTCTAGTTGAGATGATGCATTGTGGATAGAACTTGGTGAAAAGTCATTAAATATTTATAGAAGATGAGGCCTTATTATTGTCCTTTTGAATTACTTCTGAAATATAATTCGAAATCTCTTCCCAGGGATGGAAATTTGTTTCTAGGTCGAACCAGGTATCGTATGACTCAAAAACGAAGTTTGTTTATTGAAAAGTTAACGTTTTAGATATATTTCTTTAAAGTGACAGCTGTAGTTTAAACAAACATGTGCTAAAGTTAGCCATTGATTGGTAAAGTGTTTCTCTTTGTCCAATTACCAGTTAAGCGTTCAATAAATTGCAACGTTCACTAAAGACAGCCAATTCATCAATCAAAGTACTGCGACCAAACAGTAACTGCAATTTGATTGATGTGTTCGCTATATTATAGCTGATCAGAATCATCCTTTCCCACATACAACAAAATCTGCAGCAGACGTCTTTTGAAATGACTCTGTAAACATATGGAACATCTCAAAAAAATGAAGGTATTATTGCTTAAAAAAAAGTTGAAAACATTGTGGTAAAAATGGATTGCTGCAGGAGCGTCAGTAAGCGTCTATATGTGAGAAAGGCTTAACCTCTTTAGGAACTCTGTAATAGACAACTTTAGAACATTGTAAGTGATAATAAGGCAAACTTTCTATGAATGTAAGCATTATTATTGACATTGTGGACTGAGATCGGTGTGCATATCTCTGTCTCTCTGTCTCTCTCTTTTTCTCTCTCTTTTCTCTCTCTCTCTCTCTCTCTCTCTCTCTCTCTCTCTCTCTCTCTCTCTCTCTCTCTCTCTCTCACACACTCTCTCTCTCTCTCTCTCTCTATCTCTCTTACCCCTTTGCTCTCTCTCTCTCTCTATATATATATATATATATATATATATCTCTCTCTCTCTCTCTCTCTCTCTCTCTCTCTTCCTTCCCCCCTCTCTCTCTATCTCTTTCTCCTTCCTATCTCTCTCTTCCCCTTTCCTATCTCTCTCTCTCTCTCTCTTTCGTTCTCTATCTCACCCTTTCCTATCTCTCTCTCTCTCTCTCTCTCTCTCTCCTCTTTCTCTCTCTTTTTCTCTCTCTTTTTCTCTCCCTCTCTCTCTCACTCTCTCTCTATCTCTCTTAACCCTTTGCTCTCTCTCTCTCTCTCTCTCTCTCTCTCTCTCTCTTCTCTCTCTCTCTCTCTCTCTCTCTCTCTCTCTCTCTCTCTCTCTCTCTCTCTCTCTCTCTCTCTCTCTCTCTCTCTCTCTCTATCTCTCTCTCTCTTTCTCTTTCTCTCGTCGTGACAATCGCATGTTGTCTGTTTATCGTTCTTCTCGTGGACCATAATTATGGTTTAAGATAATAAAGGTTGTGTAGTGGTCTGTTCTGTTCTGATGAAATTTGAAAACATCAAAAGCAATTTCTCCTTTCGTTACTTGTTTCCCCAAAGTTTGTCTGGTGTAGATGCTTCAAAATGCATCTGCACGTGAAATAAAGTTAAATTGAAAAGAAAAAAACATCAGTGAAAATAAGAAAAGTCTTTAAAAAAGATAAACGGCGATCAATATGAGAAAACACTAAGAAATGGAACATGCGCATATCATTTGACTTGAAATCAGAAAGGTTTTGTTAATAATCAAAACAATCAGTAATTTTCCATGCATTATAAAATTTGCGCAATAATGTTGTATATCTAAGAATTCGACAGCTCCTTGAATTGTTAATGCATTATAATCGTGAACCAGTTGGAACATTGTTCGATTAGAACATTGTTATTTAATAAGTAGGATCGGTTCATAGTAACTAATTTGAGATATTGGTTAGTAATGGTTTACTTAAAGAAATATATTACTGCTGAAATGCTGGCCTGCTTATATATGCGTTTGTCTGTCGTCCTTGGTTTGGCCAACCTCGAACATTTATGCTTCTGTGTGAAAATCTGATTAGGCCAATATGTCAGTATATTTCTGTTTCCAATTCCAACTGGTTACCATTCAAGGAAACATCTTTTGTTAATTTGGGGACAATTTTTTTCTTTTGGGCGGGATGTTGTATATCTAAGAATTCGACAGCTTCTTGAATTATAGCCTTGAATTATAGCCAAACACGAATTATTTCTCCTTATTTCACAACATCTTCCGATAGTTATGTATTAAATTTTAGTTTCCAATTCACCAGTGTCGTATGATTTCATAAGATGCTACATAAGACTTTGAAAGCATTGTGGAAAGGAGAATAATAGCCAAACACGAATTATTTCTCTTTTTTTCACAACATCTTCCAATAGTTATGTATTACATTTTAGTTTCCAATTCACAAGTGTCGTATGATTTCGCAAGATGCTACATAATACTTCGAAAGCATTGTGGAAAGGAGAATACTAGCCAGACACGAATTATTTATCTTTATTTCACAACATCTTCCAATAGTTATGTATTACATTTTAGTTTCCAATTTACAACGTGTCGTATGATTTCGAAAGATGTTTTCTAACACAAAACACAACTGTTGAACACAAGCATTTGTTTAACAATTTTCTAGTGCGGTCGCATTAAATGTATACGGAGCTGACGACCCAAAACTTTGCCAAAATGCATTCATTTTCTTTTCAATATTTATGATTTCATTTCGAAGTAGATGTTCTCAAAGAAGGACTTCTGCAGATGAATTGTATAATGTAAAGGGTTAGAAATGAATGAAAAGACAAAATGACATACGTGGAAGTCCTTTTATTATATCGCAGACTATCTATCTACTGCCGCCACGTTTCAAAACGTTCCTCAATGTAAGACGGCGTGAACAGGAGATACAGAAACGAAGAAGAAACATATCCTTCAGAATATTTAAAAAACATTTTACCCTTTAGGTATTCTATAACTATTTCTGACGCCTCTGCAGCAGACGGCTTTTTGCAAACATAGTGACAAAAGTAGAAATTGCACAAAACGTGCAATTTCTCCTTTTGACACAATGTTTTCCACTTTTCGTCATAGGTTATCCATTCAATTATGGAGATTTTCTATGTTTTTGTACAAAATACGTTCAAAGTCGTCTGCGGAATCCGCTGTGGTCGAGTGGTTAGCGTCGGGGATTTCGAAACCGGGTGTTCCGGGTTCGATCCCCAGTCGCGGCACTACGGTCATGGTGGAGTGCCCTTGGGCAAGGCACATTTTCTAGCCTAGTACTGGTTTGTTTACCCAGGGATCATGAATAATTAAAATTAATTGCGCGCTAAATGACCTTAGCTATCGATGCGCCATAAAACAATATACATTCATTCAAAGTCGTCTGCTGCAGAAGTGTCGTATGAGGGAAAGGGTTAAAAGTACACTGTATTTAAAAACGTTTAACCCGGGTCTACATTAAAACCCAGTAAACGCCCGATGATAGATAAATACGTTTGTCCTGTTCTAATGTATTGATGCTACATTTATAACGTCAACCCGAGTGCACCGTCTAATCCTTCAACAGACATAATCTTCTCGACTCTTACAAAATCACCAACCTAGCACTGTGTATAATCCTTCAACAGCTATTCTCTTTTCAACTATTACACAAATGTTATCATCTCAAAGGTTCAGAGAGAAGAATATAATGATACATAAAATAAAAATGAAGGATGTTTAATAAAAATCAGATTGAATGGACAATTTTGACAGAAAAATTATATCCCTTTCCGATCATATTTTTCAAATGTCCTAAACGTCAGCTGCTGGCTATTGTTTTACGCTTCACCGACATCTCAGATTTCGACGACTGTGCACAGCAGAACACGTTTGTAAAATATAATGTTAATGATAGTAAGTGCTTGTCGTCTGATAGTTATTTTTTCTGTGACTGCAAATCTCTTCGTCAAGTCTACAATTATGCTACAGATTCTTTAATTGTTTGTTTAAATTTCCATTCCTTTTCTAAGCATGTTTACACATTTCAAAGACTCTTATATAAGATAAGTGTCCTTGATAAAGATGAAGTAGTCTGGTTTGCGACGAGGTGCATCTTTGTTTAAAATCTTACATACATTAATACGTTACGGGTATCCTTTTACAGTGCGATGTCATATTCGTTTTTATGATTTATATGTCTATGCATTCACGACTCTCTGCTCTTTATTGTCTTCCAGTCGTAAACGGTGAGCTGTTTTTTCTTCCTATTTCGTAAGAAATACAGATAATCAATAGTGTGCCTTTATTTCCCATCACAACGTGTTCGCAACATGTAAACGGCAGTGCCGTTATTCAGTGTAACAAGTCATTATGTTGTTGAAATACTCCTAGTGCTATATTTAAGTGTCTAGAACAGCCTCGTAGAACAACGTTACATCATTACTGCTAAATTGATGTTTGTTTTTGTTGATTAGTCAAACACCTGTCAATATCTACAGTTTAGCAGAAAAATGTGAACATGGTTTCTTGTTGCATATTTGTATTGGTATCAATTAACCATTTACCGTATACACCAACTGTTAGACATACGTCTTTGAAAACATCACAGAAAACATATGGTAAGTCTCTATAAATGAAAGTATAGTTATGCAATACATTTGTAAACATTATTGTGCCACATTTCTTCTAGATGCCTTCTACTGAAAATGCGTCTGCATATTCGATAATGCATACTTGGGTATGCAAACAAATCTGATTGGGTTTCATTGCTACTTATTCGCAAGAAGCTACATACAGGGTGTCGCAAAAACCAACGTCACAAACATCACCCCTTGCAACTCGTGTATCACTCAATATATTCATGAGTAACCACCTCGGAGGTGTAGTGGTAGACCGTCCACCATGTGTATCCCTTAGTGCATTCATGAACAGCCGTCTCGGTGGTGTAGTGATAGAGCGTCCACCATGTGTATCACTTAGTGCATTCATGAACAGCCGTCTCGGTGGTGTAGTGATAGAGCGTCCACCATATGTATCACTTAGTGCATTCATGAACAGCCGTCTCGGTGGTGTAGTAATAGAGCGTCCACCATGTGTATCACTTAGTGCATTCATGAACAGCCGTCTCGGTGGTGTAGTGATAAAGCGTCCACCATGTGTATCACTTAGTGCATTCATGAACAGCCGTCTCGGTGGTGTAGTGATAGAGCGTCCACCTTGTCTATAACTTAGTGCATTCATGAACAGCCGTCTCGGTGGTGTAGTGGTAGAGCGTCCACCATGTGTATCACTTAATACATTTATGAACAGCCGCCTTGGTAGTATATTGGTGGAGCGTCCACCTTGTGTATCACTTAATACATTTATGAACAATCGCCTCGATGGTGTAGTGGTAGAGCGTCTACCTTGTGTATCACTTAATACATTTATGAACAGCCGCCTCGATGGTGTAGTGGTAGAGCGTCTACCTTGTGTATCACTTAATACATTTATGAACAGCCGCCTCGATGGTGTAGTGGTAGAGCGTCCACCTTGTGTATCACTTAATACATTTATGAACAGCCACCTCGATGGTGTAGTGGTAGAGTGTCCACCTTGTGTATCACTTAATACATTTATGAACAGCCGCCTCGATGGTGTAGTGGTAGAGCGTCCACCTTGTGTATCACTTAATACATTCACAAACGTTTATTTTCATAAAAAAACGGTAGAAGTCAAACGTATGAAACGGTACATGTTGGTTTTTGTGAATATTATAGAATCAGATCAGCATGTGCATCTAGACTACCTGATCAGGGTCTACACAGGTCACATGCTACTTACAAAGGATTGCAAGAAACGTGTGTCAACTTGTGTATATTCTGATCAGACGCACAGGGTGATCTAGACTGTCTATAAAAGCCAACTTGTATCTGTTCCTTTAGGTTTAAATGTTTGTTACGAGCAAATTTGTGTGCTAACTATTGTTATGGTTACCATGGGAGACTGTTACGAATATTACGGCCTTTTAACATTTTCAAATTCAAACAAACGACATTAAATCCAAGCAGACTTTCTATCAAATTAATAAATGAGTTAACTAAGTTAGATATTTGGATAATACATTTCAATTTATAATGTCATTTGATATTTCATTTATATGGATGATAAACAAAACGGACCGAAACAGTATCAACATTTCTCTGTTCTACTGTAATCTAGATAATACGCAAAGCGTCCCATGTGAAATAACGATGTTATAACCCAGTTTGGCTAAACTCTTTCATAGACTTGTATAACATACGAGTGTTTAGTAGTTTGTTAGACACCATGATTATATATATGATCCGTCCCGCGATAAAACCAACATTGTGACCTCTGCGTAATGTATCGAACCAGACCAGCCTGCGCATTCCGCGCAGACTGATCCGGGCCGACACATTCCGTATTAGAGGGATAGAGGTATAGAGTAATAGTTCCTGAAACAGAAAATCCACATGAAGCGAAAAGTGTCTATCTGTGTAAGCCTGCGCGGCATGCTCAGGCTTATCCGGGTCGATACTTTCCGCAGAGTTCATAATGTTGGTGGTTTTTATTGCAGGACGACTCATATGTGTAGCGATCCAAATACAAATACAAATACATTTGTATAGCGCAAACATTATTGTAAAATAGTCCATTGCGCTTTACACAGTTCAAGAGCTATTTACACAGTCCTTACACAGTCGAACGTGTACATGATATTCAATTGTAAATTTGCTCAACCCTTTCCTTCATATAGTATTCCAGTACATCCTATACACATTTACAATGAATCTAAATTCAATGGCATATATTCAATGCATTCTAGTGATGGTACACACTAATTTCTACGCAAACAAAGATTTTTTTAGGGACGATTTAGCTGAAGATCAGCATGAACGCAGAGTATTTGGCGTATTTGACCTTTAAACTCCTAGGGTAATTTTTAGATTCACCTGGAAAAGTAGTTTTTGACATTCGGAAGCAAGTTGACTTAGCTTTAACTTGAACTTTCAACACCTGGATTGACAGCCATTATCAATTGAGCAAATAGTAAATGCGTTATTGCACAGCAGCTTATCAATCTTTTGAGCAGGGGATTAAATCTGTTGAGACCGAATGCACTTCCCGATACTTTCAGAGGCTTAGCCTTCATTCATTACCACATTATAGCATAAATTCAAGGTCTTGTTCATCTTAAGTAGATAGTTGATACTATATGACATTTGAAAAAAACAAAAAAATGATTTATGTGAAAAGAAAAGAAAAACGACAAGATATATATCATTTGAGTGCACTCATCCATTGGTTTCCTTGACAACAGCTCAAAGAAAATGAATTCATAATAAAAAGGTTTAATCTATATGGCAGAAGAGCAGAAGAGGAAAACAGTTTTTTAATGGTGCTTGGTGTGATACCAAAATTACATGCATTTTGTTATGGGACACCCTATACTTACTTAACCCCTTCAGCGCCGAATTGTTTAAAGTAGACTCTTCCATGTTTAAACTCGGACGAAACTATTTTCATGTTATAGGATTTTTGGAATATCTTCATAACTTATGGCCAAACAATGCATATTTCAGGTGAGACAGCTCGTTACGAGCTGCCTCACCTGAATCTGTATTGTTTGCAAAAATCTCAATATTGCCTTTGGCGCTGAAAGAGTTAAACATGTCATTGTTTTTGTTGTTATGGTGTTTAACGCCGCTTGCACCACTGTTTAAGATTCACAGCGTGTCCGGTGTAAGTTAAAAGTACATCCGGTTCATTTACCGCTTCGGTCGTTACATAGTACTCACTCACCCCCGCAATCTTGAGCGCCAAGGAATGTTTACATTTTTTAAAACGCTTTAGTGTATTACTCGGCCGGGTATCGAAACCCCGTCCACATGAGAGAGTACTTGTGGGGTGCGTGTTTTTCCTAAAGTCCACCAGGGACGTAGATAAGAGGGATAAGTGACTGAATTATATACTAAAATATCACCCGTGCCAACATTTGTAGCAAATAAAACTCAACAACTATTCAAGATATGAAAATAAAAAATATATTTTCTGGAAGTTTAAACATTCTTCTATTGCAAAAGATAAAAATATTTTAATATATTACGGGTTTTGGTAATATGTTATCCGTATGAAAAATGTCAGTCTATTAATTTTTGGAAAAAAATAAAATAATTCAGAAATCCCAATATCTGTGTCTTTTAAACCAGTCATTGTTCAAAATACAAAGAAATTCCAGTTATTCATTGTATCTCTAACCTTAGATGAAATGTTAAGCTTTCAGAAAATGTATGTTTTGTTTATGTGCCTTCAAAGTTTTATTTGCTACAAAATGTGAAAATTTGGACAATTTTATTTCTATGTGTGATATTTTAACCAGATAACAGGTGTACAGGTGGAGTTGCCTATCCCTCTTATCTACGTCCCTGAGTCCACCCACCTTTATAAAGACACTTACATAAATATATATATTTTTTTTTTAGAACGGGTATCTCATTTGCATATTAATGTTATTCATTCCGTAAAAAGGGGGTTAATTACGGAATGAATTGCATACTTGTGTGGTGCACCCCACACAAATAACATCAAACGAAATAACCCCACAAGTACCCCTCCCATGAGAGCGTCCGTGCTCCCGCACCCGAGATGGACGCTCTATCACTGCACCACCGAGACAGTCGTCTACGTGCATTGAAAGCGCTGGTAGGATTGTGTGTACGCGCATGCTCTAGTGAGTCTTCACTTGTACGCCTGTTGTGATTATATACCTGTTACCAGTCTATTATTTAGATGATGCGCATCACTGACCATAGGGGGGAAGATAACCCGTCTCTCCCACCACGTAACTAGGCAGTTGTAAGCCGGTTATATCAGGGTGCAGACTGACAAACAGTGACGGATAAGACGAGAACAACACACATCCTGACGTTCTTTTAATATGTGTTCGAGAAGGAAAATAATGGCGCTTTGAAAAAGCCGGAATTTATAGCAATTATCAATTTTTGGACAAACCGATTTATTAATTTTGTTTTCTTCCTGTTGTTATTATTGCTTGCACGAACGTTAATGTTAACCCTTTCAGCGCCGAATTGTTTAAAGTAGACTCTTCCATGTTCAAAATCGGGTGTGTCCATTTCTCAATTTATGAAAGTTTTGGACTATTTTGGTAACTAAATGGCAAACAATGCTGATTTCAGTTGAGACAGCTCGTTACGAGCTGACTCACCTGAATCTGCATTGTTTGCAAAAACCTCAATATTGCCTTTGGCGCTGAAAGAGTTAACAAACAAACGACGTCGCGGGATGCCTAACTAACGAATCGGGTCGCGGTTTCACGGAACCACTTCAGCAGTATCTCAGCTGTTTCGAGTTTCTGGAAAATCAAGTCTAGAACTATTTAAGTCGGAACATACTAGTAAAGTTTAATGTCTGACTTGCACTTATTTTGTTCAACAAATACTATTACCATGGTAACTCAACTTAGGAAGGTTTCGTTTCCTTTGTTTGTGGTTTTACGCCACTTTCAACAGCTAATAGGGTCATATCGCGGTGGACATGAAACACGATAATGAAGACAAACCTTATATTTACATACGAGGTTTGAAATCAATACCAACCCACCTGCTGGAGCTCAAGAGTTGCATTGATTCAAATCGTTCAGACTCATTTAGCCGGCTATTACGGTTCAAGCAAGGGTTAGACTGTGTCTGCCATTCGTATTGAGTGTCCCAAGCCACAGGGGCCGTAGGAATGGGAAAAGGGTAGAGCGTGTTCTTACTTATTGTGAAAAACAAAGACATTGAACTATTGATGAATATTAAACGAGACGTTCAATTAATTAGTTAAGGTTCAACATGATTAATAGACACGTTCTTTTATTTAGGGAATCCGCCGGTGCCTTATGGTTAGCGTCGGGGAATTGGAACTGGGCGTCCCGGGTTCGATCGCTAGTCGCGTCGCTGTGGTCATGGTGGAGTGCTCTTGGGCAAGACACATTTCCTAGCCTAGTACTGGTTTGTTTACCCAGGGATCATGAATAAGTGAACTGTGGCCGTGATATTACTTAAATGATGTCGAAAACGGCGTAAAACCCCTACAAATCAAAACAAAACGTTCTATAAATTAACACTAACGAAGTTAATGCATATTTATATTATGCTCGGCTTCAGAACAAGAAGGACGTACTGTGCTCGGCTAAGTACATACGTTAGTAGTTTCGTGAATCCGATGCCTTTGGTGAATTCAGATCACCCTACAAAACCATATATGAATGGCGTATTCACGTGTTTGAAGTCAATTAATTTTCACAATACCAAGGGATAATTATCCCAATGCTGTATGTAATGGCACAATGTCTTATTTCGTGAACGTAAAACAATTTCGCCAAACATTGAGGTTAAGCTATTCATGTCAAGCGTACGGAGTGTCAAATACTTCGACATGCGTATTGGTTAAATATCGAGAGTGCTGAATGTAGAACCCGTTTACCAGTTTATGTTAATTGCCTGTATTTTGATAAAGCAACCTTAGTGAAAATGAAAAAAGAAAACCTAAACCTAAACTATTTTAAACTGCAATGCATCTTTACATTGAATTCAAAATTAATCCCCGAAACAAACTATAGAATACGCGTGTGGTGTAGAATATCTGATTGCCTTTGCAACTAGCGACCATTTGGATGAACATGCACATAAAAGACAAGATAATTATTGTATTGACTTAAGCTAATGTAGCTTCTATTCATTACACATAATTTAACATATATTTACATGACATGCCACCTTTCAAATAAACAATAAGCAAAGCTTTCATGGAAGAAAGATTGAAAAATAATAATAAAAAGAAAAACATACATATATAAAGTCACAGCACAGTTACATTGTCTGTCTAAATTTTGGATGAATCGTTAAATGTTTATTCTGATGATAAACAAGAAATACAACCCCAGTGCTGTCATTCCCATTGGGTCAGCTTTATCAATCCGGGAACTCATGCATTTGTCAAAAAAAAGAAGTGACATATATATATATATGTATGGCAAAAGCAAACACAAACGTTGAATAAAGTGGTGCAGAGGTAGCGCGTCTACCTCCCGTACCAAAAAGTCCCAGGTTCGAGTCCCTAGATGAGCGGTTTCTGATTTGTCCACACACAGTACTGGTTTAGTCTCCAGGAAGTAGACATCGAGCGTGATTTCTATAATGCGGTTTCTGATTTGTCCACACAAAGTACTGGTTAAGTCTCCAGGAAGCAGACATCGAGCGTGATTTATATAAGATGAAAGCTTGTTTCGCAATCGATGTAAAATAAATAAGTTTAAACTACACTAAAAGTTGAATGAAATACACACTGAAACATGATTGCATACAATGGGAAATCTAATTATTTTAGGTTTACGCATTCATATTGAGTGTGTCAGCAGAGCGTTTAACCATTAACCGGATAAGGAGTTGGATAAGAATCGCCTCGTTTAAAAATATAAATTGGTAAAACACTAGAATATTGAAATATCAAATCATGTGCACAATTGAAAATGCGGGATAACTTGTTCGTTTTTGAGCAATCTCTCATTGTCCATACTTATATTTTCAAATGACGACTGTGTCATTGACATTGTTCAGAAAGTCTGGTGCTTTAAGGAACAAGTATTTCAAAACGTCTTCTCTATCAGGAACCTATATTAATAAAGACAGCGATATACGACTAAACACAAAACTGTCATTCTGAGTGATTGACATATCTCACAAAAAAACCTATTTAAAAATAAACCTAATGTTTGTTTCCCGGCTTCTCCGAGATGTGAGAACATTAAACAGGGGACCATGGCGGTTCTGCATCGCTCGCCTGATATATGAGTCGATCGACGAGAAAACCAACATTGTGGACTCTGCGTTAAGTATTGACCGGCTCAGCCTAAGCACGTTAACCCGGACAGACACGTTTTCGCCTCCTGTGGATTTTCTGTTTCAGGAATCATTACTCTATAGTTATATCCACCTGAGAAGGAATGTGTCGGCCCGGATTAGCCGGCGCGAACTACACAGGCTGATCTGGGTAGATACATTGGGCAGAGTTCATAAAGTTGGTTTTCTCGTGGAACGGTTCATATTTATATTATATTGTCGCATTTTAGTAAGAAGGAAATAAAGCAATTTAAGGTCCATTCTGTATGAAGCCCTAGCAGCCTTCTTGCACAAGACAGCAATGTAAAATGAATAAGACGCTTTTGTCACAGGATCACTTGATGAGTCTCTATGTAAAAATCATTTTGAAATTGTGCCAATGGTTAAAGAGAATATGCCGTTTTATGATCATTTTATGTTGAGATCCGGTGACCTTTCTTTGCAGTAGATCGGAAATGATTGAACAACTTTGGTATAGTGCCACTAAAGGAACATTTATGTCAATTTGATTTGAAATATAGTTGGTGGTTAAGGAGGAGATGTCGTTTAAAGCTTTTTCTACATTTAGCTATGGCGTTCATCTTGAGCAGCGAAACGGAGCTGTTTAAACGATATAAATTCTATATGGGGACAAAACAACGGCCTTTTTCTTAAAGCGGCACCAAAGCCCACATTGTATAATTGCATACATATGGACATTGATAGGTTAAAGATATGCCTTGGCGTTTGTTTTTGTGCTACATGTACATACTATAGAGGTTTCACTGTGTTTGGATTTTCGTATAAGTATATGTAATCTTTTTTCACGATTATTAATACGCAGGTGATACTTACCAATTTATCTTTTACGTCAGTTTCAAAGTCGCCTACTGCTGTGTTGGTAACACATGTGCCATGAGACTACGGTATAAAACTAAATACTACGAACTGACTATTACAACCAATATAAAACAGCTTACAATGACCATTGCTAACAAGTGGTATACATGTTATACACTGTAACAGTACGTTATTCCTTTTTGTTTGACAAATCGAACAATTTCTACATGTGCAGCACAAACTAATACCGTTCTATCTACCCCCTATACACTGCTAAGACACGTTTTAAGGTTTAAAGATGTAGCACATTGTTTTCAAAAGCTGACGAACTGTTTCTGTAAGGAATAAAATATACGGTATATTCTACAAACACCGTTGGAACAGTGAAATATACTCACTGTGTAGATTTCCTATTTCTGTACAGTGACATATGGAATCAGGTGTTTTTCATTACTCTATCCAGAGACATATAGCAGAGACCTATACAACATGTATGTAGATGTCTCTGCTCTAACTTGTTATTTTATGTTTTGTTAAACAATTGTCCCTTTAATAATATATACCTATCAGTCATTGACATGATATCACAGATTGACATGACATATTACATGATATCACAGATTGACAATTGACAATACATATTAGATACACAATAACTTCTATGAAACATCCAGGGGAAATTTAGTATGTTGAAAATATGAAATACAATGTTGATACAGAGTTGATACATTGTGGGAATTTGACAATTTAATTGTTCCACATTATTTTAAACGCCATATATTTGACAGAGCTTAAGTTTGTTAGTTTGTTTGTTTGGGGCTTAATGAAGTTTTCAACTTTATTTCAGTTATATAACGTCGACGGTTCACTTATTCATGATGCCATGGTACTAAACTGGGAAATGAGCCTTGCCAAAGGACACTCTACCACGACAGTCGAGTCGCGAATGGAGATCGAACCAGGGATGCACTATTTCAAATCCTCAACGCTAACCATTCGACAACGGCGCATTACTTAGCTTAAGATCGGGCCTCGCGATCCAAAGGTAGCGGGTGTTTATCGCATGAGCTAGTGGACAACTTTAGGAATGTTCCCACGCGCCTGACGCCAGTACTGGTGCCTTCTGTGTGGGGCATAAAGTCGACATCCGCCTATGGATCTGGCTCTCAGAAGGTCCTTCCTGAGTTGTCTTAATTCAGTTTCCACTGTTCTACGCGAGGTGTCAATGGGTCTCCCCCCTTGGTCTCTTTAATTGTGGTAATGTTTTACAGGTATTTGCTACTGGCATTCCGAAGACGTGCAATAGCCAAAAAAAGGGTCTTTTTTTTTTAATTTGTTGAGTGAACTGCTTCAAAGGTTTTTGTTTTAAATTGTAAATGGCCAAAATATAAATACAGGTATTTGGAAATAATAGCTATATTGTTTTTATTGAGGTATAATGTAGGACTTCGTCGAATCAACAAACTCTTCGATGGATTATATTGATGGCCAGAAACCAAATATTGATTCGACAATGAATTAATTTATGAGTTATTTAAGAAAGTGTTAATTTTAATAAAATTGTCCTGCGTTTGGTCACTTAAGTATAACATCTTCATTGTTTTAACAGGAAATTTAATTCAAAGATTTCCCTTCGTTTTCATAAACACTATTGCACTGACTTTAGGACTGATTTATACTTCGTCCTGAAGTCAGACATCGTCGTTACTAACAATGTTACATGGACCAAGACTAGAGAATAATCAAATATCAGATTTCTTTTTTGAAAATTGGAGAAATAATGGAAACGTATGTTTTATGTTTTTCCACAGTAAAATATATTAGATCTTCTAGGAAGCTCACGAACGTCTTTTACGGAACTTGAGTTCACTTTCTTGCTTAAAAGCCTAGTTCCGCTGCACCCCAGAAGATTCATGTGCAGTAGTAACTCTTTCCAAGCTACAGAAGCATTCAGACGACTTTTAAAAACACTGTGGCAAAAGGGGAACATTTTAATAATACAGAATTCCTCCTTTTGATGCAATTTTTCAACGATAGTCTATCTAGTGGGAAGGTTTTAATGTATGCCTATAGGGATGGTATTTTCAGGAGCAGCTCAAGTAAACTGAGATGCCTTAAGTCAATCTAGAAATAACTATATATTTTTCTCATTTAAGCCATATCATCTTTCCCAAGAAGCGGACACTTAACCTATCAAAGTCCATTAACCCTTACCCACATGCAGATGTATTGAAAACATTATGACAGAAGGAACATTCCTGTTAATGGAACTATGTCCCTTTTACAGAAGGTTTTCAGCTCAATAATGTAATGAATTTATAAACTTTAATTTATAAAGAGTTTTCATAAACTTGTCTGAATTATTTCAAATTCGTCGGCTGCGAATTTGAAGTATGAGGGAAAGGGTTAATTATATGGTTGTGATGCCATCAATGTCCATAGTTATTGCTTGGGCTTGTCAGAGTATAACGTGGAATGGACCGGTCAAGCCTAAAGTGCCCAAGTTCTATATATATATGTGCTCAATAAAAAGAAACATTGCTTATACAATTCTATATGTTCTTAATAAAGGAAGACCTGCTTATAACGACGACCTTGCTCATTGTGACCATTTTATTAAGGCAGTTAAACTTTTGTTTATTTATAATACGAACAGTGCAGAGTATTTAACTGGAAGTCTAAGACATCACATCAAAAACGCACACGCTTCAAACGTATACTGGACTGTTGTGATGACCCATTTGAACCGTTCCACGAGAAGACCAACAATGCTAACCCGGACATACACTTTTCACCTCCTGTGGATTTTCTGTTTCAGGAATCATTACCTCTGTCCTCTTGAGACGGAATGTGTCGGCCCGGATTAGCCTGCGCGGACTGGTAAAATTGGTTTTCTCGTGGAACGGCTGATTTGTGGGATCTGTATTTAAATAAGTCCCATACCGGTATCTTTACAATAAGGCCATATGAAAGGAACAGTTAGTAACCCTATCCCAAATATATACAGAGGATTTCTGTCGCCTGTGCAGTGGACGGATTTTTAATACATTACGGCAATTTGTGAAATTGCTTCCAGTGATCAATGTCTCCCCTTTTCTTTCCCCCAAAATGTTTTCATCTACATTCAATACTTATACTTTTATTGAGAACTGTTTATATATTTACAATATTTACTGGACATTTCAAAAGTAATACGCGGGACATTTGTTATTTGTAGGGAATGTAAGATAAATACTGGCCGTCATCATTATTCGATATGTAACCTTTTTCAAAGATTCCATGTGCGTTATTAAGGAATTAGAAGTACCGGACGAAGAATGAAATGTACATACATGCAGGCTTTTTATTTAAACATGGTTTTTTCAATTGATACATTTCTCCCGAGTGATGATTAAAACATCCAGAACCATTCGTCTAAATGGAAACGTGCAGCATTGTTGTCTTGAAATACGGTGTTATACCTAATACTCTTTCAGGGTGTGTTTTTATTAATAAAAATACTTTTAAGTCCACGGAAAGAATGACAAATACGATCTTAATTGGGGATAAAGAGAAAACCATTGTGACAAATTGCTCATTATGATATTTTCTTTCCTCATGCTATTTGCAAACGTCAAAACATTCAGGTTAATGAACATCAGAAGACCCCGATATACTTTTAAAGGGACTGAACACCATAATGGTCCCAAATCGTTATATTTTATACTTATTCTAATTAATCCAAAATACGTCGATATATATGTAACGGAATGTTGTAGAAGGTCGTACAAGTCTTGTTTTTCATTATTTCATAGGAAATAAGCAGTTAAAAAAACGTCCGCTTCGTGTTTCCCCGTTTAAAAAATCCGGTTGAATTTCCTCTTGCTCATTTGAATTTGTGGATTTAATTCGGCATTTTCTAACACTATCGACTCATTACATTAATGTATGCGTGAGTGTAAATAAACAACTCTGGGAAGGAGATTGTCAATTCGGTTGTAGTGATCACGTGATAAATATACAGCGATATGTTTAGATTTACTGGGTTACTAGCCCTGTAGATTTTACAATGCAAAATAACGAAAAATCTCCGCAATATTAATAGTGTGCATATATTGTAGTACATCAGTCAACAAATCTCAATGCCTTACATGCAAAACATCAAGGTAATAGAAATTTTTAACTTTTTTTTCGCTTTTTTCTCATATTGGATTCAATCCCTTTATTAAATGTGTATACTTGTGAGCTCTTGCACTCAGGTGAGCGATATGGTGCAAACAATGTCCTTCTGTTTTTAAATTGGAAGTTTAATAAAATTTACTATTTTTGACATGATCTTTCAACTTCTTGACAATAAATACATAAACATAACCTGCAATTGTTATTTTCTTTCACATTTCCCCCTACTTCCCCGACCTTCCAGCAGCCCCCAGGCCGTCAGCACTGTAGTGCTTTGATTACTGAAGCAGCTAAAATGTATGACTTTTGAAATAAAATGATAAAAGAAAATATTATAACGAGCAATGATTGTTTTTATCTCTATCTGAAAATTTCATTTTTGTATTTTCATCTGATATGACTTTTACAAATACTTACATTCATACATTAACATAAACATATTTATAACTGAACATTGAATAGTAAATCGAAATAACTTGAACTTTCATCTATTTAACATAGCCTAAATCAAAATATGTGATTTTAAAAATCGACACATGACAAAAATATGTTTTTATGAAGAGGTATAACCCGCATTTCAAGACATTTAAGTTGTTCGATTCCATTTAGAGGAATGCGTCTGGAAAAAGTTCATCACTTGGAATACATGTAGTACATTTATTCAAAGGAAAATAAATTGTATAGATAAGCTGCCTGTTTGAGTGATCCCGTCGTTCTTCGTCTGGTAGTTCATGGACATGGAAGCAGGAAAAGGGTAACATATCAACTCGTAATGACGGCCAGTACTATCAAATCGAGGGCTTGGCGTGAAACGGTTGTAACTAAAATACGTATTTTTTCACCAAGGTTAATCACCTCGCCATAAACTCTTTATAAGCGCTAAATCATTTTTCTTATTAAACAATGGAAATTTAGGTGCCATTGCTCGTTCTGAGCAATGGCACCTAAATTTGCGTTGTTTACAAATGAGTCAAAATTGCCCCTAAACCAGTGTTTTCAAAATACGTTTTTAGTTACAACCGTTTCACGCCAAGCCCTCGAAATCTTCAAAGTAATCTATACTATCTGCCTATGCGTATCGGCTGTAATGACGGAACAGCTCGGTTCGCCTTATCGTGATTGTTTGGAAAGATAAGATTGACATGGTAAATCACACAACTTTGATCATATATATCTTTCGTTTTAATTGGATTACCGGAATATGAACTGGACAGTCTGCTTTGTTAGAATTTAGCCTCTTTATGTTTGCAAATTTTTTTATTTTTTTTTATTTGCATGTTAGAATGTTACAACATGAAGAATCAAAGGGAAATCTGACAGCAGGTTTAGGCAGAATATTTTGAAGTTTCTGCATTATTATATTGAGAAATATGTCAATGTTAAATCACATTCCATCAAGTTGAAATAGTTCTCTAAACCATGTACTAGACTGGGAGAAAGTGTTTGAAATATGCAAATCTCATCAAGACAATTATTCTGACAAAGATTCAAAATGCAACATCCAGTGTGTTATCAAGATTTTCCTTCATTTGGCCTAGTGACCTATATTTGTTTACCCGGTATGACCCTCATTCGAACATGGACTAGATATCATTAAGATAAACATTATCACCACATTTTAAAAAAACGTGGCCTCTTCAGTGTTGACAAGATTTTCTTTCAATTTGGCCTTGTGAACTAGTTTTTTAACAGACATTATCAATATTCAAACGCCTACATATCATCAAGACAAACATTCTGATACAGTTTCAACATGCTCAAGTTAAAAATGCAGCATCCATATGTTAAGAAGATTTCCCTTCAATTTTAGCTTAGTGACCTAGTTTCTGACCCACTATGACCCATATTCGAACTTGACTTAGATATCATTAAGACAAGCATTCTAACGAAAATGCCGTTGATACCTCCACAGCACATGCGGGCACCTGCACAGCACGATTGAGGGAGAGGTTTGCATTTGCACGCTACCTCTACAACTTAGTTATTGGTGCATTGGTGGCTGAAGAGGAGAGGTCTCATTCCCTTTACTACCACTCTCCCGCTCTTGTAGTACTCCTCCCTTCTTTTATAGGGCATCTTGTAGTACTGTTACTCTGACACTTTTGTGATAAACTGTGTGTTAAATTGCTACCTTGGATGGTCGGCCAGAAGCCGCTTTTCCCCGGTCAAAGTCTGCCCAATGTCCGGCCGGGCTCTGAGCGGCGAATTTGGTCCAGCGTTCGCAGATATGTATGATGCCCGACCGGGTCGGGGTGTCGTGGGGTGGGGGAGTCGGACAAAGGCCCTATGGGCCCCCACTAAATCAGCCACTACATTTGCCACGCTCTTTTTTGTTTACCATTAACTTTTCGACACACGGGCCCTACGGCCCCCGGTTTATCTGCCACTGTATATTTCACGCGACTTCTTTCTATTTTTCCGTTCCTCTTCGCGAATGTTTATAATGTTAACAAGCGTCCATATTTGATATCTCGGCGCATTAATTTCTAAAGCATTTCTTAAACTTATATTGGAGTACTCACGCCTTAAGTTTTTCACTGATGTTCCAACAACATTAAAATGATATTTATGGGGGAGATCCTAACCTTTTAAATGCAGTTTTGTTGAATCCAAGATGAACTATTTTTCTCGCGCAGTCTCAAACTAAAATGTGTTGTTTGGTGCTAACAGCAATTGGCCGGCTACTACTATGACCAGGGGCTAAAGCCCCAGGCCAAAACCAATCTACTTTAACCCTTGTCAGAACGTAGATGTATTTGATGGCCAATCAACAGCCGGGTTTTATAATTGTAGCTAAAGGAGAATTGAATCATAAAGAGGGTAGTAATTATACCCTCATTTATAGAAATGTTAGAGGCTCATGCTGAGCTATTGTCACCGGTCTGTGTCCGTCGTCCGTCTACACATTGCTTCAAACGACATCTCCACCTAAACCACTTGACCTATGTTGATCACACTGTACCGGGATGTTCCTTGATTGGTACCCATTTGAAAGTTGTTCAAAGAATTGAATTCCATGCGGAATTCAGGTTGCCATGACACCGGAAAGGATAAATTTTAGAAATTTTCTTGTCAAAACTACTGGTCAGATTTCAAACAAATCTGGCACAACTGTTCGTTTAGTGACCTTCTACCAATTTTGTTCAAAAACATGACCGACATGGGCGGTGCTTGTTTTAACTTAATAAGTACTCTTGTTCAATCGATTGTTTGGTGTTTTATGCCGTTTCAACATATTTTTTTCAGTAATATCACGAAGTTTTTAGGTAAGTTACAAGTACTTCTGGTCCATTTATCCCGACTATCAGCCAGTCAATCGTAATTCTAACCCTGCAACCTGCGACACAGTGACTCCCCTCTTCTTCGAAAGGGGTATAATAACAAGAAGGTAAATGCAAGCGACTCTAGTATTACAGTTAATTGAATATCATCAGGTGAGGGATTAAGGACCATGTTTGTTTGACAGGCGATCAAATTAACCATGCCCAATTCATTTTCCACAAGCAGACACATAATGATGCATAATGCAGCAGACAACCCTTGAAAACATTGTGATAAGAGGACACATTGCTCACCTTATGATCATTTTCCCTTTTTTCTCATAAAGTTTACACCTATATTTGAATAGTTGATCAGTCCCGCGAGAAAACCAACGGTTGTGGACTCTGCGTAAAGTATCGATCCGGATCAGCTTAAGCATGCCGCGCAGGTTTACCCGGATAGACACTTTTCGCCTCCTGTGGATTTTCTGTTTCAAGAATGATTACTCTATACCTCTATCCCCCCTGAGACGGAATGTATCGGCCCGGATCAGTCTGCGCTGACTGCGCAGGCTGATCTGGTCGATACATTACGCAGAAGCCATACTGATGGTTTTCTCGCGGGACGACTCAGTTATACTTTCAATCATAGAGATTTTCATAGGTTTTCAAAGTCGTCTGCTGCAGATTTGCTGTATGCGGGAAAAAGGGGGGAGGAGGAGTTAAGACAGATTGTCGTGGACCGAAGAATGAGGTAGACATGAATAAATAAACACTGTGGTTTTCGAAGCTTCACTCGATGCGTGTCGTCATGATATCCCGGTGAAACATGCGTGTGTGAGAACTTGATTGTTTCCGGGTTCTCCCTTTTAGCAGAGCGTTTATACCGCGGATTGAGGACGATTCTACCGTAGTAAGACCGAGTTGAACCACGTCAAACGAAAAACAGACCTTGTGACGACTCACTTGTGCTTGTGCTTGTTTGCATTATGTTTTACGCCGCCTTTCAACACTTTTGATGATATATCACGGCGTTTCCTTGGTTAGGTACCAGCAATATTTTGTCTTTGTATCCTGACACCAGCGTGTCAATCCTGAGAACCAAGCAGGAAGAACAGCCATAACCATATTTGTCGATTTCGTTAAAAATCATATATTTTATTGAAAAATCCCCATTAAGGTATACAATTACTACTTTAATGTTTAGTATATAACAAAAACCACAATACTATGGGTCGATTTCGGTTATTTAAAGTCGATTTCGGTCGATTTCGGTTTCAAGTCGATTTCGGTTAGTGTTGGGACCGACGTTTTTGGTATGAATCGGACGGAGATAGATAGAACACTTGTTCCCGGCTTTACGAACAAGCACTAGGCTATGAAACGTGCCTTTCCAAAGGCACTCTATGTTCGCCTTGCGCGGGGACCGAAACCAGGAAGTATATCACGAATATTAAGACTCCGACATTTACCTATCGATCATAGCCGGTGACTGATTCCGAACAAATGGCAAGCTTGTATTGCGATATTGAAGCCGTGATTCTCCTTTAAAATCTGTATCTCAGAATACATTTCATGCCATTATAGCCTAAATGCAAGACCTCAATCAAAATGTCTGGCAGTTCAGGTTTAGTCACCTACGTGATCCACTTTAGTGGCACTATAGTAGTGCGTCCGCCTGGTTGCGGAAGGCCGCGGGTTATATCCCCGGTCAGTTCATATCAAAGAAAATTCACCAGGGAAATTTCTGCTATATATCCTGTTGTGTCCTAGTTTCGTGAACTTTAACATCGACTATTGCGCATGCGCATTTCGATATGAAGAAGAGAGTGGTCAAAATATTATTTTATTTTAGATAAGTATCAACATAAACTGGTAACATAAACAAAAATAAGAAATATTTTGAAAATATGTCTCAAATATATATATGCCTGTTTATCGGTCGTGACAAAACGCTTTCTCCTTAGTTCGTGACCTAGTTTCATATTGCTAAAATATAAAGGGAAGTAACGGGAAGTAAAATGTAAACTTAGAAAAACTGATTTCTTATACGTCACGAAACGAGTGCAAGGGCGGAATGTAGGAGAAAGAAGGATACTTGAAATCGGCGGAATTAACACCATACACACAAACAAATATACCGTAACCAAAACTCAAAGAGGAACATACTTATCTTAAGCTCACCGTGATCGAAAATGTATGAGTTCAGTTTCATTGTGATGTTTTCAAGTTCGAAAACGATATTTGTTATGGTATATTCCAACATCATCCGTCGAAACGTGATAACTCAGTTGGTAGTGACGACGGCTATTAATCCAAAGATCATGAGCTCGAAACTCAGTTCGGCCATTCCTTCTTTTCGATGATTGACAAGGGACATTGTGATAAACTGCGTCCGTCTTCCACTAAGATGCTATATTGTCTATTTGGGAAGGTAGCCAATTGTCTGGTAACATCTTTGCTGGTATTCTGTTGCATATAATCCAGGAAACACATGTTTGCCGATACGGCCTAATACTGATACCATGTTTTATCTATTAAATTTAACATAGGATGAGGGTATGAATACACTTTGATTAGAATAAAACGCCGTTTTCAACATTATTTATCATACCGTGACGGCTATTTCACCTAACTTGTATTTCCTGGCTTTCATGTACCAAAATACCACACAATATTACTGTGTGCCGGGATGAGACAACCTTTATCAGCAGACTCATCTTGACATCTTTTGTTCGCTTTCTAGTTTAAAGTCGTATTTATCGACGGAGAATGTTTTATTAACTTAATGGAACATCATCAAATTGTAATACGCTGTTGCGTTCATATATTAATTGAATGTACAAAGAACTTTCTCACGGTTAGCTCAAAATCAATACATCTGTGTTGTTATCGATTGGTTTGATAGTAAATAGTATTCATAATTGATAGCGATCTGTTTCTCTATGTTTGTGTTTTTGTTTGTTTATGTGGTTTGTTACGCCCCTTTCAAAATTTGTTTCAGTTATACCAAGGGGTTTTCCCGGGTAAGTAAGTATTTATTTATTTATTGGTTTTTTACGCCGCTTTCAACATTAGTTCAGTTATATCACGGCGACAGTTCACTTATTCATGATCCCTGGGTAAACAAACCAGTAATAGGCTAGAAAAAGTGCCTTACCCAAGGGCACTCCACCATGACCGTAGTGCCGCGACTGGGGATCGAACCCGGGACACCCGGTTTCGAAATCCCCGACGCTAACCACTCGACCACAGCGGATTCCGGGGTAAGTAAGTAACCAGTACAGCTGGATCATTTATCCTGACACCAGCGAAACAGTCATGATGTTATATATACAGAACCCTGGGCTCCAAGGCGGGGAAGAAATCATTACAACCATTCATAAAGTCTTTGGTATGCATAGGCCGAGGATTAAACCCCGACCACTTTTAATGCATCATATATTTATTATTATATAAAAATCTATAAAAGAAAGTAAAAACCCATATCAAGGAAATATCCCAGTTTAAACATGGCACGGTATTGATTCCCTGGTATTGCAAAACACCTGCAAGATCACACGAGTCTCAAGTGACCGCCGTTCTAGAATTGAAATAAAAGATGGCGTCACAACATTCCTCGTCAATAGAGAAAGCAAGGAGTCTGTTTATTATTTAGAATGTGGATAATATTGTCGATGTCCTTTAATGAACGTTGCTTTTAACAAAACCAAGAAATTTCACACAGAGAACAAACATTTTGACAAACAGACAGAACATTTTGACAAACAGACAGAACAATTTATTAATGACATTTACAAACACATACTAAACATACAATATACATGACAGGAACAGACAATATTCGAACAGACATATTTAATCCGGAAATTATAGTTATGATGAATGAATTAAACATGAATTGAAAATGAATTAAACATGAATTGAAAATGAATTAAACATGAATTGAAAATGAATTGAAAATGAATTAAACATGAATTGAAAATGAATTAAACATGCCATGGATTAAATATGGAATTATATAAACGTTTTTAGAAAAGCAGTGCAACAATATGGTACAATGTTATAGAAACGAAACACATTTAATACATTAAACACGTGTAACTACGTATGATTGAATGAATGAATGAGCAAGCTTACAGATGGATGAATGAGTGGATGAATGAATATAGAAAGTCAGTGGCTGTAACTTGCATATATGCTGCATATTACCCAATCGCCCAAAGAATGTATATGTCCGAACAACGCCTTTAACTCTTTCAGCGCCGAATTGTTTAAAGTAGACTCTTCCATGTTCAGAATCGGGCGTCTCCATTTCTCATGTAATGGAAGATGGCACTATTTTGATAACCAAAATGCAAACAATGCTGATTTCAGGTGAGACAGCTCGTTACGAGCTGACTCACCTGAATCCGTATTGTTTGCAAAAAGCTCAATGTTGCCTTTGGCGCTGAAGAGTTAATGTTTCTCTTTGTTATTAAGTAGACGTTTCAAAACGCATACAGTTCATTTTTTAGATCTACCTTGAGGACAAACCCTTTTAAAAGCGATGCCAAAAACAGCTATGATTGGAAATGTATGATGCTCGACTTACGTCAATATGCAAATATCTTAATGTCGCGTCAAAATTTCGTGCATTTTTAATAAACTTCTAAGGGAAATCAAACTTTTTCGTCCAAAAAATGAAAGATTTAAGTATGACAAAAGACACGATATCGCATACACTAGAATAGCGAAATCAAAACTTCTTCTACGGTAAATCAAACTTTTTCGTCCAAAAAATGAAAGATTTAGGTATGACAAAAGACACGATATCGGATACACTAGAATAGCGAAATCAAAACTTCTTCTACGGTAAATCAAACTTTTTCGTCCAAAAAATGAAAGATTTAAGTATGACAAAAGACACGATATCGGATACACTAGAATAGCGAAATCAATTTGTAAATATGGGCAAATGTGCACAACTCAATTGTTCCTCTTTAGCTCAATTGAGCGGCCGGAAATGAGCTTTTGTGATCACTCACCGTCTGGCTTCATCGTCTTATATCGCGATCCGTTGAAAAAGCATCACACGAAACCAAACAGACTATAAGTAAGAAGGTAAGTAAGTATTACTAAGTAATCTAGTTGGTGCCCTCTTGAAACAAATAAGATAATTAAAATTATTCAAGTATAAAGCAAAATGGTTACCAACTACGTAACATTGGCACAATGTTACTACACTCAATGTCCGAAAATGATTTCCTTAAATGCATTTCCCAACTGACTGGAATAATGTATTTCTCATTTAAGAAGAAAACCTCTAGGGGATAAATGTCAAACACATTACAAAGAATCCAACACTCTTCAAAATGGAGAAATTATTGCCTTATATATTGGTTATCCGTTCAAACAAAACAAATCGGTCTTCTTTAAAACCACGCAGGGAAAAATAAAATATCGCAAAAGGGAAGTACAAATTCGATACAATATTGAAAACATTGTCTTTATTAAACAATATTAACGACATAATAAGGCTCGTTATGCACTTTATTTTCCATTCTTCACTGCAATATCAAATGTCGTCTGGTTCTAATATAATCCTAATTCGTCTGCAACAGAGAAAGATGTAAAAGGAAAACACTACGATTTGGTTAATTAGGATTGCAGATCAATCAATTTACGTTGTCTTGAAATTTTGAAAATGGCTTTCACTACCACCGTAAAATAGGTTGTCTTGAAATTTTGAAAATGGCTTTCACTACCACCGTAAATTGTTAACATTAATGTTTACGATGAAAAAGCGTTATAACTTTAAAATTGTGCATCAAAGTATGTATTTTCTAGCCTAGTACTGGTTTGTTTACCCAGGGATCATGAATAATTAAATTTAATTGCGCGCTAAATGACCTTAGCTGTCGATGCGCCATAAAACAATATACATTCATTCATTCATTCAAAGTATGTATCCCTATAGTCGGTAAATTTACAAGTTAAAACACATTATATAATCGTATAAGGTCTCGAGGAATGTTATATGTGTGAACTCACTTTTGGCCATTGAGTATGTAATTTCGAAAAGTATGTAACTACTGCAGTGTGTTGATGCCATCACCAAGGTTTGTTTATCTTTCACAGCAGCCATTCTGTCAACACTAACTAGAACAATGATGTCTGTCTATCGAACCAGATTAATCTTGTCCCTCGTACAGACTATGCTTTACGCGTCTCTGCAGACGACATTTTGAGCTTGTGTTGTCGACCTGAACTCATCCAGGCAATTTTCCTTCAGATGTCCCCATTCTTGTAAGCAAACGTTTTAAGTATGATATTTATAAAACAGTTTATTACCATATGGTTTAACCATTTCCCACATACAACACATCTACAGTAGAAGACTTTGAAAACACATACGCACAAATAGAGACAAGAGGACAATGATGGTCCAAATCGCTCACCTGATTTAACAGAACTTAAATAGTTTCCAATGTTCAGAAAAGGAAATAAAGCCCCTCCCGCTGGTGGCCATGTTTATCAACAGATCAGAATATTTAAACAACCTCGGTAGAGAGTCACTATAAGAACCTTTGTGATAAGATAAGCCTTCCTTTGCGCAGGGTGTCTGTCTGTCTGTCGGCCGGAAGCCATATTTTGTCCGGCCTATTTCTTACAAACCATTGGGTGGAGTTCAATACAATTTTACATGAAGCTTTCATACCAAGAGGAGATGTGCATATCCTAAAGGGGTTACAATTGCATGTTATTTTACAGAGTTATGGCCCTTTTACTTAGTAAGTTATGGTGTAGGTCAAGGTACTGTTAAGGGGGTATTTATCATTTTCAGTGATAGCTCTAGTTGTTGATCGGGGTTTAACTGTTTTTAACAATTATTCTGTCATATCACGGCGGTCAGGTAACCAGTCCCTATATTTCCTAACTTTCTCACACTAGTTTTACCCGCACAACGTTCTTTCCAAACAACTGGCTGCTTTTCCTTAATTATATTGGTAGCCCATTGGTGGAAGTCGTATGACGATTTGTCGCATTGATTTTTGTCAAACGTCGGAAAGAATATTTACCGGGCTAGGGGTCAAACAATCCCGTTTGATTGACAGCCCGCGTCGCTACCAACTGAGCTCTGCATTTTTATTTCGTAGAAACAAAGCTAACATCTGGACGATCGGAAGTTATACAAATTAAAGGAAATTGGCCGTATTTACTATTTTTTCCTTAGTTTCAATTGTTTTCAAAATGCGTTTGCTGCATTGTGCATTGTGCGTCAGAAATTGTCTTTATCTAAGTGTGTTAACGATTTCTGATCTATGGAATCGTTGTAACATACATGTATATCGGGTTTGTTATGCATTTTTGAGTCGTATATTTTGAAGAAGAACTGTTTAATCTCGTTAAAAAAAGAAGACAATACTTGATACTGAACTGGACACTTTCGGAGAGACGAAAATCAATTAAAAGGCTAAATGTTGTTTAAGTTGAATATGTGTAATGTCCGCGGTCAATACTAACGGTTTGGTGTAACTACTGATAATCCCAAGAATCTGGTACAGGGAAAGTCTCGTCCATCCTTTGAGGACATCTTTTATAAGTCAATGTGTGGATTGTGATACGTTGGACAGGACGAACTTAAAATAAGCAGTCAGCAACTCATTCCAAATGTGCACATTGGTATAAAATACTGGCGACCACGTGGGCCAGACCATGCCGAAGTTATATATTGGTTCCATGTACAGTTTGATATGTATTTGTTCCCTGTACTGGTTGATATGTATTTGTTCCATGTACTCGTTGTTATATATTGGTTCCATGTACTCGTTGATATGTATTTGTTCCATGTACTCGTTGTTATATATTGGTTCTATGTACTGGTTGATATGTATTTGTTCCATGTACTCGTTGTTATATATTGGTTCCATGTACTGGTTGATATGTATTTGTTCCCTGTACTGGTTGATATGTATTTGTTCCATGCACTGGTTGTTATGTATCTGTTCCATGTACTGGTTGTTATGTATTTGTTCCATGTACTCGTTGTTATATATTGGTTCCATGTACTGGTTGTTATGTATTTGTTCCATGTACTCGTTGTTATATATTGGTTCCATGTACTGGTTGATATGTATTTGTTCCATGTACTCGTTGTTATATATTGGTTCCATGTACTGGTTGATATGTATTTGTTCCGTGTACTGGTTGTTATATATTGGTTCCATGTACTGGTTGATATGTATTTGTTCCCTGTACGGGTTGGTGATTCGAGCCGTTTGTGTGCGTGTAGTATCGTCCGTACAGATCAAACTTTAAGCATCAGCGCCAGTGCTTGCACGAGCAAAAACAGCAAAGACGCCCGAAGCAATTGTGGGATATTAAAGTCCCAGGCGAGTTTTTAGTGCATCTAAACAATCTCACCAACACTTTCACTGTGCGTCTATAGGCACTGTAGTCCTAGATGCATAGTTTACTAATAGAAATTGAAAGTGTAGGTTCATTAGTTTTATGCCAATTTACATTTAATTATACCATTTACGGTTAGTCAATAAGATCTCAAATCGTCCTATGCAGTTCTAATATGAACCGTCCCGCGAGAAAACCAACATTGTGAACTCTGCGTAAAGTATCGACCCGGATCAGCCTAAGCGTGCCGCGCAGGCTTACCCGGACAGACACTTTTCGCCTCATGTGGATTTTCTGTTTCAGGACTCGTTACTCTATATCTCTATCCCCCGGAATATGTCGGCCCTGATTAGCATGCGAGAACTGCGCAGGCTGATCTGGGTCGATACATTACACAGAGTCCATAATGTTGGTTTTCTCGTGGAACGGCTCATATTATTTTCATTCATGTTTCGTATTTCATTTCCATCGTTACTGCTGGCAATAATGATGAATCGATCTTCAAAAAAGTTACACAACAAATTACAAGGGAAGATTTTATTTTTTAAAAGAAAGCATTTAAAATTCCTCTGAATGACATTTCTAGATCTTGATCTCTTTAATCAACTGCATAATTACTTTGGCAGAGAAGAGGTATTTTTTCTTTCCTAGAAATTTGTCGAATTTGATCACATGTTCCAGGAGTGGCCAACCTAAATGAAATTCGGGTCCATGTACATTCAGTGTACAGTCAAACTTGTGGTAGCGGTCACCTCTCTTAAGCGGCCATATTGTTTTAAGGAAGGAGTCACTTTAAGATTAATCAAATTAAAAAACTCTTCTTTATTTGACTTGTATTTAGCAGCCACCTGTGTTCAGCAGCCACATTTTGAGTTTCCCATCCCATAGAAATTCTCTTCCCTTCTGTTTGGTCTTCATTGTTGTAGAATTCTATGAATCTGAAAAAAGTAGACGATGTACCAACGAAAAACGAAAAAGAGAAAAGCAAAAAGAAATCGTTCGCGAAGGAACATGTTCCGCAAAATAAACAATCCCCGAATATTGTGAAGACGTTACAATATTTTATTTATTTTAAGCTGACAGTTCAGTAATGAGAGTTTCCCCGCTGTCAAAATATTGAATTTCCGGGGGAAAACCCATCTAATCGGAAACCTTAGTGTTGATCACATTAGAGAATCTTTTTTTTTTTAAGTCTTATCCGTACAAGTAAATAAACCTGATCCTGAAGAACAGAATCAAGACGCATCTGAAATAATAGAACGTGTAGTTAATGGCAAGGGAACGATTGTTCTGGTTGAGTCCATTTCTTGTTTTTAAGAGCATTTTTTTTTACAAATAGTTTTTAAAAAAATGCTCTTAAAAACAAGAAATTTACTATGATTTAACTAAAACATCGATAAAAGAATTTCATATATTCACTCGAAAAAGATACCCTGTGAAAAAAAAGCAATCGTATTCAATAACAAAGGAAAATTATTTGTATAAATTTAACACAGATTTGGAATTATTTGTCCTATTAAATAAACTCGTTTTTAGCATTTTTTTTCGGATTATGCCTATATTGACGCATTTGCAACAGAAGTCTTTTGAACACATAATGGTAAAAAAGAGAAATTACGCATTATAAGCAATTTCTCAATTTGCCACAATGATTTTAAAAAAAACTGCATACTTTAATTTAATAAGAATTCAACAGTTTTGCCTAGATGTTTCCTATGTCGTCTGATGCAGGTTTTTTTGTATGTGGAAAAAAAGTTATTCAAAACAGATCTGCCATTAACGCTTGCCCACATAAAATAAATCTGCAGCAGATGACTTTGAAAACATCCAATCAAAGTTATAGAAACTATCTACGTATACACGTGTAACTAATGAAAAATTAAAAACATTATAGCAATAGGAGAAATTTCTCATCATAAGCAATTTCTCTTTTTGCGAGAATGTTTTCAAAATTGACGTCAGAAAGCATTTGTTTATAGGAAAGGAATAAATACCATATTATATATTTGTGGCCTGTATCGGCTGAAGGCTTTTTTTCACGTATGATGTAGACCGTACAACATCCAATGTGTATTAGTTCTGTCAAACCTCTATTTCAAGAGGCACATGTATAAATTCCTGGGAAAGTTCTGTGGAAATTATTGACAGCTTGGTGTCAAACGTTGACCAGTATTTGCACAAGACTTGTTTACTGTTCCAAGCAAATCGAATTTTGGACATACATAATTCAGTTTGTTCATAATTAAGTCAGCTTGACCCTTTCCCTCATACGACAATTCTGCAGCAGACGACTTTAAACATATTTAGTCAAACAATAGAAAATCTCTTTTAATTGAATGGATAACCTTAATGATTTAAAGAGGAAAACATTGTGGCAAAAGTAGAAATTGCTCGTTTTTAGCAATTTCTTCTTTTGTCACTATGTTTTCAAAAAGCAGACGGCGGCGTCAGAAAGCGTATATATGAGGGAAAGGGTTAAAAAGTAGTTTCTAGACTAATTTTAAAGTTTAACACGAACGTGTCAAGTACAATCTTTAAACATTTTCCCCCCAGCCACAGCGTGTTAGTTTCTAAGCAATTTTACATAATTTGTCATTCGGTGGTTCCCTACAGAATAGGCTTTAATTCAAGTGCAAACATACTCAGTCAGGAAAAGCGTTATATAAACAGAAAACGAGTTTGTTTAAAATGCACGAACGAGATATAGAACCATTCGTGATCATTTTAAGACCTATTTGCTAAAATATCATATAAGCGCGAACTCAAGGTGTAAATACATTTCGCTCTTCAACAGAAATAAAAACTGATTCTAAATTGAAAAGTTTTCCCAGAACATGTATGTGTTCTGGGAATTTCATAATGTTCTTCCATCCATCGACTTCAGTGCAGAATTGAATACAGTCAAACCTGTGTTTAAAGACGACCCATGGGAAGTAAGCAATATTATCTTTGCTCACAGGCGGTCTTCAATTGCAGGGTCATTTATACAGAACATGAATGACTATTTGGGGAATTAAAGGTTTGGTCAGTTTAGACAGGGAATGGCTATTTCAATGTGGCCTGTTTCAAATGTGCAAAATGCATTAATACGTGTGAAACTCGAGCCGTAGGCCCGAGCGAAGCACGCCTATAGGTTACCCGTACACATCATAAGACATCAAAAACCGAGAATTCAGTAAAATCTTATTGTTTTTCACATATTAAATCTCAAGCCCATAGGACTTTTTTTCTGCCATTTTGCTTTCGGTTTTACTGGACTGAACTTTTTTTTCGAAAACTATTAATTTCGTAACCGGTAAATCCCGCAGACACGATATTCGTTTGTTTTGACAATACTGAAAGTACTGAAATGCGGGGGATGTTGGCTCTAGAGTGTTAACAAGATTTTTCTTCAAATTGACCTAGTGACCTACTTCATGACCCAACATGACAAAGTTTCAACATTCTCAAGCTAAAAATGCAGTGTTAACAAGATTTTCCTTCAATATGGCCTGGTGACTTTTTTTTTTTTTAACCCGGCATGGCATGACCCATATTCAAACTTGACCTAGATATCATTAAGATAGAATTCTGACCAAATTTCAAGCTGCTGTAGCAAAAAAAGATGCTTCTACAGAGTTAACAAGATTTTCCTTCAATTAAGCCTAGTGACCTAGTTTCTGACACAATGTAACCCATATTCAAACCTGACCTGGATATCATTTATACAAACATTCTGACAACATGTCAAACTGCTGAAGCAAACATTGCGGCCTCTAGAGTGTTAACAATATTTTCCCGAACTTGACCTACATATCATCAAGACAAATATTCTAAGGCCTCTAGAGTGTGAATAAGATTTCCATTCAATTTAGCTTAATGGCCTAGTTTTTGACCCGGCTTGACCCATATTTGGCCTAGATATCGTATAGATAAACATGTTGACCAAATTTCAAGCTGCCTTAGCAAATAATGTGGCTTCAACAGTATTAACAAGATTTTCCTTCAATTTGGCGTAGTAACCTAGTTTCTAACCCAATATAATCCATATTCGAACTTGACCTAGATATCTTTAAGACAAACATTCTGACAAATGTCAAACTGCTGAATTTAAACTTGCGGCCTCTAGAGTGTTAACAAGCTTTTCCTTCAATTTGACATAGTGACCTACTTTTTGACCAATCATGACCCATGTTCGAACTTGACCTACATATCACCAAGACACACATTCTGATAAAGTTTCAACATGCTCTAGTTGAAAATAAGGCCTCCAAAGTGTTAACAAGATTTCCATCCAATTTGGCTTAGTGACCTAGTTTTTGACCCGGCTTGACCCATATTCGAAATCGGCCTAGATATCATTTAGATAAACATTCTGACCAAATTTCAAGCTGCCTCAGTAAAAAATGCTTCTATAGTGTTAACAAGATTTTACTTCAATTTGGCATAGTGACCTAGTTTCTGACCCGACATGATTCATGTTCGAACTAGACATTCTAATACAGTTTCAACACGCTCAAGTTGAAAATGTGGCCTCTAGAGTGTTAACAAGATTTTCCTTCAATTTGACCTAGTGACCTAGTTTTTTACTTCAAATGGCCCAGTTTCGAACTTGTCCAAGATTTGATGGAGATGAATGTTCTGAACTTTCATGAAGATCCGATGCAAAATGTAGCCTGTAGAGTGTTAACAAGGGAAAATGTTGACGATGCACGACAGCTGTATTTCCGTATTTTTCATTGCAGGGATTTTCTCAAAAGGTTTTTGAGCTACCCGCTTTCAAGCTACTCGTTTTCCATATATTTAAAAGAAACATTTAAGATCCTTATGTCTAACTTAAATTTCTAAATTATGTAAACAAATTCATGGATTAAAACTTTACATTGTGTACGCTTACTTTGTATAATGTGCATACTGTTTAGCTTGTTGTGAAACGTATTTAACTGATCCCTGGACAATCAAGAAAAATTGTCCATTTTGAAAGAACAGAGGACAGCACTAAAAAATTCTATTTTTGAAATAATATTTTCTCAACCTGAAGTAAACACATCCAAATGTGACGTCATGCTACGCAAGTGACATCATTGTAAGGCAAGTAATATATAAATAACAAAAGGAAAACGACAGAAATAGTAGGAAAGGATAGTTTGACTCGTCACAAATGTAGTTTCTTAAATTTGTTTATAGATCAAACTAAAATGAGTCCATTGTTTTTAAGAAATGATGTCATATGTAGGCTTTCAGTATAACACATTACTTTTCTTTCAACAGGCTGAATTTCTAGTAGTTTCATCTTTTTTTTGTTATCCAAATTGATCAGATTGGACAAACTTGGTACTAAGAATTTCAACATTATTTTCACTAGGTTATTTTAAATACTCAGTATGTAGGTATTCAAACCACATTTACAAAAGATTCAACATCTATTGACAGCATTATTTTAATACTTGGGAGCACAACAACCAATGATGTCATAATACTCTTCAAATTGAAGAAAAAGTGCAAAATAAAAACCCTTTTCTAGTCACCGATTGAGGGCAATGTACACTAACTATATCAAACTAAAATAAGGTAAACATAAACTGAACATTGAAATCTGCAGATAAAGAGGATCAACCTCTTTTTAAATTCAACTAACACTCAAAATACTTTTTATTCAAATAAATATGTATACACATTTTGTTTGAAAAATAAAGAAAACTTGGTCTGTCTTTCAACAGAAAAGTCTTTATCATAAAAACTTAAAGGCAGTTCATAATTAATGTCAGTTATAAGTTACCCAGTGACCTCACGTAAGTGTTCTGTCCTGTGATACAACTGAAATACCACAGAAATGTATATGTTTTCTGTTTTCTGTGTGATTTATTATTCTATACAATAGAAATGGTAATATTTAAACTGCTATACATTCATTGTAACAACATAATTCTTATACTTTACTGGTATTAAAATTAAACATATTTCATGAACTGCTGCTTACAGTAAATCCCACACTGTAGTTTAATGGCAAAACACCTGGTCTAACAAGAGTTCTGAGTTCAAATCTCAGCAGGTACATGTTTTGAAAGAAGCAACTACACTTAACAATTTATACATGAAACAATTATGTTGTGGGGAATCACCAGAGTTGTCTTACTTAAACGCTTATCACATTTTTATCAAGGCTTCTAGTGAAAACATTTTACTCCCAGTACCCTTTTCAAAAGCTTTTATAATTGAGCAATAACAATTAAGAAAAGGAGCTTGATCAACAATGATAACTCTCAGTCTATGAGAAACTGTACATTTTGAAGTTCTGATCAGATCCTTCACTATCCATAATTTTAAAACGACATATTTCATATACATGTATAAATGTATACATACATAATTAGTTGTTGACACTTGTACTTATTATCAAATGACCTGATGCTGTTTCATGTTTTAAAAATTAAAAACCAGCAAAGGAGATAGAGGTTCAAAGTGAAAATATTACTGGATAGGAAGATATTGTTCAATTTGGATATGTTCATTTTGGAGCAATTACACCATTCCGACAATGTATTCAGATTAGTCACTGCATCAGGCAAGAGGCTAAACTTTACCCTTTCCAACATACATCATTATAAATGGGAATTTTGAAAATATTTGTAAAAAATTACAGTTTCCTCAGTATGTATGCATAGTGTTCTTATCTTAAAATTGTTCAAGATTATACATTCGGCAAGATCATGCAAAGGTAGCCATTTGCCTTGAAAGATTGTTGTGTGGAGTATTTTAGTATTCTAGAAAGCCAGGGGAAAATGTTAGGTGAACTGAAGTACCATTGAAAATAATGTTAAACTCATGTCATTCAATCAATCATGGTAAGAGTAAGTTTCCAATTATATGTATTACTAGTTTACAAATGCTTGGCATTTGTAAAGATAAATAAGAACATTCTTCATTGCCTTCTAGTGTTGTTTTCCATCAACATCCTTGGAAATCCTACAGTCTGTTACACTCCTGACCTAATAAAAAATAAAACGGCTATGTACAAATTAAACTTAAATGCATCATAATTTTTATTTTTTTTCAAAATGTTTTTCAAAGTCCGTTTTGTAGCTTTCTACAATTTTCCTATTAATTTGTTTCTTGTTAGGAGACTAATACTGCTTAATTAATTATTCTTGCTTTCACACGACCCAGGCTTTGCCTATTAACATATTAATCACTTTAAATCACTTTAAACAGTGCCTTTCAATTTTCCCGACAATATCAAAGACGTGTGAAAAGACAAAATAATCAAATGAAAATGTATGCACTTTATTTTGACAACAGTTAAATTTTACAACAATAATTCAGAAAAGCTCTCACGCCTTTATTTTAATGCAGTATGAAATTTCTCTATTTTTGACTGGGACCCCATTATACTGGGTTATCTCAACATTTCTGAAAAACCATGCGCTTAGAATTTCGTGTACACTTTTTAATTATAAAATATTTAAATATTCAAACTTTAAACTATGACCTTCGGTGAAAGGCCAACCCGGGAGATTGTTTCGCATTACTGCCAGTGACCGTCCTTTGGTGATTTTCTTTGGTCACACAGACCGTAAATACAGGGACGTTTTTTTATGGTAATGGATAGTGTTTCCAAAAGGTTTAACACTTTCCTACGTACAACACATTTAAAGCAGAAGACTAGAAGACAGCTCGGCAAAGATATGGAAAATCTCTGTTAACTGTTGGGAAATAATGGAATAGAGATGAAAAACAATGCAAAAATGGGAGAACAAATTGCCCAATGTGAAAAATTTCACATTTGTCACAAAGGAGTCCCTCTACAAAAAGTGATGCTTTCTTTGATAAAAACACATCTTGACACCTCTAAACAGAACAACTACATTTTGTATTTACAACTTTGTTAGAAAAGGTAAAACTACTTGTTATTGTCCACACAAATAATTCGTTCTATAGATAAGTTCATACTACAGAGATGTCGTTATGTGTGGTTGCAATGCACATACATTAACAACAAAGATGAACCATCTTGGTCACAGTGTAGACAATGAAATAATTCAATAAACACCCAGATAAATATCTTAATGTTTATGATTATAAACTACGTGTAGCGTCATTCCGACATTGGTACAGCCTAAATAAAATCAGCCAAACAGGGGTTGGTATTAATCGCAGACATCCATTTAACCACTTATTTACTTACCGGGAAAATATTGAATTTACCGAAATCCCGTCTACAAAGCGTGCCATTATCCAATCATAATATTTGGGATACAATTATAATGTAACAAACGGGCATCCATCGATTTTCCTGGCTTGCTGGTCAATGCTTTCGCCAGTAACGGAACACATAACATTTCCAACGAGATTCATAGACGTTCTTCGGTGTCTGAAACGAATACAGTCTTGTCCCTCATGAGTCCAAGTTCTTTTTTCTAATATAATTTGATGTAACCTGTCAGCAGCAAAGTGTCTTCGTTTTAAAACGTTGCGAAATAAGAGACTTGTTTTACGTATATATAATATTTCAAACTCGGTTCATATAGGTTTTTCAGTGTCTGAGACGAATAAAGTATTATCCCTCATGAGTCCTATTAACCCCTTTCAGCGCCAAAGTGTTAAAAGTAGACTCTTCCATGTTCAAACTCGGACAACTCTATTTTCATGTTATAGGATTTTTGGAATATTTTTCATAACTCACAGCCAAACAATGCAGATTTCAGGTGAGACAGCTCGTTACGAGCTGACTCACCTGAATCTGTATTGTTTGCAAAAAGCTCTATATTGCCTTTGGCGCTGACAGAGTTAATGTTTTCTAGTCACTGAGATTATTTGTATAAGTGTAGTGGGATATGAACATTTGAGCCGTTCTACGAGAAATCCAACATTGTGGACTCTGCGTAAAGTATCGACCCGGATCAGCCTAAGCATGCCGCCAAGGCTAATCCGGGCAACTTCTGTTTGCCCCCTGAGCATTTTCTGTTTCAAGAATCATTACTCTATACCCACCGGTAGACGACAATCAGACGATTAATGAAAACGTTGTGGCAAAAGGAAAGATTGTACATTATGAGCAATTTTTAATTTTTCCCAATTTTTTTTTTTAATAATTATACGTAACACATGTAATTAAATGATACTTTTCATAGGTTTGCTTAAATGTCTAGGAAGTCTTCTGCTAGTTTGCTGTATGTGGGAAAGCGTGAATAAACATCAAACAACAAACTAACGGAAGCACTTGCCAATCAACAAACGAACTAATCAAATCATTAGTACGGGATACAATGATGTTGTATTAGGTATATATATTACCGTGAGGAATTATAGATCATACATTATTTATCTTTATTATGAAGAAATATCCAAGATATTTCGGTAACTCCATTCACTATATATGTGTCACAGGAGAATGGACGATCCATGACTGGTATTTCTAAAGCATTCGCCACGCCCTAGTTGTTTACTTGAAATATTGACGAACAGGTGAAGCAGGTTCGATCCTTGATCACGACGGTCATCAAAACAGAATATCCTTGAGCACGGTACAATTCCAAAGGAGCCGTGTTACGAGAAAATCAACACTAATGTCCGCGCAGGCTAACCCGGGCCGACACTTTCCGTCTTAGGGGGATAGAGGTATAGAGTAATGATTCACGAAACAGAAAATCCGCAGGAGGTAAAAAGTGTCTGCCCGGATTAGGCTGCATAGCATGCTTATGCTGATCCGGGTCGATATTTTACGCAAAGTCCACACTATTGGTTTTCTCGTGGAACGGCTCAAATCAGGTGGCTGATGGGAATAGATAATGCACATATAGGTTATTTAAATTATCATGTTCTGACAATTTTACTTTATCACAACTTTAAATTTGACAGCCTCGATCAATGTAGAGGTAGAGTGTCCGCCTCGGATGCGGGAGGTAGCGGGTTCTACCCCTGGCCGGGTAGAATCATAGACTTTAAAAGTGTAGTAATGGATTTCCCTCCTTGGCGTTCAGGATTATAGGGGTAAGCAAGAACTACGACTGACTTGCTGATGTCAGAGTACATTTACCAGTATAACTGGTAATCTTCCAAGACAACGCCGTGATATATAGAGTTTAATTAACATTGTTTTCATGATACGGGATTTAAATCCCAAGTGGAAGAGATTCTTGCGATATAAAAACGAGTGCGCTATAGCGCACGAGTTTTTATATGCAAGAATCTCTTTCACGAGGGATTTAATTCCCAAATCATGAAAACAATGTTTATTAAACTATATATTATATACTCGGCGATAATTTTCGTTTTTAAACGACAATACCCCTGTGCAGCTCATTTATTTTTAGCTCAGAAGTGGAGAGATCTGAATGACGTAATCTGCCAGTTTTGCAGTGACGTCACTATATATATATATACGTGACGTCACCGACAATGTGTACATTGATTGAAATAAACTTGTGTCATGTCCATTCAAGCTCTTATTTGCGGATTTAAAAGTGCAATTGTGGATAATTTAACGGTTCATCATGGAAATAAAGTGTGAAAACGGAGCTAAAAAGTGTTTAAAAGAGATTTTAAAAAAGTAGTTCCGAAAATCCGGCTAGTGAGCTATATATCGCACACTAGGCGATATTGCTCAGTAGACAAAAAGCATGTTATAGGTTTTCTCAAGTTGGGAAATCTCTATATTTTATCATTCAGTATATAATATATAGAGAATAACTAACTGCATGTTTTTGATATAGAATTTATGTCACAAGGGAAAAAAGGGGTAATTTGGTTAAAATCACGAAACCGTAGGTTGAGTGATTTTACACCAAATTACCCCTTTGTTCCCGAGTGACATAAATTCGATATCAAAAACATGCAGTTAGTTATTCTATTTAATATATCTATAGGTGCTACCTATTTACGAAAAAACGCAAGATAATTATAAACAAAAATTAAAGAACATACTTTGGCCATACAAAAAGGATTTATAAGTAATTGACTAGACAATAATAATGTTAATGTCATGTTTCTTGCATTATCAAAACATATTTGGAATTCGTAGTGCCGTCGTCTATTATTACGAACAGAAAATAATAAAGTAAAAACTTTCAGAAAATCAAGGAATACATTTATAATGAACGAGGTTAAAACATGAGGGCCAAGATGATCCTTAATCGATCACCTGCATTATGGTAAAGAAGCAAATAGATCAGCGCTTTTCTGATGCCATCTGGCGACTACCTTTTTCAACCAGTCAATATGACTGGAACAAATTATGTAAGGGGTCACATTTCTGCTAAACCCTTTCCCTATTAGAGACAGTTTCTGAGGCCTATGCAACAGACGATTTAGGAAAAGATTGTCACCAAAAGAACAATTGCTCCTTATCAGAAAGTTATCCTTTTGCCACAATGTTTGATAAATAATTATACTTTGAATGAGTGTGGCAATAGCTCATGTATAGGAATTTGGGGTCTTTCATGTTGATACCACTTTTTTTGCGGGAAACGACGTCGCTCCATTGACGTTACGCCAAGATGAAGTGTAACGGAAATGACGTCACGTCCTTCTTTGGCTACGATACAGTCAAAATTTAGGTTCGGGCGTAGAAGGCTAATGCTGTCGGGTTTTTTACGAACGGGAAAACATATTTCTTACAGATTTCCATTTAGTTTTAACTTTTCGTACAAATGTTTATTCCCACATAACACAGCATTTTAATGATCTTAAATATCTATTTTAAAAAAAAAATGATTAAAAAGACGACAATAATTTTCAATCCGTGTTTTTCCGCTCATTTTATACATACCCAAAATACCGATTTAAAAAAAAAATGATTAAAAAGACGACAATAATTTTCAATCTGTGTTTTACGTCTGCCTTTTATACAAATCCAAAATGGCGGCCCCCATTGATTTTTCCAGTTTCATTTCAGAAAGCTTCATGGGTTATTGAAAAAAAAAAAAAAAAAAAAATCTCACCTGTTAACTAGAAGCGAAAAAACCCATTCATGGTTTTTTTTCGTATTATATATCTGGAATAAATCTCCCCTTTATTTTAAAGAAACATATAAAAAAAAAAAAAAAATTGGCCTTAGGCGTATGAATGTTACGTAACCAAATACTGCTGCTTCTATTTGGCGCCAAATGACTAGCGTTATGACGTCAAAACCGCTGACGTTACGTCATTTTCCTAGTAATCGGTCTCAGTTTTTTTTAAATTCCTAGAATTAAACCCACTTTAAATTCCAAAGATGTTCCAAATCTAAAAAAAAGTAGTTCCGGCAAAAATGATATCATCACTAGTGATGATATAAAAAAACTAAAAGTGTTATCGTCACAGTGTTAGTTATCATTTTTTTAAAAATTGATATTGATTTTATGTCACTTAAATTTCAATGCAAAATTTGGATAGGTATGTAATAAAACGTTATATAACTTTAAAAATGTTGAAAAGCGGCGTAAAACACAATAAAAATAAATAATATTCATATGAATACAAAATAAAATGAATTCTTGTATCACAATAAGTCAATGTAAATAACAAATTAAAGTAATTTTACCAACAGTTGTCTTTATCATAGCAATGGTATTTTTGGATTACTTCATATTAAACAAAAATCAATACTGTACGACCAGAACCAGATCAGCATGCATCTCCGTGCAGTCGAAACAAGTTCTTCTCTGTTCTTCGTGTAGTCGTGCAAATATTCATGTCTGTAAGATAAACTGACATCATGCATTTAACCCAATCAACAAACATCAAACACATTGGTTAAGTCTGATCATATCGTTGCTTTTACTAAATTACACACTTACGTAGTGACGTATTCGCTATTAACTTGGTGATTTTATCAGTCAGAAAATGGGAGGGGCGAAATAAATAAATAATAATCAACACGTTGAAATGTGTGTAAATATCTTCTTTTGTTTTCATCCACAACAGAAACTCACTCAATTTCGACTGTTTTCTATGCACACAATATTCAACGTTTTCTGATAAAGTAAGTCGGTCCTCAAACGTGTTGTTTACCAGACTCGAAAAGCAAGTGGATTTTTTACTTGTTTGGCGCACGATCCTACCAAAATAACCCGAATCAAATCTACGGTGACTGGCATGAGTAGAAACATAAAACGGAGTAATTTCAGACTTGATGCGCCGTATGACAACACAATAAAGAGAGCGTGCCGTTGGGATGGTACAATATTGAATTTCAAATAGACAGGTGTGTCATTCAATATTGGAACTCTGTTTGAAATCCCTGTCGATTCATCCATTAATTAATGGCACCGCCTAATCTAATGGTAAGTTTGATATAATTGTCCATTTTAGGTCGTAAGCTTACTGATGACCTTGCTGACGGAAACAGACTGACTTACTCGTAGACATACGTGGCATCCATACGTCAGCATGGAGCTACGGAACTACTGCATTTAGCACGGTTGCAAAGCTTATAATGGCAAAGTGCAGTCACACTGAATATTGATAGACTCTTTTGTGACTTTCGATTTCCTATCAACTTTATTATAACTGCCATAGTTTAACAAATTCAGATCCAATTGTGACTATTGTTACACTTTCATAGACAAAACTGTTTTATTGGGTTTGTATCCAATTTTCATAAAACATATTCCAATGATTTGTTCAGTAAGCTATGAAATTCAAAGTGTGGAGTAAGGAGTGAAGAATAACATCAGCCGTGGAAGAATGCTGGTTAACGTCAGGGATTGAGAACCGGGAGTACTGGATTCGATCCCAATTCGCCGCGGACAGGCTGGAGTCCCATTTGGCAAGGCACGTTTCCTAGCCAAGTAATGGTTTGTTTACCTATGTATCATGAATAAATAAACTGTTGTCTTGACATAACTGAACTTTTTTTGAAAAAGACGTTTAGCATCCCCTACCCACTTACCCCAAATGAAACTAACAATAATAATTACCCGACTTAATGCACTCCATTTTTAGCAGTAATACCATGTGCGTGTGGTTTTATTTCTTGTTTCCAATCGTAATGCACGCATCGGGTAAACTGTTTTGAAACCCGATATGACATTAAATTTTAATCAACAGAACCTATAAATAAACCCTTTGCCACATAAACAAATCTGCAGAAGACGACTTTGGATACATTTAGACATCAATATGCAAACATTATACAATAGAGTAGAAAGTATTGTGGCAACATGAGAAACTGCTCTTCATGACCAACTTCTCCTTTTGTCCCAAAGTTTTCAAAAGTCGTCTGCTGCAGGGTTTTTTTTCATGCGTCTGTGAGAAAGGATTAACTGTTCCCTGACATGATATTTCTAATGTCATCTGCTACGTAACTGTCTAAGCTTGTTTGATTCTAATTTCAAATAACCATATGTTTCCAAGGCAACTGACTACCTTCCCACATAGATTTTGGTCCGCCAATTATTAAAAGACAGATGACCTTCTTCTGCAAAATGTAAAGGAAGTCACTTTTTTAGGGAAATTTTTTAATGTAATTACACCTGACCACTTGTGTTCAAATCAATTTTACTTGCTACTGTTTACGCAAATAATACACATACAAGAGTTGCCGCAATTGGATGTTAGCGTGGGAATCAGCATATTATGGCTTAAGAAATACTGTTTGATTCGAAAAGCACGAAACCCACTTTTAAATATATCATATAAATATATGATAACAATAGTTTTTTAGTTAAATACGTAAAACGAAAACAAAAATACCTTTTCCCAACGTGTTGACCTCGATCTCTCAAAATTATTGTAAACATTTGTCTGCGCATGCGCGTCATTTTCCCCTTAATATATTCTTAAAATCGCAAAATTTAGTACAATAACTTCGCATTTATGAAAATATTCCCATATTCCTGTTATTAAAACCCCGGTGGTTCCCAGTGATGTAACCTAGACTCTGCTCTGGTATACTGCTTGTGTTCAGTTGTGTGACTTCGGGTCGAAGTCAAGAGAGGGAGCAATGTAACGGGAACGGGGTATAGGTATAAATATCACTTCTACAGCCTTGCTGTGGAAGCCGGCTTTTATAGCGACGTTGGTAGAGTGGTTGACCTTTTCGTAAAGTTAGGCAACGTTCATCGCGGTTAGTGCCTAGATGGGTGACCCGCGATGGCTTAACACCGGTACACGTAACACTATGGTTTTAATTTACATTTTAATTATAAAAAAACTACTTGCATTTAAATAGACTGGTTCACTAATCTTAATCTTCTATTGCAAACTTGAACAAGAACCAGTCTAGTGACGAACTGCTACGGAAATATCCTAGAGCTGCCGGTAAAATACGGTGCATTATAAATCAAGACGATTAATACGGCGCAAGCGCAATCCCATTGTACCGGTGGTAGTTCTAAACACAACCAATATATGCTCTGGTGCTGATGCACCCGCGCAATGACGTGCCTTATCGAGTTATTATATCAGAACACATCCGTATAAAACTTTACTCGTATCGTTGAAAATAATTTGATAAGCAAAATAAAATCAGACTTCTTTTTAAATGGAGTGTTGTAAACTAGCTAAAAATAATAATCAAAGTACTTAAAGTACTTAAGGCAGCATTGCGATCGTTTAAGAGGAGATGCAGAAGTGCATATATAAATATTTATCTTAACATATCCCAACTATGACAGACAAGAAATGATGCATGAATGAGAACATCAACAACAGTTGTGTTTAGAATGTATATATATACACATTTGAAAGACGACCACCAAAGGAACATTTCTGTAACGATTTGTTGAAATTTGCCCAGTGCAGTAGGATGAGATGTCATTTGAAGCTAAACATTTAATTTTCCCCTTTCCTCTTGCCTCCTGGTAACTATGTCTTTCGATCCAATCAATATGCCACTGAAGGGACACATCAAGCAAGCGCTTTTATAAGAATGGTGTTTTTGTTTTCTTTTTGTCTTTTTGTCGTTCGCTGCCTTTTTTTTTCAACAAATGAATAAGATTTGAACAATTTTCGTAAAGAATCACTGAAGGAACATTTCTACTTAATAACCTTGAATTGGCAATGCGGGTTGCTCGCCAAATGGCTATATAGCTTAGTGCGAGGGTAAATAACGGCAGAAAACGAACGAACAAGCGGATTTAGAGGTGAAGAATTTTCGATAATGGGCATTTCACTCCCTTTCTGATACCGCACAATCAAAACTATTTATATATTTGAACATAATTAAGAAAGGGACCGCCAAAAAACTTGCGTGTGACTTCTCTTTTAAATTTGACCAGTTGATAAGAAAATGTCATTTGAAGCTTAAAGTTCAATTTCTCCTTTTCAGATGCCATCTTGTTTCTATGACTTGCAACCAATCAAAACGAATTTAAAACACGTAGAGGGTCACTGAATGAACAATTCTGCTAAAATATCTTGAAATCAGACAAGCAATTTCATGAGAAAATTGTGTAGTTTTGCCCCGTTTCTGAAACCGGCTGATTGCCGTGTTTAACAACCACTCAGTATGATTATATTTGAAGAGAGTCATCTTATGAACATTTCTGTCACATTTTATTTGTATCAGACAAGAGAATTTAGAGCAAAATATTTCAACAAATTGGCATATTTCACCCTCTCTTAGGCATAGAAATTCAGATCTGAACTGACAAGCGAGTCGGGCCAGTAATTTACCAAATATTATTAGGCCGAGTATTTTTGTAAGGATTTGCCTTAAAATCACTGGTATTAAGATGTAATACTATGTTCATTGTATTAAAAATAAAAATGTAAAAACACTCGGTACAACAGATAAGCTTTTCATGTTAATTGAGTATTCATCCATTATTCAATAATAATAACCCCAATAATATATTTCAATATAGTATTTCAACACATGTACCCTTATCATCATTTTAGTTTTCATAAATCAACCTGGTTTAATTATTATTAGCCCTTATGCTTCTTATCTAGGCATGCCACGATCCTCTTACCTACAGATGTCACCTTCAGTATTATATACTTTTTATCTTCTATTCATAAAATGCCAACATTGGAATTTCTGTAAATGAGCAACTGGGTTAGTTATTTCATTATAAAATTATCTGATTCTACATTGTTTTACAAATGATATGTAATAGACTTCATTTTATAGCAACATTAAACATATCTGATTGAACACTAACTTTTCTGATAGATAATTTAGTATGAAGAGGATCATTTTGTTTCTTATAAATACACACACCATCCATGTTTTGTTTTATTTTAGTTAGAAAGGAAACTGTAAATTTAATTTTTTAACATATTCTCTTATCTGTATCAATTACATCATTATGGCTGATATGATGGTACAGTCCACTTGTATTATCAAACCAGAAAACAAATCCTGTATGGTCTGCATTTGCAATCAATTTATACGTACTTAAACTTAAATTTATTGGCCTGCCTTGACCGACAATAGTCTTAGAATCTTGCACATTTTATTTTTACTACCAGTAACGAATTCATTCTAAACATGACCAGTCCATTTTAGTTTTAATGAGTTTTAATGAATGTTTATGATTGGAATTGTATAAGTTTCAAACCCATTGGAAACTGAGACAAAATCATGAGTATAATTTTCTCACAAATCAAGTGAAACTCATTTTGTTTTTAATCTTATTTAATTAAGTTCCACTCGTGAGGTTATTTGGATTGATCCAAGAACAAAGTTTAAGGAAGTCCATTTTACTTTAGATGTTTAAAAAATATGATTACATAAGCACATGTGTCGTTTGGCAACTTGAAGAAATAGGGCGACATTGTTTTTGATGTTTTACCAGTTGAATGTGACTTAACGACCACTGAGTAGGTCACCAATGGACCATGTTTTAACTGTTATAATTTTTTTTCTTTATGACAAGATAAATTAACTCTGGAATAATTGTAGATTTAAATAACAGTTTGTTGAATAAATATTCCCCCCGTGTAAATTTTGTCCTACAAACTTCCTTTTATGCAGTCAGAGTTGGTCGGAAGTTAAACTTTAGATACGCAGTTCTTGAATAAGCATTAAGTATCCGTAATTTTCATTGAGCTTCGTTACCCATTGATTTAGATGCGGATGTCTTCCCTGTCCATTCTAGACATCTGGTTCCAGTTGTCGGACGTAAAAGCGCCAAATGATTTATCAAAATTAAATGGGAACATGAAAGTATTTTTTTTCCACTCCAGCGGAGTTTGATTAGTGGTTTAGTTTCTTCAAACACTTCGACGAACCTTTTCTCAAAATTTATTAAGATCGCCGACAACCGGAGCATTATAACAACTGCATTTTGAGAACAGGTTCGTCGAAGTGTTTGAAAAAACTAGACCACCAATCAATCTCCTGTAAAACCCCGGAGATAGGTAGACTGCACCATGTTTCATTAAAAAGGGTGAAGAAATAAAAAAGTTACCATTGTTTTTTACTTCTAATCAAGATCAATTATTGCTGTCTGACGATGCAAATATGACGTCAAAAGTCACGTGGTATACACACACTGTAACATAAGCAAATCTACTTTGACAGAAGAAATAGAAAAATTTCTATTTCTATAGGGAACAATTTACAAAGGGTAATTTGTTGCAGTGTTTACAAATTGCGTTGTGATATTCTAATAATTTAGTCCACCTAAATATGGTATTTACGCATTCAGAGACTTGTAATTTAATCTTATTTGACTTTTGCTTATGTTGGCATTTGTAATTCAGTCTATAATTTTTTGCACTATTTTGATGGCGTACTGAATTTGTAGAAATAGTTTTCTTAGTCGTTTACATCACGTGACTTCAAAATCTCACTTGAAACTATATATGGTCTCCTCGCTTGCGCAACTCTACCAAATAAACAAGACTGAACGTATCCACAAAACTAGCGTATCGCCTAAACATATTAAGTCAACAATTTAACCAAAGATATATAAACGTAACTCGATTATTAATACTATATCAGAAATAAAATTATATTTAATTATAATATTTCATTTTTCATCGATGAGATACCTATATAATTGTTTTATATTGAAGCATCGTTGTTACGAAATTGGTCTTTGATTTGGCTTCCCGTGAGAGACGACGAATCATATAAACTACAGTGCAAAGCGATAGCTGATATTATCGGTAGTCTCCCGATAAAAGCGAATATTCATAACAAGAGACGCGTCGGGAGAAAACCTGTCCTAATCGGGATATCTGTTAACCCTTTCCCTCATACAGACGCTTGTTGCGCCTCTGCAGCAGACGACTTTTAAAAACATTGTGACAAAGGGAGCAATTGCTCGAAACTAGCCATTACTCCTTTTGCGACAAAAGTTTTCAACTCTTTTTCAGTAATTATACCTTAATTTTCAGAGATTTCCTCTAATTTTATTCTAGATGTTTTCAAAGTCGTCTGATGCAGAGTTGCTGTATGTGGGAAAGAGTTAAGACTGGTCGTGTGTACACGTTACGAACCTTCTAGCCTGTTGTGATTCAATAACACTTCCCTACATGCGGATGCATTTTAACCCTTTTCCTCATATAGACCCCTTCTGACGCAATGTTTTCAACTTTATGTTATTGTTAATCTATCATTTATTTCACGTTTTGGCAAGCAGTTTCCGAAGTCGTCTGCTGCAAATGTGTTGTATGTGGGAAAGGCTTTACCTCCCGGATTGCAATGAATACGTGTGGCGAAACTCTATCCCAATAGTCATTAACCTATTTTATTCCTCAATCAATACATGCCGAAGCGAACACATCTGATATATCATTCATGGATTTATTCAGTCGGTAGCGACGCGGATTATCAATCCAGGGGTTGTGAGTTCGAATCCCGGCTCGGCCAACTTTCTTTCCGACGATTGACAAAAGTCAATGTGACATGCGTCATTCGTCGTCTTCCACCAATGGGCCAAGTCTATGTGGAAAAGCAGCCAGTTGCTTGGGAAGATTGTTGTGTGGAGTACCGGTGTGAGAAAACCAGGAAATGCATGAGTCGGTGAGCTGGCCGCCGTGATATAACTGAGAAATTGTTAAAAACGACGTTGAACCCCAATCAATCAATCAATCAATAAATCATATAAATTTAATTAAAAACTGACAAAAACATATATAAGCGGCGCTCTACCTTATACATTTCCGACCAGTGAAGAACCAGATCAGCCATCGTATCTGCGCATTTCTATCTTGCTCTACACTGTTCGCTAATCCGTAAAAGAAGGCTTAACGCTTTCCCTCATATAGACGCTTTCTGATGCCTTTGCAGCAGACGGCTTTTTGAAAACATAGTGACAAAAGAAGAAATTGCCCAAAACGAGCAAGTTCTCCTTTTGCCACAATGTTTTCCACTTTTAGTCATAGGTTATCCATTCAATCAATGTGATTTGTTTGACAACATAAGTTCAAAGTCATCTGCTGCAGAATTCTCGTATGAGGGAAAGGGGTTAAACACTCTTATGAAAATCAGTACTCGTTTGGATCTTTCAGCAGCAATGTGCAGACGAATATGCTTCCACACTGGTAATAAGGACGTATAAGGTTGATGTTCGCCAGTCTGGCATCAATATTAAAATTATTAACGCACCAGGATAACGTTCCAGAATTAAGGACGGATTTTATTACAGGGGCTAGTCAGTTTTACGTGTATAAAACGAATTTTTCCCTTGGGAGACATCATTGATCAACTCCTCTAAATAATTCGATGAAATTATTATTTTATGACATCGACTTCAAATAATTACGAGGTACCCTTTCCTACAATATATGTGTAATAATTGAAATGGTCTGGATTATGTGCCGGGAGGTATTTGGTTCGATCCCCGGTCGGGTCATACCAAAGACTATATAAATAGTAGTAACTGCAGCCCTTATGGAACTCGGGGTTGCGGGGTTAGCATTACCACTGACTGACTGACTGGTGTCAGGATAAATGGACCAGTAGAACTGGTAATTTACCCAGGAAACGCCGTGATGTAAATGAAAAAGTGTTGAAAGCGGCGTAAAGGACCAAACAAACAATCAATCAACTGGAGTATATGCTTTTCTTCAGACAGTGTTTCTCGAATTAGCCAACCAATCCATGTGTTGTCATACTCAAAACGATCATCTCATTGTGAAGAATCCACATATGAGTCGTTCTACGAGAAAACCAACATTATGGACTCTGCGTAATGTATCGACCCAGATCAGCCTGTGCAGTCCGCACAGGCTAATCCGGGCCGATACATTCCGTCTCAGGGGGGAATAGAGGTATAGGGTAATGATTCCTGAAACCGAAAATCCACAGGAGGCGAAAAGTGTCTGTTCCGAATAGCCTGCGCGGCATGCTTAGGCTGCTCCGGGTCGATACTTTACGCATATTCCACAATGATGGTTTTCTCGTGGGACAGATCATAATTATAATTTCATTGTTAGGTAAAACGATTAGAACATGTAATGTGCACCCAATCTTGAGCCCCGTAAATCATCATCCACTGCCCAATATTAAATTGAAGGTCGTCAGTCTCCCTGACGATTGGTGCAGGGCATATTGCACCTACGGAATTATAAAACAAACCTTTATTTAATTTAATATAATGTCATTGAGATTTTCTAGATTTGCATTTAATGAATAATATATGATTATCCAAGACTACCAAATGAGGTTTTAGTTTAATTTAGTTTAGTTTAGTTTCATTATCTGCCATTGGGCATAATCAAATTTGGATACTATATAACAGAAATGATACATTTTAGAAAACGAATTGATTAAACAAAATATAATGAATAAAATGACGACCACCATACAGTTTAAGAATTGACAATTTATAAACAAAAAAATGTTCATCTGTCTATGAACATTCAATCCCCCGCCATAGAAACAATATGATTTAAAAAATGAAGTATGATAATTAGCAAAATGATTATTAAAGAACATATATATACACAAACACACGTAAATACATACACATATTAATATTCATTTATAGATTCATCTATAAATTATTATTTTGTTATTGAAGAAGGTTTCAGATTAAGTCCAGCAATAACTCAGCTGGCAATGAAAAGCATGATACAAGTACATGTAGGTATAAGGAACATATTCAGATTGAACTTCTTCGTCGGTATGGTCGAAATTAATTAAAGAAAGCTTCAAACAATCACATTAAAACGAATAACAATCACTTACAAGAACGTAACACAGTTGCTAAAGTTTGATGATAAGTGACAAAATGGACGTTCAAACGAAATGAAAAAGGAAGATAATTCAAAATGTAAGCCGATAAAAGTTCTGTTCCTTTATTATTCAATTCGTCTACCAAACATAAACATATGTATGACCAATTAATGCAAAGCGTGACGGATTGACAGACGGACAGACAGCGAAGAAGTGATTCCTAAGTACCTCTTTAATTTATATACAGGCGACAACAAAGGTTATAAGTTCAATCTGGTATGGTATTCATGAACAACTGTACCGCCTCGGTCGTGTGTAGTGGTATAGCGTTTGTCTCAGTTGCAGTAGGTCTTGGGTTCGATCCCCGGCCAGGTCATACCAAAGTTTTTAAAAAGTGATAATTGCTGCCCTCATTGGTGCTCAGAGTTGCGGGGTTAGCACTTCTAGTAATACTTGTAACTTACACATGAAACGCCGCGGTATGAATTCATTAGTGTTGAAAGCGGCGTTAAACTCCTATCAATCATTAAACAAATGTAGGAAGGTCAAATAGCATTTAGTTGACCTTGTCCAAAATAGAACTGACGAATCTCGTCAATAAAAGACGGACAGCCTATTTGCTTGACCATTAAAAAAGTTACAGACAGGAATTTCCGGTAGAATGACACTGGTCCCATCTGATTTCCAGTCCGTGTCAACTGACCACTTTCAATGGGCACTCTCAAAGAAGTGATGGCTTAAGCGATATGAAGTTGACATAATCCATATAAAATTACGTTTTTACTTATGATGGTTTGACAGGTTCTATCTCTGGAGATATTGAGATCTTTACAGGCTGTCAATCGAATTATAAATGTTTACAAATTCATCATTCATCAATTGTATTTTATATTATTTTCAGTTAATGGTACTTGAACAATCACATTTTTTTCCCAGATTTAACTGGAATCGTTATGCTTATGTTTGCAGATAGCAATTTCTTATCTCTGACACATATCATTGGACTGCACAAGGAATTGAATCTTTTACATGATTTGTAATATCAGAATCAGGGGCGTAGCCCCCTTTAGGCACTGTAGACACGTGCCTACACATTTTTTTCTCAAAATGCCCCAATGCCCCAGCTGCGGCGATATACATCTGCGTAATGTATTGACCAGATCAGCATGCACTGTCCGCGATGACTGATCCGGTCGACACATTCCGTATTAGGGGGATATATGTATAGAGTAGTTATTCCTGAAAGAGAAAATCCACAGGAGGCGAAAAGTGTCTATCCGGGTAGGCCTGTGTGGAATGCTTAGGCTGATCCGGGTCGATACTTTACGCAGAGTCCACAATGTTGATTTTCTCACGAGACGGCCTACACATTGATTATTGCAAAGCTACGCCCCTGAGAATAAAGGTCAATATACATAAAACAAAATGTTCACTGTTTAAAATGGCAGAATCAGCTTCGCCGAAGGATAAGAAAGTTGTAATGTATTTATTTTTTCTTTAAAAATGTGTAATACATACCGATTGATCCTTTTCAAAGTATTGGATACAGAATTACTTTCAATTACGCTCTATGGCTCCGAGATATGGGGTTTAAACCTATGAACTCAATTGAGCAAGTACAGATGTATGCATGTAAACGTGATACGACTTAAAATCGTAGAACATGCCGTTAAACTCCATTATTGCATACTTTCATATTGTTCCGTTCACTTTGCATTGAAGAAAGTGGTCATGATTTTTCGATCATGACCGCTGTCAAGGAGTGATCGTGAACGTAGATAAGGACGTGCGAAAATTCTGCATAATTAGCATGCTAGGGACTACTTTTGATATGTAAACAAAAAAAAGCTGACCTAAATATCGTTGTTAAACCTCACGGGACTTTGTAATGTTAAATTCTCATATATTGATCATGGACAATTTCTTACTGTCTCATGCTAAGAGTACGTTTTTGACATGATGACAGTCTAAAACGCGCGTCTAAAATGTTGGTTATGCACGTGCATGACGTCATTTAAAGAAATACGTCACCGTTATAATTCAACTTTTCAAAACGGCATTTTCAACAAAATTACTACATATGTAAACAATTTGTTTCGATTTTCGAAGTAGATTTTTCAACTCTAGATATAAAAAAAAATATCAATAGTGTAATCTAAATAGTTTACAATATGAAAGTATACAATAAAAAGGTTATTGACCCTGCACTGTGAAATCATCGTCGGACCTCGTTCTTTGGCGAACGTAGCCTCGCAAGCTCGGCAACGTCAACCCAAGAACTCGGTCCAACGATGATTTCACAGTACAGGGTCAATGTTTATAATGAAATAGTAATGCAATATCAAAGATATTCAGCAACGGGTTATCCAGAGGCTTCTGTACCAACAAAGTGAATGCAAATGCAAGTAGAGCGCATGGAGCGCAAACTGAGTGATTCTCCAGGAAAAATTATTCAAGCTTACAAATGAGCCGTTCCACGAGAAAACCAACAGTATGGACTCTTTTAGACACTTTTCGCCTCCTGTGGATTTTCTGTTTCAGGAATCATTACTCTATACCTCTATCCCCCTGAGACGGAATATGTCGACCCGGATTAGTCTGCGAGGACTGTGCAGGCTGATGTGGATCGATATATTACGCAGTGTCCATAATGTTGTTTTTCTCTCGTGGAACGGCTCATATATAAGTTTACCAAACCCAAAAAATGTCTGCCAACATATCCATGTAATTTGATCTTATTCGGACCCCCTCGATGGTGAAATGGTAGAGCGTCTGTTGCGGTTGCAGGAGGTCACATGTTTGATCCCCGGCTGGGCCATACAAACTATTTTAGAAATGATGGTAATGGCTGCTCCACTTGTCGCTCAGGGTTGTAGGGTTGGCAATACGACTGACTGGCTATTGGGCTGAGCCCCGGTAGCTCTGTCGGTAGCGACGCGGGCTGTCAATCCAGGGGTTGTGCGTTCGAATCCCAGCTCGGCCAACATTCTTTCGGACGTTTGACAAAAGTCACTGTGACATGCGTCATTCGTCTTCCACCAATGGGCTGTTTAACAGTATATGTAGAACATCAGCCAGTTGCTTGGAAGGTATGTTGTGTGGGGTACTGGTGTGGGAAAACCAGGAAACGCATGAGTAGATAAACTGGTCGCCGTGATACGACTGAAAATTATTGAATACGGCGTTAAACTCTAATCAATCAAATAGACCAGTGGAACAGGTAATTTATCCAGGAAACTCCGTAATATAACTGAAACATGGTTGAAAGCGGCGTAAAAAACCCCAAAAAATCCACTGATTTAATTGTGCAATATTTTGTAAGACAACAATTCTTTAAAGGTTTGGCGTCACGTGGGTAGTTCGCAAGATAGAGCACGGCTGGTGACACGTTGGTAGTTCGCAAGTTTCCAAACGCTCTCTCATTGGCTAAGATAGAGCATGGCTGGTGACACGTTGGTAGTTCGCAAGTTTCCAAACGCTCTCTCATTGGCAAAGATAGAGCACGGCTGGTGACACGTTGGTAGTTCGCAAGTTTCCAAACGCTCTCTCATTGTCTAAGATAGAGCACGACTGGCGACAAGAGGGTAGTTCGCCTAGTTCTCAAACGCTCTCTCATTGGCTAAGATAGAGCACGGCTGGTGACACGTTGGTAGTTCGCATACTTTCCAAACGATCTCTCATTGGCTAAGATAGAGCACGGCTGGTGACACGTTGGTAGTTCGCATAGTTCACAAACGCTCTCTCACTGGCTAAGATAAAGCACGGCTGGCAACACGTGGGTAGTGCGCATAGTTCCCAAACGCTCTCTCATTGGCTAAGATAGAGCACGGCTAGCGACACGTTGGTAGTTCGCATAGTTCTCAAACGCTCTCTCATTGGCTTAGACAGAGCACGGCTAGCGACACGTTGTTAGTTAGTTCGCATAGTTGCCAAACGCTCTCTCATTGGCTAAGAAAGAACACGACTGGCTACAAGTGGGTAGTTCGCATAGTTCACAAACGCTCTCTCATTGGCTAAGATAGAGCACGGCTGGCAACAAGTGGGTAGTTCGCATAGTTACCAAACGCTCTCTCATTGGCTAATATAGAACACGTCTGGCGACGCGTGGGTAGTTCACATAGTTCACAAACGCTCTTTCATTGGTTAAGATAGAGCACGGCTGGTGACACGTGGGTAGTTCGCAAAGGTCATAATCGCTCTCTCATTGGCTAAAATAGAGCACGGCTAGCGACACGATGGTAGTTCGCATGGTTCGCAAACGTTCTCTCATTGGCTAAGATAGAGCATGGCTCATATTTAATTTTAAAAGATCGTCCATGATACTTGATAAATCTTGTAAATAATCAATACTCCAGGTACTTTGATCGTTTCATGTACGGTGTAATGTGCTTACCCGGACAAACTCTTTACGATCGAAAGATTTGAGTGAACTGAATTCAATATAAGGACAGCTTTGAGATTAAGTGTTTGTTTAATAGTCGCCTCTGTTTATTTTGTTGTTAAAACGAGTCCATAATTAACTTTGGATGAAAACTTCATTATTTATTCAAAAGACAAAACATTTAAGCACGTATGTAGAAAATCTCGTTTCCAAAGGCTTTGATTGAATTTAACACTTTACTTCAATCACAACATTACAGAGATTACATTTCATGTATTCTTCGAGTGTGCAAAACCAGATAACAATGCCTGTTCACCAGGTATAAACCTGGTACAAACCTGGTACAAGTGTTATCAATTCACACAATTTATTTCAGTTTAATAATCCATTGGTAATAAGAAATAAAGCAGACTACATCTACATGCAGTTATACGAATATAAGTACATGTACATGTATAAGAACATTACTCAGAATGTAATTAATGTTATGTATTATGGGCCGGGTTAAACTAAGTACTTTTCAAAAAAGTATCTCATTGCCATTGCCATACACCGAGTGTATCGAGGGCTTGGCGTGAAACGGTTGTAACTAAAATTGGTATTTGTTTACCAAGGTTAATCACCTTGCCATGAAATCTTTATAATCATTAAATCATTTTTCTTGGTAAACAATGCAAATTTAGGTGCCATTGCTCGGTCTGAGCAATGGCACCTAATTTTGCATTGTTTACAAATGGGTCAAAATCGCACCTAAACCAGGGTTTTTAAAATAGGTTTTAGGTTACAACCGTTTCACGCCAAGCCCTCGGTATGTAGTACATTAACAACTTTTGAAAACATTGTGACAAAACTATTGAAACATTTCTCATTTTTCCTCTTTTTGATGGTAAGACTATCATTCATAGCGACTTTCTATGTTTATCCCTGTTTCTTTTCAAAGTCGTCTGCTACAGATATGTCGTGTGTGGTGACAGGTTAAATGGTTTACCTGATAAAAGATCATATAGTTTTAGAACTGTCTGCTTTTGATCTTATATGAGAGGGGGGAAATGTAACATCTTGAATGTTTTAAGTAATCATTGGAAATAGAAGAAATTGCTATATAGATATGAGGAATTTAATATTTTCTCACAATGTTTTAAGTCATCTGTATCTTGTCAAGCGTTAATATTGGTATTGCATATTCATGCACGCATATCATGTTGCTGGAATGAGCTCCATCAGAAGACAGCGCATCTATCATGATACAACGACACCAGCGAAATTATAGTTAAACCACGGATTTTTGTTTTATTGGGGTTTGACGCCGGTTTCAACATTTAGTTCAGTTATATCACGGCGACAGTTCACTTATTCATGATCCCTGGGTAAACGAACCAGTACTAGGCTAGATATTGTGCCTTGCCCAAGAGAACCCCACCATGACCGTCGTTCCGTGAGTGGGGATCGAACCCGAATTGCCAAGGTTCCTTTTGTTTTTCCATCTGTCAAAACTATACAGGTTAAACTTTTTCAATTGATCGTGACGAAAGACCTGCGGTTCAGATATAACACAATGGCAATACATTATTGACCGCAGTATATATATATCTGAATCAACCTGTACATTCGGCACATTGAATACTCGATGTCTATACGTGTTGCCATTTAGTCACATACCCATTCAAACACATTCTGACAAACAGTGCACATTTGATCAGACGATATGGAAGTGGTGAACGATCTGTATATACAGTTGTCACATGTCGAGGGCTTGGCGTGAAACGGTTGTAACTAAAAACCTATTTTGAAAACCCTGGTTTAGGGGCAATTTTGACCCCTTTGTAAACAATGTAAATTTAGGTGCCATTGCTCAGAACGAGCAATGGCACCTAAATTTCCATTGTTTACCAAGTAAAATAAGTTAACGCTTATAAATACTTTATTGCGAGGTGATTAACCTTGGTAAAAAAAAATACCAATTTAAGTTACAACCGTTTCAGGCCAAGCCCTCGATATACTGTTGGTCTTCCATCAACATGTATACCGCCTCAGTGTTGTTGAGGTAGCCCTTCAACCTCGATATAGTTGAGGTAGGCCGTCAACCTCGATGTAGTTGAGGTAGGCCTTCAACCTCGATGTAGTTGAGGTAGACCGTCAACCTCGATGTAGTTGAGGTATGCCTTCAACCTCGATGTAGTTAAGGTAGGCCGTCAACCTCGATGTAGTTGAGGTAATCCGTCAACCTCGATGTTGTTGAGGTAGGCCGTCAACCTCGATATAGTTGAGGTAGGCCGTCAACCTCGATGTAGTTGAGGTAGGCCGTCAACCTCGATGTTGTTGAGGTAGGCCGTCAACCTCGATGTAGTTGATGTAGGCCGTCAACCTCGATGTAGTTGAGGTAGGCCGTCAACCTCGATGTAGTTGAGGTAGGCCGTCAACCTCGGTAGTGTTGAGATAGACCGTCAACCTCGATGTAGTTGAGGTAGGCCATCAACCTCGATGTTGTTGAGGTAGGCCGTCAACCTCGATGTAGTTGATGTAGGCCGTCAACCTCGGTAGTGTTGAGGTAGGCCGTCAACCTCGATATAGTTGAGGTAGGCCGTCAACCTCGATGTTGTTGAGGTAGGCCGCCAACCTCGATGTAGTTGAGGTAGGCCGTCAACCTCGATGTAGTTGAGGTAGGCCGTCAACCTCGATGTAGTTGAGGTAGGCCGTCATCCTCGATGTAGTTGAGGTAGGCCGTCAACCTCGGTAGTGTTGAGGTAGACCGTCAACCTCGATGTAGTTGAGGTAGGCCGTCAACCTCGATGTAGTTGAGGTAGGCCGTCAACCTCGATGTAGGAGTTCTCGGGTCTTATCGCCGGCCGGGTCTTACCAAGGACTTTACAATGAAAGTAATGGCTTTCCCTTCTAGGTGCCCAGGGTTGCGGAGGGAGCAAAGCATTACGACTGCCTCGCTGTTGTCAGGATAATTGGCCATAAGTACAGGTAACTTACCAAGGAAACGCCGTGATGTAAATAGAAAGTTGTTGAAAGCGGCGTAAAATTAACTACAAAAAAACAAATAAACCAGGAACATATATCCGACGGAAAATTCAACGATACACTGATACGAACGTGAAACGCTTGTAAACTGTTCGATATTTTCAACACGGCAAGTTCACCTGTAACAGTCTTTCCAAACAATTGAATGCTTTTTCACATGGACTGTAAGGCCATTGGTGGAATGGTGGAAGTTACAAGAATGTTGATTCGGATTCGCAACAGCTGGATTAAAGTCTCGCGTCGCTACCGAATGAACTACCGGTGCTCATCACCATGCACCAGTGGTGCAGAGGTAGAGCGTCAGCATCTCATACAAAACGTCCCTGGTTCGAATCCCGTGATGAGCGGTTTCTGTCTTTGGTATTTTTCCACGCAAACGGCGCGAGTACTGATCAAGTCACCAAGAAGCAGACATCGAGCGTGATTAATATAAGCTGTAAAATAAATAATTTTAACTCTTTCAGCGCCGAATTGTTTAAAGTAGACTCTTCCATTTTCAAAATCGGGTTTTGGAAAACGTTGATAACTATAAGACAAACAATGCTGATTCCAGGTGAGACAGCTCTTTAAGAGCTTACTCACATGAATCTGTATTGTTTGCACAGATCCCAATATTGCCTTTGGAGTTAAACTAAGTCAGCTTGCTTAGCGATTTGGAAGAAAATAGGTTTCCTGTTTTTGATGATGTTATTAATAAATTATCTCACGTTTTTAATTAACCATATCACCTCGGAAAGAAAGATAATATAACACCAACATCTACTTGTCACGTGGACTTTATAATCCTGTATGGTTAATTCAAAAACAAAGAGCTGATCGATCGACAAACAGTGATAGATGAATATAGCTTATGCATGATTTAAGTAAGTTATATTGGAAAGACTATGGTTATTCTAGCAAGAAGCAGCCAAGGGAAAAGTTTTATTGTGTTTTACAAGGTTTGCCTTCATCGATTACTGAACACATGGGAAATGTTGGCGAGTTATATTTACATTGCACGCAATGTAACTGGCACAGGCACAACGAATAGGGCAAGTTCTGGTACTACGGGTTGGGTTAGGGCGTAAACAAAATACAGTACCTCGCGTTGTGAATTTTTCTATTTTATTTCTTACTGAGTATACTGTCTTCGAACCAAACAAATAACACGTCTACAAAATAACGCCATATCTTCTGCACCTCTCACACCCTGACTGCCTACCCCCCCACAAGCTTCCTGCTCCACAGACACAGCCCAAAACGATAGAAGCAGCCTGCTCGATCAACAGTCGCTCTAATGCTCTTCGGCTTTCTCCATAGCCCTCTTACTGTTAAACAGGCATGGTCACCATGGGTAACATTGTGACGTAAATACTCAGATATATGGATGCCGTCCGTGGCATGAACGCAGGGTGATATTATGATACAAAATAATGGAATCGTTCTTGAACGTCCCTTTCTAAAGTGTTCATTCATTTTCCAACTTCCTGTCTGCTGTCATTTATTAAGCATATCGTCACTATACTCATTGCCCAACGCCTCGATGGTTTAGTGGTAGAATGAATGAATGAATGTATATTGTGTTATGGCGCATCGACAGCTAAGGTCATTTAGCGCGCAATTAAATGTAATTATTCATGATCCCTGGGTAAACAAACCAGTACTAGGCTAGAAAATGTGCCTTGCCCAAGGGCACTCCACTTTAGTGGTAGAGCATCCGTCTCTGGTGCGGTGGGTCTCGGGTTCGATCCCCGGCCGGGTCATACCTAAAACTTTAAACATGGTAGTAATGGTTTTTCCCTTTCTTGATGCCCCAGGCTTGTGGGATTAAGTTGACGACTGTTTCGTTGGTGCCATGATAAATGGACTACACATGATGATAACTAACCAAAGGAACACCGTGATATAATATAGAAAATGTTGACATCGGTGTAAAACATCATACAGACAAACACAGACAAAGATGTCTTTTCGCTCAGATACCGGTTCATGCATATGAGTAGCGACGGGCGATTTGGGGTCTGTTTGACTCTTCGTAATGGGATCGATAATGTACAGGTAATCTGGCGTAAAACGGATTATTCATGAGATGTTTCTGGGAAATATTTACAGGTAGACGGACGGTGAACAGTTTTGTGAGATTGTCCAGATGTATTAATCCTTTCCAAACTTACAACACATGACGATTTTGAGCAAAGACATACCCAAAACAAAATGGAAACTCCATTTACATGAAAGTGCAATAATTGAAATGAGTTGAAAACACGGTGACAAAAGGAGAAATTGCTCGTTTTGAGCAATTTCTTCTTTTGCCGCCATGTTTTCAACAAGCCGTCTGCTGCATAGGCGTCAGAAAGCGTCTATATGAGGGAAAGGGTAAAGAACCAAAATTGCAAGACGCGGCTCATATATATATATATATATATATATATATATATATATATATATATATATAACAGAAGCCGTTCTTAATGAACTTCATTAAACAATGGCTTAAGTAATGTTGAAGCAAATATGTATCATACTCATAAAAATCGACTTTCTGTTAGTGTAAGCAGAGAGAGAATACACTTATTCATTACATGGCGATGTAATCTGGTCCGGTCTTGTTGTCTGACCATCGTCTTCTATTGATTGTCACATGTACATGTATTTTCCTTTCTAAAACAATGCAATGGGTAATACTATCGTGTATCGTTTATACTATGACATATTATTAATCAATTAAGTGACATAATATGTTCTTGTATGGGTTGTTGTTGTATTTCCCAACAATCTTCCCAAGCAACTGGCTGCTTTTCCACATAGACTAAGCCCAATGGTGGAAGACGAATGACGCATGTCGCATTGACTTTTGTCAATCGTCGGAACGAAAGTTGGCCGAGCCGGGATTCGAACTCACAACCCCTGTATTGACAGCCCGCGTCGCTACCGACTGAGCTACCGGTGTGTGGAGTACTGGTGTGAGAAAACCAGGAAATGCATGGGTAGGTGAACTGGCCGCCGTGATATAACTGAGAAATTGTTAAAAACGGCGTTAAACCCCAAACAATCAAATGTAATTCCCAAGCATAACACATGCCAGTTTAATGAAATAGTAAACACGTATGGTATCTCTCTTAAACGTTAATAATTGAAAACATTGACCTTGAAGAGGAATGAATCAATATTCCCACAATGTTTTATACTATTACGTGTCGTCCTGTTCTTCGATTGGTTACGCTATCTGTTATTTAATGGAAAGAGTTAGAGCATAGATAATTGCCTAGTGAATCATGCCTGTATCCATTTCTGTCTAGAGTAAATTATTGTAGAAGTCCGTGTTCTCTTGGTTCGTATTTCAACGATACCGTGCGCCAATCTCATTGACAATCAGTGCCCGAAACTATCAAACTCTCAAAACGTTCTTTGTGTTCAGAAATCAGGGCCGTAGCTTGGCAATTATCAATGTGTAGGCCGTCTCGTGAGAAAAATCAACATTGTGGACTCTGCGTGCGTAAAGTATCGACCCGGATCAGCCTAAGCATGCCACACAGGCTTACCCGGAGATACAATTTTCGCCTCCTGAGGATTTTCTGTTTCAGGAATCACTACTCTATCTATCCCCCCTTAGACGGAATGTGTCGGCCGGATCAGTCTGCGCGGACAGCGCAGGCTGATATGGTCGATACATTACGCAGATGTGTATAGCCGCAGCTGCATTTTGGGACATGTTTAGAAACAATGTGTAGGCACGTGCCTACAGTGCCTAAAGGGAGCTACGCCCCTGGAAAAGAACGCCATGCTCCCAATAAGACTTAAGTTTGGTCTATTCCGATAATGAATTTGCTTCTGGACAATCGGATACTCGAGAAACAATTCTGAGTACAGATTAAACTTTTATAGTTTTAGAGCCAAACTAAAATACTACACTGTGTGTCTATCCTGTGCGTATATTGATTCTGACGACACCTTTTTTAAAGGTCGTCTCGAATTGACCCTATATATTTAAATATCTAAGAGTACACGTTCGTTTTTCTGTCCAATGAAATCGCACAATAGAAACAACACTCGATTCGGCTATACAAATGGTTACCAAACAAACGGAACTTCCATCTCATTCTCTACGTCAATTATTTATATGGGTTATCTCCCTTATTGATACCAAACTGTCATGTATGCGACTATTTGATTGGCTGACACAAACGACCTTTGCATATAGATTCAAAAAGGTTCAATCTGGAACTCCCAGATATGTGTTCAGCCTCCAATTAAATCAGGTCATGTATTTCTCGTTACGAGCTGTCTCACATGAATCTGTATTGCTTGCAAAAGCCTTCAAATACCTTTGGCAGCGAAATAGTTAATGGTGAAGGCATCCGGCCTTAGGGAACTGGATGCCGATGCTCCATTTTGATATGGCTGGTTGGTGAGCTGCAAGTTAGTTAAATAAGGTTATCGAATGTCTGCCAGTCTAGTGACTGTCAAAAAAAGTGTAGGATTCTGGAAGTAAATGTCAAATATGGTCTGGACATAGGTTTTTCATTAGTCACAATTGATTGAGCCTTTCAGATGGGGTATCTCTTCAATGCATATTTTCAAACACATGCCGAGCCCCGGTAGCTCAGTCGGTAACGACGCAGGCTGTCAATGCAGGAGTTGTGAATTCGAACCCCAGCCCAGCCCGGCCAACATTCTTTCCAACGTTTGAGAAAAGTCAGTGTGACAAGCGTCATCTTCAACCAATGGGCTAACAGTCTATGTGGAAACTCAGCCAGTTGCGTGATATGACTGAAACAATGTTGAAAACGGCGTTAAACCCCAATCAATCAATATAACACATAGGTGTGCCGCGTTTAGCGATTGGGAGTCTTATTGATGCACCGATTTTGCGTCATGAAAAGTTACACTGGCGTTCAACTATTGGGGTTTCACTTTTTACTTTGTTTTATATGTATTTAGGCGCGACATAAATGTACATACAGGCGGAAAGGTGAGACTGTGTGTATGAACATACTCATGCCAAGCTACATTGAACTGTTTGGATTAACAAGTAAGAAAAGTCCAGACCGTGAAATACAACGGGTCAAAACGCGTCTCCTTCCCGGAGAATTAAACAGTTGTGGTACCGTTTCTGGTACCGTTTCTGGCGCGAAAATGTCAAAGGCCATTTGAAAACCGACCCCTGTGACTTGTCGGCCAGTGGTGTCAATGATCGGCCTACGCATCTGTCTGATTAGTGTCTTTCCGTTCACTAATCAACCATGATAGTTCTGAAGTTAAATAAAATCTAAATGTTATTTAAAACGACTACATGTTAACAATTACATCTTATTTGGCAGTAGCGCCTAAACATCATAGTGTGTTTTCTGTGTGCGGCACGGCCCGTCAATAAATGTAGAAAACGAAGTGCTTTTCAGACAAGAATAACCCGATCTTAAGCTTTGATTTGATTGGTTGATTTGTTTGTTTATTTGTTATGGTGATTTATGCCGCTCTCAACAATTTTTTCAGTGAAATTACGGCGTTTTGCTGGCAAAGCTACCATTATTACTGGTTCTGATTTCCTGACTCCGAGCGATTCAGCCATAATGCTAACCCCAAAATCCTAAAAATCGCCATTAGAATCATGTTTTAAGGAGTTGGTATAACGCGGTCGGGGATCCTATAGTTTGAAAAGGAATTATACAATGACATACATGAATTTTCATTTAATTCACTCTGAGTTTTTGATTCCACAATGTGTCATTTTGTAAAGGAAATCCCGTATTTGATGAAAATGTGAGCTGTTCCACGAGAAAACCAACATTGCGTAAAGTATCGACCCGGATCAGCCTAAGCATGCCGCACAGGCTCATCCGGTTAGACACTTTTCGTTTCATGTGGGTTTTCTATTCCTCTAACCCACTGAGACGGAATTTGTCGGCCCGGATTAACCTTCGCGGACAGTGAAGGCTAATAAGGGTCGATACATTACGCAGTCCATAATGTTGTTTTTTCTCGTGAAACGACTCTTGTAAGTACGTCACAGTAATCAATATAGTATAGTAGAATGGTCAGGACCAGACCACTATCGTGTAGACATAACTTTAAAAGGTCGTCAACGAAAACAATAAATAGCAACAACAACAACAACTTTTACCAGCTTATAGTATGGCACTCTGCAAAAGAGTGAAATTTGTTTTGTACTCAAAAGGAAAAATTCAAAGAAATTTCAAGTCGTTTGTATATATACATTGAAATCGCAGTTCCCATCGTATAGTCTATGTAGCTATCGTTAGCCCTTTCCTACATACAACAACGCAGCAGCAAACTACTGCAGTATGAAATCACATTAATATGGAACATATCCTTAAATGGAATAATAATTGATATTAATTATTGAATAGACTTGAAAACATTGTGGAAAAATTGAGAAACTGCTCGTAATGAGCCATTTTCCCATTTACCACAACCGTTTTCAAAAGTTGTCTGCTGCAGAGGCGTGTAAAAGCGTATGTATGTGGGAAAGTCTTAAGCTTACATGCTACTGTTATCGCTGTGGAAATCATACCGAGAAAATAATAGCCATATATATCAATAAATGACCCTCTTACCGTATTTCAAGAGCGGCGGCGAAATTGATTGGGGCAGTTTGTTTAAAGAGAGAGAAGCGCCCAGTCAATAGTTTGTCATTCGAGACGGGGGTTCATTGGAGTGGCTCTCATTCATTGAGAATCGTCTGAAAGTCGACCGAGTCATTTCGTACCAGTCCCATTTCGTACAAGTCCCATTTCGTACCAGTCCCGTTTCATACCAGTTTATCGTGCGAGTCAGTCGTGATGCGGCCCCAACATCCTGAGCCTTAAGGAGGGAAAGCCATTGCTACTCAATTTATAGTATTTGGTATGAACTGTCTCGAGCAGGGGCGTAGCTTTGCAATAATCAATGTGTAGGCCGTCTCGTGAGCAAATCAACGTTGTGGACTCTGCGGCAAGTATCGAACCGGATCAGCCTAAGCATGCCACACAGGCCTACCCGGATAGACACTTTTCGCCTCCTGTGGATTTTCCGTTTCAGGAATAACTACTCTATACATCTATCTCCCTTAGACGGAATGTGTTGGCCGGATCAGTCTGCGCGGACAGTGCAGGCTGATCTGGTCGATACATTACGCAGATGTCTATCGCCGCAGCTGCATTTTGGGGGCATTTTGAGAAACAAATGTGTAGGGACGTGCCTACAGTGCCTAAAGGCAGCTACGCCCCTGTCGAGGTTCGAACTTAGGGCGGGCGTATCACATCTACACCAACGAGGCGGTGTGATCATAAAGCAACTTCTGTAAAGCCGTTTCTTTTTTGGATTCATTTGCGTGGATGAGCAGGCTGGTCGTTTTATACACGCGTTATAATAACGTTAAAACTAGTCCGCTCCATTCCAAATGTTAAAAATTTAAACTGATAAAAATACCATTACCCGGCTCTGTCGCTATACACAATACAGTCCGACCTGTGCTTAACGACCATCACTGGGAAGGGAACAATCTGGTCTTTAATCACAGGTGGTCTATAATTACATGGTCATTTACGTAAAATACTCCGAACTGTGTTTAAAGACCATCCATTGAAAGAGAACAATCTGGTTTTTAATCACATGTGGTATTTAATTACATGGTCATTTACGCAAAATAGTCCGAACTGTGTTTAACGACCATCAATGGGAAGAGAACAATCTGGTCTTTAATCACAGGTGGTCTATAATTACATGGTCATTTACGCAGAAAATGAGTATTTGGGAAAAATAAAAGTGTGGTTGTTATTGACAGGGAATTTCTAAATAAAGGTGGTCTTAAGCACAGGTCTGATTGAACTGTGAAATGTGTGTGGTGGAACGAGATAAGGATCAAACTGACGATATTACGTGCAATGTTTTCTTACTTAAACGTTATTTTCCCAAGAATTTACAATTTCGGGTAAAGTCTACAAGGGTGATTTAATGTAACAGGGGTTACATGAAATATAAATCACTGGGGTTTTGTTCTGCATTTATTTTTACCACAAGCCAAATATCTACAGGGTTACTAGTAAGAATTTGCCAACACTGAGCAATTTCTCATTTTGTCACACAGTTTTCAACTATATTCTATAAATATACTTTATATAGTCATATTCTAGTTTTGGGTCGTGATGGATTCAAAGTCGTCTACAACAGTTTATTATGTCGAAACGGGTTAAACAAACGCGGGTTCATTATAAGAGCATTATACTTCATTCACTGCTAATTATCAGACTCTACTGATCACATGAAAGCAACGAACGCCCCTCTATCGTTAAGAATCGAGGTTTTCAAGGCACTTCATTCACAAATATAGGATCTGACATGAGCTGTCAATTCATGTAAAGTTTTATTAAACGAGTTCAAGAAATTTGTAATTACGCGAGCCTCTGGCGAGTTTAATAACAATTTTGTTGGACGAGTTTAATAAAACTTTATGCAATGACAACGAATGTCAGATTATTTTTATCACATGACGAAACACAAAAAGAAAATCGTTTTTTCGCTATCAGAAAATAGTCCAAGCTTGTAATACTTAATGTACTGTTAACTAATCAGACAAACAGCCAGTTTTATGCGCGATAATAGTCCCTTTACCTCGTTCATCTATCGTGACGTTTGTATTTACCGTATCCACGTTCTCAGCCATTTTTGTAAACATTTGCGGATGAATACAAAAATAATGATTCGGTCATGTTATATTACACACGTGACATATCAAGTAATACGTAATGGGTATATAAGATCGGATACAAGCATTGTCATGTGATAACAAAATATATATAAATGCTCTTGAGTGTGTTACTATGTTGCGAACATAAGGGCGACTCTATTTATAGAGTTTGCCGCTTTCTATGACCTTAGCATAGGACTCCATAAGGTTAGACTGTGGAGTTCCTTCCCCTTATTACTGCGTATAGGATCATAGGAAGTCGGGAACCAGACTACCATTATGTATTCATTGATAGAATGTATCGCACCGGGAGACCAATATTTCAAGAATTGGATATGGACTCTTCCGTTTGCTGGACATGTCATTATTCAGCATTGAAAGGGTTGAACAGTCAACTCATGTTGGGTGTATATGTATGTCGCCACTCAGAGTAATGTCACAATGTCGGAATGATACAAAACCAGGCTTGAGTGTAAAGATTACAATTTCAAGACCTTCACACACGTGTCACGTTTACCTCCAGAACACAAATTGTGTCGATATACAATACACCAAATAGATTCCTTCTTTGTTTACATGTAAATCGACCAGCTTCAGCCCTCAGTTGTCACACTTTCTAAGCGTTTCTCATATTGAAAACCATATATCATTGAATCGAGTTACATCTTAGCTTTAAAAATAATCCAAAGAAAATTGGGAAGGGAGTTATGCATTATGCAAGAAAGAATTCACCAGGCGAAAATGGTTATCGTCATTTTGGACCAAATCGGGCCCGGACAAAACCGGTGTTTAATATTCTCTACTTTAAATTTCAAACAAGGTCAATATACTAAAAATGATCAAATAAATCATTTCCAGTGCATCCTATACACATTTGCAATGACTTACAACTCAATGTCACATATTCAATGCATTCTGGGGATGGTAAACACTCATTTCTACACACAAAAATGTTTATTTTAGAGACTTTTTGGCTCTAGATCAGCATGACCGCGGATGTATTTTGCCTTTTTTCTACCAAAAGGGAATATTCGAAGTGAATTTTTTTTTTTTATATATAGTTTCATCATGCACGCATTTACAATGGATTTAGATTCAATTTCATATATTCAATGCATTCTGGGGATGGTAAACACTCATTTCTACGCAAACAAAAAATGTTTATTTTAGGGACTTTTTGCCTCTAGATCAGCATGACCGCGGATGTATTTTGCCTTTTTTCTACCAAAAGGGAATATTCGAAGTGAATTTTTTTTTTTTATATATAGTTTCATCATGCACGCATTTACAATGGATTTAGATTCAATTTCATATATTCAATGCATTCTGGGGATGGTAAACACTCATTTCTACGCAAACAAAAAATGTTTATTTTAGGGACTTTTTGGCTCTAGATCAGCATGATCGCGGATGTATTTGGAGTAATTCGACCAATAGGGTTCTAATTGTTTATATATGCGAAGTGAACATTTATCTTTCATGATATCATATTTAAGCAATTAATGACTAGCACTTAAACAACATAAACAATTTTGGAGCAAAAGTCGAACTCTTCCCACCGCTGATGAAAGATAAATGTAAGGTTAGATACATTGTGTGGGGAAAATGAGAAATTTCTCACACAGACGTCTCCTTCGGAGTTGTCAAAATATGTTTACACCAAGGCAAAAATTAATCTCGATAAAGTGCCTCTCTCTCTTGAACAGTTATATTTCTTTGTCTCCGCTATATAGAGAAGGTTTTATTTATTGGTTGGGGTTTAACGCCGTTTTCAAAATTGGTTCAAAGATATCAACTTGTTTATTTTTTCAACATGAACTGTGATGGATGAAACAAATGACACTAGCCGCATTAACTTCGACACACGTCGTAAAGACTGTTAAACCAACAACCCCTGGGTTGAGAGCCCTTATATTAATCTTATACATATAAAATGACTTTACAGTTACAGGTTTTGGTATTGCAGGCAGATTCTTTGTGCCGGAATCCGCACGTTTTATGCGTGGGGCATCATGTAATAAATAACAAAGTAATAATTCGATCCAAGATCGAGTCCTTCCCTAATTTATTTTTAAAATTGTAGTACCTGCTGCCTTCCTTGACGCTCGTGATGCGATGTTGGAAAAGCATGACGACTGATCCAGTGGTGTCAGGATAAATAAACTGGTAGTACTGGTAACTGACACTGAAACCGACGTTAAACACAATCTAAACAAATGACTTGTTTAGCATGGACAGTAACTACTTAGGTTGTATGTTGCGTTGTGAGGGATACTTTAAACAGAATAAAAGCGCTGCAGTGCTGACGGCCTGGGAGCTGCTGGAAGGTTGGATTTTTCGACAAACGGGCCCTACGGCCCCGGTTAATCCGTCACTGTATAATTCACGTGACTTCGTTCGTGGCGTGGGGGTGGGGGGGGGGGGGGGGGGGTTTAGTCGGGCACGGCATAGGCCCCCGCTAAATCCGCCACTACATTTGCCATGCTTTTTCTTTGTTTACCATTATTTTTTCGACGCACGACCCCCGGTTAATCCGCCACTGTATTTTTCACGTGACTTTTTTCTTTTTTTCCGTTCCTCTTCGCGAATGTTAATAATGTTAACAAGCGTCCATATTTGACCTCTCGGCGCATTGATTGCTAAAGCATTTCTTAAACTTATATTGGAGTACTCACGCCTTAAGTTTTTCACTAATGCACCATAAACATTAAAATGATATTTATGGGGGAGATCCTAACTCTTTAAATACAGTTTTGTTGAATCCATGATGAACTATTTCTCATGCGTTGTTTGGTGCTAACAGCAATTGGCAGGCTGCCAACTCCGAAAAATGGTATTACTACTATGACCAGGGGCTTAAACCCCAGGCCAAAAACAAACATATAATAAGTTAAAAATTAGTCTAGAAAAACAAGAACTATATGTTGGCGTGTTAGATGCTCGTGTATCTTTCCCGCAGACAATAATACGTTAACATTCTTAAATCGAAAAGCTCATTAAAATACATTTCAGCCGAATTACGGGAAAAACAACAACATTGTGGACTCTGCGTAGGGTATCGATCCGGACCAGCTTAAGCATGCAGCGCAAATTAACCCGTACAGACATGTTTCGTCTCTTGTGTATTTTCTGTTGCAGGAATCATTACTCTAAACCTCTTTCCACCTGAGACGGTAAGTGGCGGCCCGAATTAGGCTGCGCGGGCTGCACAGGCGGATCTTGGTCTATACATTACGCAGAGTCCATAATTTTTGGTTTTCTGGAGGAACGGCTCATCTACGATTCACAAGGACATATTGGGTTAATATTATTTTTAAACAAACCAAAATAAGATGGCTGATGTGATTAGTCGACCCGACGGACGTGACATCATTTACCCATGGTGGGAAAGAAAGCAAACGTCTGTTTTTCTAGAGACAGAACAGATCGCAGGTAGCTTCGTAATAATGCAGGCGACGTGAGTGCCGATGCATACCAACATTCCCATAGTCTATTTCAAGATAGCTTGAATGCAAGGAGTATTGTTTGTTTGTTTTATTGGGGTTTGACACCACTTTTAACATTATTTCAGTAATATCACGGCGACAGTTCTCTTGTTCATGACCCGTGGCTAGTGAAGGGAGTAACACGGATGATAACAACCGGTCGCAATATATCATAGACACCAGATAATGCATTTTGACATGCCGATATGAAAATACAGACTGTGCATGCAGCGAACAATATCTACACTCGAAAGACCAACAACAATCCCAAAGGGTCAGGGACGTGGAACTAACACGTTATGTCATAGTAAATGAGCCAAACAATTGATTGATATGAGTTTAACTCTTTCCAACATACAACAAATCTGCAGCAGACGACTTACAAAACCTTGTGACAAAAACCTGAAAAATGTCCCTAAAATATAGCTTAATAAAAGATCTTTTGACAAAAACCTGAAAAATGTCCCTAAAATATAGCTTAATAAAAGATCTTTTGACAAAAACCTGAAAAATGTCCCTAAAAGATAGCTTAATATTGTGGCCAAAAACCTGAAAAATGTCCCTAAAAGATAGCAAAACATTGTGGCCAAAAGAAGAAATGTTTTTCTCATCATGAGCAATTTCACCTTTAGCCAGAATGATTTCAAAAGTCGTCTGCTACTATTGTGTCAAAATGCGCCTGTATGTGGGAAAGGGTTAAGGGAGTTTTCAACATTGTTTTGTGGTTTAAACGGCGGCCAATTTAATTACATGTTTCTTGGCTTTCTCGTACCTGTATTCCACAACATCCATCGCAGGCAACTGGCTACCTGCACACACACACACACACACACACATATATATATATAGACTACTTATAAGATTTACTTGAGGGCGATAGACATATTGCAGGGGGACAGGCTGAAACCTTAATGTATTAAATTCAGGATGGTTTTATTTCGGGATGATTTGGTTAGCCCTCCAGCTCTTCAGTAACCACCGTCAATCTACTTTTGATACACTAACTTTCCTAGACATACATGCATGCGAAATGTTAAAAGGAAACCGTTAAAATGGCATAACATCAACAATCAACATTATTGGATTGTTTGAACTTATATAAAATTCTGTTAACATGTTATGGCTTTTTATTACATTCCTATCCAAATTTTGCATTGAAATTTAAGTGACATAAAATCAATATCAATTTTTAAAAAAAGGATAACTAACACTGTGACGATAACACTTTTAGTTTTTTTATATCATCACTAGTGATGATATCATTTTTGCCGGAACTACTTTTATTAGATTTAGAACATCTTTGGAATTTAAAGTGGGTTTAATACTAGGAATTTAAAAAAAACTGAGACCGAATACTAGGAAAATGACGTCACGTCAGCAGTTTTGACGTCATAACGCTAGTCATTTGGCGCCAAATAGAAGCAGCAGTATTTGGTTACGTAACATTCATACGCCTAAGGCCAAGTCATTTTTTTTTTATATGTTTCTTTAAAATAAAGGGGAGATTTATTCCAGATATATAATAAATAGAATAACTAACTGCATGTTTTTGATATCGAATTTATGTCACTCGGGAACAAAGGGGTAATTTGGTGTAAAATCACTCAACCTACGGTTTCGTGATTTCAACCAAATTACTCCTTTTTGGACGGTACCCCTAAGGTACCGTCTATAGTCATGTGCATTCTGAGAAATCGTACAACAGTTGGCTCCCCGACTATAAACAGAACGATAGTGTAAAGCTGGGAGCCGAAAAAGAACGATTTTTTTAACCGTCAACAAAAAAGTAGTGTCAATTATCAGGCAATAAAATTATCTGAATATTGAAAAAAAGACTGTAAAAAGGAAGCATTAGTGGTTGAAAGTTGAAGTAGAACGTTTACAATATTGAGTTGAAGTTTGAATAAATATATTCATAATTAATGTATGAATATATACCAATTTCACGTGACATTTTGATATTTCTTGTTGATCAGGAAGTGGTTTCGTGGATGTTTGGTAGTATTAACAATAATGCCTAACTCCCCTAACTCTAAACGCTTCGATGAAAAACTATCTCCCAACTAATTTATCTAGCCAATCGATTCATTTTACTGAAAGAAGATGGTAAGGAACGACAACTCTGCGAAGGAGAACTTGCAACTTCCGTTCAAAATGAAAGTAGAAATCTGACAAGCTGCGCTGACGATAGATTGTTATTGTTTTTGTGGAGGAAAGACACATGAAGTTTTATATTGAGGAAGACTGACAGGAAAGAAATGTATGCACGCCTAAAATATTCATTTAGTCATCAATACGTAAAACGTTCGAGGTAGGCCTGTCAATTAAACTGTAATTTGGAGTGGAAAACTTTTTTATTTTTATTTTCGCCCTGTGCTGTATCGTAACCGGATATGAAAATAAGCTCACATGTATTTAATGTACACGTATGTCTGAAAATAGCCCAATTCCTGTAGACATTCGCTTGTCCGTTTTATCATCTGACATATGTTAATTATTTAAAAAGGGTGGCATATGAAGGAAAATAAAAAATAAAAAATGAAGGACTTCGGAGACTTCGTACATATATTCAGAGACATATATATATACATTATATATTTCTATTTAGGTCTCTGATATATTGTACAAGTGTATAAACTATAATCGTTCTTGTATGTATACACTATTTAGGCTCATTTAAGGACTTAGGAGACAAAAGTGGTTAAGTGATGTGAAAACTGCTTTCAAACTTAAGTGTGTACAATTATTTGTATTGAATGATGATATTATGTATACAGGTTTTATTATTGAAAAGAATGAATAAATACAATATATATTTATAAATGAATTTTCCAGATTTTGTCTATACTTAGATGGAGCATATGCATGATGCTTTGCCAAAAATGTTATTCAATTAACGCGCAAAAACACATGTATATTTGTATCAAGTTTGTGTACGCTATGTTATAATTTGTCTAGTGAATCCATGTCTAACTGACACTCTGCCTTGGCGTCATTTATAATGTTATATTGACATAAAAGTAGTGAGGCTACACTGTTTCTAGGTCTAAATTACATGTATATGGTCAGTTAAGACTGGTGAGACTGCATAATATGATACATAGGCTCCTCTGAGTCTTCACTGGATACAGATGCATTATAACCCCAAATAACTTAATGCAGATCAATAATTGTAAAGTATCTATTATAAACGGATTATTTTATTATTCAAATCATAGCATACGTATATATTAATAAAAATGGTTTTGCGCAGACATGTATACAACTATACACATCTTGATTTTATTTTTATTGCGCAATCAGTAACTGTGTTTATTTTTGTTTCGTTTCAGATCATGGAAATATAGACAGGTTATATAATGCGCAATACGCAACATTACTTGTGAAGAAGATTCATAATGTCAGTGTATGGGATATTTTTACAACCAACCTTTATGTATTGGAAAAGTTGGGGTATATTAACTGTTATTTCCGGTTTTGTTTTTAGTTGAATCAGAGAAATAAAAGACAAATGGCAAGTCGTGGACGCAACAAGACGAGTAGAAAACAAAAACAAAACGACGTTAATGACATTCTTCAAAGCTGGTAAAAGCAGCGAGTCGTTGTGACAAGTATTCTGGATGAAAGTGTTTATTCTGTAAAGGTAACTCGGAAAACAATAACGGAATGGAAGAACAAATATCTAGGCTATATGTAAACGACAGAAATACGAATCAAGGTTGCACAATGTGATCTGTTTTTGTTTACTATAATACAGGAAGATAACTGTGTAATTAACTAATTACTATGAACAAGACATTCAAGTAAATCATTTTGAGCTATAATACAGAGATGACACTTCTACATGATAACTAACATTAAGTAGATCATTTTGAACTACATATTGTGTCACACAGGGGGATCATTTGTTTTGTTAAATGACCAAAGATGTAACATTTAAAAGTTAAACTGTAAGTTAACTAGCATTAAATTTTGTCAACAGTAAGAGGCATGAATAAAAAGCATTGTGACAAAAGGATAAATTGCTTGTATGGAGCAATTTCTTCCTCTGCTTCCATGTTTTCAAAAAGCCGTCTGCTGCAGAGGCGTCAGAAAGTGTCTATTTGAGGGAAAGGGTGATTGAAATATTATAATTAGCTCCACTGGCTGAAAGCCAGTCGAGCTTATGTCATGGCGAATTGTCCGTCGTGCATGCGTTAACTATTTGCTTCAAACAACTTCTTCTCCCTAACCACTTGGCCAATTGAAATGAAACTTCCTATGAAGCGTCCTCGCAATGTCCTCTCCTAAATTCCTTCATATTTTTTGGATCCATGCAAAATTCTGGTTTCCATGGCAACCGAAAGAAAAAAATAGTGAAAACTTAAAAATTCTTTCAGGAAAGTGTCAGGTCGATTTTCTAATAATGTTGTAGAAATGTTCCTTGGGTGACCCTCTATCGGATTCCTTCAAGCCAAGTTGATTGGACGAAAAACATAGTCGCCAGGGGGGCGGGGTTATTTTGTCGTATGTGGCTATAATGAAAACTTAAAATATCTTTACCTCAAAAAGTGTTTGGCAAATTTTCAAATAATTTTGTAGAAATGTTCCTTGGGAGACCCTCTATCAGATTCCTTCAAGCAATGTTGATTAGTCGATTTTTTTTATTGATCACAAAAGGAAAAAGTACATTATGAGATTTAACTTCTGACATAAAGTTTAAAGATTTTCTGTTGCATCATTATTGTCTACAGCCTATATACATTCAAAGGTCAGTTTACTATATTTTTCTATGTATATTCAAGTTGATATGTACTCATCATGCAACAGAATTTTCATTGACAAAATATGTCCCCAATTTTTCAATTGTTGAACATAGTAATGGGAAGAAAAGTTTGAATATTTTAACAAAACTGTACATTTTGACCTGTTAATTTTTTTTGCAAACTTCAAGGATTGGAAGAAATAATTGAACGGAAACAATATCACAGGCTCTTTTTAAAAAAACTTTACCTAAATTTAAACCAATCTACAGCAGACAACTTTGAAAATATCTTTGCAAGCTCACTTTGGTACAGCATGTTTCCTATTTTATTACTCAGTTTACCGTAGCTCAGTCAGTAGAGACACAGGCTGTTAATCCAGGGGTTGTGAGTTCGATCCTCAGCTTGGCCTACATTCCTTCTGACATTTGACGTGACTACCAACAATGGGCTTTCAGACTATGTGGAAAAGCAGCCAGTTGCTTGGAAAGAATGTTGTGTGAAGTACTTGTATGACAAAGCCAAGAAACATATGAGTACTTGAACTGGCTGCCGTGATATAACTGAAAGATTGATGAAAATGGTGTTAAACCCCAATTAATCAATCAAACTATTTTATTACCTAATACTTTGAGACTTGGAAAACTTCCTCATCTAATACCCTTCTTTTCATTGTATACTAAATATGCTGAGTGTAGCCTATTTTTTGGGGTAAAAAGTATAAATTTTGATGTATTTTGGTTGTATAAGAGAATTGGACATTGTTGGTTAAGTTACAGGTCAATTTGACAGAAAATCCACAGGTAAAATGTGTCTATCCTTGTAAGCATGTGTGGCATTCTTAGGCTGATCCAGATCAATACTTTACGCAGAGTCCACAATGTTGGTTTGCTCACAGGACTGCTCAAATTAAAGAAAATCTAGTTAACCCTTTCCCTCATACGACAATTCTGCAGCAGATGACTTTGAACATATTTTGTCAACATATAGAAAATCTCTATAATTGAATGGATAACCTATGACTAAAAGTGGAAAACATTGTGGCAAAAGGAGAAATTGCTCGTTTTGAGCAATTTATTCTTTTGTCACTATGTTTTCAAAAATCCGTCTGCTGTAGAGGCGTCAGAAGGCGTCTATAAGAGGGAAAGGGTTAACACTCTGGAAGCCGCATGTTTTACTTGAGCATGTTGAAACTTACTCAGAATATTTGCTTGTATGATATCTAGCCTAAGTTCGAATATGTGTCAGATCCAGTAAAGAACTAGGTCATTTAGCCAAACACTGTAGAAAAATCTTGTTAACACTATAAACACTGCATTTTTGTATTGAGCAGTTTGAAACCTTGTCAGAAAGTTTGTCTTGATGATAGGCCAATTTCAAATATTGGTTATTTTGGATAAAACATTAGGGCACTAAGCCAAGTAGGAGGAAAATCTTGTTAAGACTCTGGAAGCTGCACTTTTAGCTTGAGCATGCTGAAACTTTGTCAGAATTATTGTTTTTATTAAATTTAGTTTGAATATGGTTAATGCTTGTTAAAAAATTAGGTCACTATGCCAAGTTGTAGGACAATCTTGATTTAACACTTAAGAGACCACAATTTTGACTTTAGCGGCTTGAAATTTTGTCAGACAGTTTTTCTTGACGATATACAGGCCAATTTAGACATTGGTCATGTTGAGTCAAAAATTAGGTCCCTTGATCAAATTTAAGAAAATATTTGTTAATGCTCTGGAAGCCATGTTTTTAACTCTAGCATGATGAAACTTTACCAGAATGTTTATCTTGATGATATCTAGGCTAAGTTCGAATATGGTCTGGTTAAAAACTAGGTCACTGGGCCAATATTGAGAAATATCTTGTAAACACTCTGGTCACCACATTTCTCTCAAATGTTCCTTGGGGGACTCTTTTCTAAGAGTGTTAAAATTAAGTTGATTCTTTAGATACTATGTATAATAAATAGCTTTGCTACTGGTACTATTTTACCCTTTCTACACTACAGACACATGTTGTCTGATCTTCAACAGATGGATGGTATGAGAAATTTCGACAGTTTTCTCAATGTTTTCCTCACACGTCGATACTTTTAGTTTCATCAATATAGATTTACCAATATCTTTAGTTAAACATTTTCAAATCATCTGCTGTAGAGTTTATCCATGTGATAAATTACCTATCACACATGTGTTTGTTTATCTAACTGTATCTACTGTCTACAAGTCAAGAGTTTAATTATAGATCTCTGGAAATAAGGTTAACCCTGTCTTAAATCAATATTTGAACTATTTCTTCTTTTTTGTTTACATTTTTTGAAATTATGTGACTTGTTTTGTAACTTTCCAAAAAATGGAACAGTTGACCATCTTTTTCCCCCTCATACAACGGGTACCGTCCCACAGCACTTTCAGTGCTTTGATTTCCCTTGTGACATAAATTCTATATCAAAAACATGCAGTTAGTTATTCTCCATTTATTTGAGTAATGGCTGTCTTAGCCTTGTAAAGATCCGAGGATAATAATGTTACGTCTGGACAATAAGAAGTTCATTTGGATTCAGGATTGTCAACAAAAATCAAATCGATTTTTTTAAAGAAAGAATAGGTTGTAGACAATTTCTTTGAATCGGAATGGGTTTAACCCCTTCCCTCATATAGTCGCTTTCTGACTGCAGCAGACGACTTTTTGAAAACATAGTGATAAAAGAAGAAATTGCTCAAAACGAGCAATTGCCTCTTTTGTCACAATGTTTTCCACTTTTTGTCATTGGTTGTCCATTCAATTATAGAGATTTTCGATTTTTTGACAACATATGTTTCATGTCGTCAGCTGCAGAATTGTTGTATGAGGGAAAGGGTTTAACAACCGTCCATGATTTGGTCCAATGTTTATGAGTTTAGACTCCCCCCCTCCCATTCTCCTCTGTCACGGGGCCCATTATCCTCATTGATTGAATCCCCTCACATTTGTGAGGGCAATGAAATGGAAAAACAATAGATATTTCACCGTGATTGGCTAGCCGCGGAACGGAAGACGAGAGAGGGAGATGGCAGAGAGATATAGACTAAAAACCCATTCCTTTGCCAAACGGAATCAACTTTGATTTGTTCTGCTTCTACATTTGGCCTTCCAATGTCAATACAAATCACGCTGTTCTCCCCCTTGTTCTGTTTCAATCCTACAGTAACACCATACATAACCCGACTTTCCGACTAATCGACTCATAAGAATTGTCCGCCAAGTGTTCCTTTCTCTATTGAGCCGCCTATGATGTACTGGTCATAGCGTCTGCCTCGAGAGTGGATGACCAGGATTCGATACCCGGTCTGGTCACACCAAAGACATTACAAATGGTAGAACTATTTGCTCTCCTTGACACTCAGGGATGCGGGGGATATTATTGCGACTGGTGCATTGTTCAAAGGATTAAATTTGCAGCTTTACTGGTAATTTAACAAGGAAACGGCGTGATATAACTGAAATACTGTCGGCATAAAATACCATGCAAGCAAGAAAGCCGAGCCCAGGTAGCTAAGTCGGTAGCGACGCGGGTTGTCAATCCAGGGGTTGTGAGTTCGAATCCCAGCTCGGCCAACATTCTTTCCGGCGTTTGACTACGTCTTTCACCAATGGGCTGTTTAACAGTCTATGTGGAAAAGCATCCAGTTGCTTGGAAAGTATGTTGTGTGGTGTGCTGGTGTTGGAAAACCAGGAAACGCATGAGTAGGTGAACTGGTCGCCGTGATATGACTGAAAAATTGTTGAAAACGGCGTTAAACCCCAATCAATCAATCAACAAGCATGAAAACACAGACATCCTTTATCTTCGCTGTTTCAACTCGGCAAGAATATAAAACATGTACCTTGGAACTTTTGGATGATTTTGACCGCAGATCTTTCTCATCGTATACATCTAATTTGTTACGGCACTAAGTCGATGTTGCACAAAGTTGAATCCGCTCCTTCGATGCTTCTTTAATAATGCTACGGCTATCTAGGGAACTAAAATGTCTGAGCTGAATCATTGAATCGATTTGTAACAGGCTTTAGTTTAAACTTATATATTTTACATCGATTGCAAAACAAACATTGCTCTTACTTCTTCACAACAAGCACGATGTCTGCTTCATGGCGACATTACCAGTTCACGTACCGTCCTTTGTGTGGAATCTCATAAAGGAAGAATCAGCTCCGCTCAGCACGGCATTACAAATCGGGATCCTTGGTACATGATTCCGACGCTCTTTCACTGAAAGCAACACTCTCTTCCACAAAGATGGCTCTGAATCATCTCACCAATGTGTTGGACCTTTCGATACCGCCTCTCGAGTGCAGGAGGTCATGGATTCTATCCCTGTCCGGGTCATATCTAATACTTTAAAAATGATAGTTATGGCTGCCCTCCTTAGCGCTCAGGGTTGTGCGGTTAGTATTAAGGCTTACAGGCTGGTTTTAGGATAAAAGGACCAGTAGTACTGGTAACTTACCCAGGAAACACCGTGATATAACTGAAAACATGTTGAAAGCGGCTTAAAACACCATACAATGCACCATTCAACTTTTAGCGTTCTATAACTTCCAACATTAATACACGTCACTGATACATTTGTCGCTTTTGCGGTACTGAACAGTGTACAACGAGATTAGCCTGCGCATTTGCACAGACTAATGAAGATCTTCGCTGTTCATGAATTCCAACGTGTACCTTTCATGATCGACATGCTCATATCAGAGCCTCGACGGGGTAAAGGTGGTATTGTTGCTTCTCTGTTGCGACATCACGACTTCAACAGTTTTCTACTAAATCATGGCGAGCAGTTTATCCAACCATTTCTTTTCTTTGATTTATCCATCAACTACCCTTAACTTCACTCTTGCCAGATAACTGGCTACCTTACCACATATACTTGTTCTAAGCCGATTGGTGGAAGTCGAATGAAGTAAGTTAAAACGAATGTTGTCTATTATCGGAAATAATCACTGGCACAAGCCGGGGATTCGAACTGACGACCGTGTGCAAGTGGTAAAGCTACATTGACATATCTGAAAGAAAATACACCACGCACTGTATTCCATACATGTATAGCCGGACAGTAAAAGAATCGCGAGAGTTTGAGCGTACTTGTACGTTCAACTGATACGTGCAACAACATACAGGAATAATACGTGTATACAGGTCAAATTACGCTAAATACATCCGCGGGCCAGGTTGATCTACAGTACCGTAGTCCCTAAAAAAACCTTTGTTTGCCTAGAAATGGTTGTACATCTGGCCCAGACTGCATTGGATATGTGACAATGGGTGTAAATTCTTTTTAAATATGTAGAGGATGAACTGGAACTATTTGATTTGATCATTTTAGGTATTTTGACCTTGTGTGAAAGTGAAATTACAGGATGTGGAAACCCAGTTTCAGCCTAGCTGGATTGTGGTAAAAAGGACGGTCCCCATCTTCACAGAGCGAGCTCTTTTTTACATAATGCATGACCCACCATTTTCTATGGATTATTTTAAAGGTAAGAGGTCTTTTCAATGATATATGGTGTTGTATCTGGGAAGCGCTTAGAAAATGTGACAAACGACGGTTGAAGCTGTTTGATTTACATGGAAACAAAGAAGGAATTTATTTGGTGTATTGTGACCTACATACTTTTCGACCATTTTGGACCGAACGATGTTTTCCAAGCCCGCTGTCAAATTATTTTCACAATACGAAAGAACGTTGATGGGTTAAGTCTTGAAAAACCGGATATGAAATACAACAAATGCATGTTTAACTTAACAAATTTGATTTAATTAAAAGTATTTGCATGTAATATAAGAAATAATACAATGTGTTCGAGTATAAATAGTTCATATATATAATAAGTTATGAATTAATTGATAGAACATGATATACGTTCATGTTCATCTACAGTGGAGGCATGCAAGAAAATCAAAGAAAGGCAAACAATGTTAAAAACATGTATGTATAAATCTTATGAACTATGTGTGACTTAATGAACGGGATGTTCTATAAATAGGCTACATCTCATGATTAAAAAATTTGAACATAATAAACACTTGTACAAACATATTCGGAGACAATGTTGCAGAAGATTTGATAGTCCTTTTTCGGCATCCGAGCCCATGGTCACCAACAATTCTAAAAAAAAAATATCTTAATTCCAAATTTTGAAACTTTTCTAAATGTTGATTCAACCTTTTCTCAAACGTAGACGTATGTTGACGCCTCTGCAACAGACAATTTTGAAAACAATTAGGCAAAGGGAGAAATTGCTCATGATGAGAAATTTCACCTTTTGCCACAATGTTATCAACGCTTTTCGGTGATAACACATTACCTTATAGAGATGTTTTCAAAGTATGCTGATTTGATATATGTAGGAATGTTTGTTTTGGGTTTTATGTCGCTTTTAACAGCTAATGTCATATGGCGGCGGACAGGAACGATGTTCTTGGTCCCAAACCTTACATTTACATCAAGATAAAACTACATAGCGTTTGAAACCAATACCATCCCACCTGCTGGAGCTCAAGAGTTGCATTGACTCAAATAGTTCAGATCCATTTAGCCAGCTCTTAACGGTTAAATCAAGGCTTAGACAGTGACTGTCCTTCTTATTGAGCTTCCCGCGGCCACAGAGGCAATGTAGAAAAAAGGATTATATTCAAGAATGATTGGTGACTATGGAATCTACTGCAGCACTGTATCCGTCTGGAATGGATAAGAGGAATGGAAGTTAGACCCATTTATAACGTCCCATCGGGATGTCAAGCAGACGATTTATAGATACAGTGTCATCTCCCAAAAGACGCACCACTGCTTAGCGGTAACCCCCTTCGGAACGACGGCTAGTTCGTAATGGTGTGCAAAGCATTGAGGGGAAAAATAGAAATTGGTCGTTTCTTTTTTTCCCAGCAATGATTTCCAACATTGTCCGATGCGCCAAATTGTGTTTCTATCAGACGGGTTTTAAAATCACTGTAGTAAAATGACTGCATTCTTTTGCATCCGCCAGATGTTGGTCTGGAGAGGGAGCACTATACATGACAGTAAGATGATCATTGCGGCATGCTTCGTACAAACCGTGCCCCAATCCTCATAAAACAGCTATTCTCACGTTCCTGCTTGGTTCGACTGAGCTCAATCTCAAAATCACATGCTTCACGCTAACTATAAAACGTTTGCCTGCGACGCATGTGAAATTGAACGGCGTCTGTAGTTTGAGTAAAACAAATTGGGTTGACAATGGTGCAACGTTGTTCAATCATAAAGGACTAGAATCTAAAACGTTCAAACAATTCAATAAATCTTAATACAAGCAATTCGTGAAAGTAGAACCCATAACTTTAAAGGATAACTTTTATCAACATTTACTAACGGGGATTTTAAAGTCATTACCTTCCAAATACACTGCCAATTTAAATGGTACATCTGAGCTTTAACTGTTGTAGAAATATAATCTTTGTGATGATATACCGGTTTATATGTCATGGTTTTGAATTCCAGTTCGCAAAGGCGAAGCCTCGATTAATTAATTTCTACGAATATGATATCTTAACCATGATTAAATTGACCGATATATCATCAAAAAGTTAGTTATTAGTGTTCCCCTCTAACGTTTTGCACGTGAATGAGACAAATAACTACTCGTTTAAAAACCGACCTTTGACGACTTTGCAATTAATTTATTTTAACCCTTTCCCTCATATAGACGCTTTCTGACGCCTCTGCAGCAGACGGCTTTTTGAAAACATAGTGACAAGAGAAGAAATTGCTCAAAGCGAGCAATTTCTCCTTTTGCCACAATGTTTTCCACTTTTGGTCATGGGTTATCCATTCAATTATAGAGATTTTCTAATTTTTTTACCAAATATGTTCAAGGTCGTCTGCTGCATAATTGTCGTATGAGGGAAGAAAGGGAGGCAATACTTGTGCTGTAACATTTTTTTCTGGCGATGGGTTCTACTTTTTACATGTTATTTATCAATGTTTTCCTCATGTGTTTTTTTTTTTATCTCATCTACATGTCTAGAATAGTTACGTGATAACGGGACGGGGTATGTGTAAAACGATTACCACAAGGGGGTGATTGTAACATTGGTGATTACGACAGAGCTCTAGATAATCTCCCAACATCTTCATTTGACATTCAAACCCTATGTTGTGGGTACTCAAAAGAATCGTCTCAGTGAGACGATTCCTTTGAGTACCCACAACATAGGATTTGGTTGAGTACTAAGAGAGATATTGTGGGGAAAAGAGCAGTACACTCGCCCCTTATCTAGTCCTCTGAGTACTTACACTAAACTGTTGCAACCGATTCTGTGACCCTGTGTCACGTGTATAAAGACAGACCAGTCGGCGTATCCGTACCGTCTGACCAGGCTCTATATTGCATGCTGCCCAACTCATATTCACTCCTAAAGTTGGCTATGGACTCTTCCAAATGCAAAAGTTGGACAATGCCATTTTAACAATTTAGCCTCGAAAGGGTTAACAATTACAATGGTAAGATGGTATCAAGCTAAAGAGAGTATATTTACGACTGCTTATAGTAAGGACCCTGGCGAGCCTGTGCAACATACACAGTCTCCGAAGGATATTTACTGTCTGCTATCATTTATAGGATACAAAAACGTAGGTTCAGACGGAAAAGCCCAAATATTCAGCCCAACTTGTTTGACACTGGTTATCCCATATTAGAAACCAAAACGGGATAACAGCATAACACATGTTTCGCCTCTCGATGTCCATGTTTCGATCAACGTGTCATCGTGTATACACGACAGGTAGACATAAACATTTCAAGCAGCTGAAATCAGTCTGTGGCATGATATAATTTTGCCCTTTCCAACATGGAGACTCACGTTGACGCATCTGCAGCACACGACTTTTGATTAAAACAGTCTGACACACGGAATAATTGTTCATATTGGGCAATTTGCCTAATTGTTTTCAAAGTCGACTCTGAATTACCTAAACGGACAGTAGCCCGAATTAATTTTGAACAGCCAGTTTGTATCACCAGTGATCGGCAGAATCAACGACGTTTGTCTATATCACCATTGCACGGCAGAACCAACGACGTTCGTCTGTATCGCCATTGCACGGCAGAACCAACGACGTTCGTCTGTATCGCCATTGCACGGCAGAACCAACGACGTTCGTCTGTATCGCCAGTACACGGCAGAATCATCGACGTTCGTCTGTATTGCCATTGCACGGCAGAATCAACGACGTTCGTCTGTATCGCCATTGCACGGCAGAACCAACGACGTTCGTCTATATCGCCATTGCACGGCAGAAACAGAAGAGACACCGTACCAGTGCGGTCAATAAACGAAGACAATTGTCTAAATTGCCAGTGCACATAATAAACAAAGACGGTCGGTCGACTGTATCGTTGTTGCACTGAAGAAAGAAACTAGTGCATCCGGAAAGCCGATGCATTCAATAGGATAACAAATTCGTTTAACTCTTTCAGCGCCGAATTGTTTACAGTAGACTCTTCCATGTTCAAAATCAGGTGTGTCCATTTCTCAATTTATGAAAGCTTTGGACTATTTTGGTAACTAAAACGGCAAACAATGCTGATTTCAGGTGAGACAGCTCGTTACGAGCTGAGTCACCTGAATCTGCATTGTTTGCAAAAACTTAAATATTGCCTGTGCCGCTGAAAGAGTTAAAACGCCAGTGCATCCAATAATTAAACTGCTCGTCTGAATAGACTAGTCGATGCATTCAATACATAGTTCCCAGAACTACAATAGTTATCTCCCTTGTCGGCCATTTTGATAGGCAAATATGATCAGCATCAATAAAATGTATTAAATAAAAATGTGATAATTAGGAAAACACCAAGGAATTTGAGTTTGACAACCATATGTCGTTGTCTGAATCACAGGTGTACTGGCAAAACTCAGACATGTGTCTGTGTCACTGAAACGCTGTATAAACAAACGTCTGTCTAACCGCCTTATGACTTTTTTTTTTGTCTGTTGACATGACTGCAATTAATGACCCCAACAACAACAACAAATTTCACTTAACTTCTTAAACGAAGCAAACTAAAACGAGCCAGTGTAAGAGGAAAGGTACAATATGGCATTTTTGAACATTATAGGTTCAGATCGGCGTTTCCACCTGCTCAGTCTTATCAGAATCTACACAAGTTGACAACAAGTTATAACAAGCTCTTGTGAATAATATGAGCCGAATTACGAGAAAAGTATCGACCCGGATTAGCCTAAGCATACCGCGCAGGCTTACATAGACAGACACTTTTCGCCTCGTGTGGATTTTCTGTTTAAGGAATCTTTATTCTTTACTTATATCCGCCTGAGACGGAATGTGTCGGCCCGGATTAGCCTGCGCGGACTGCGCAGGCTGGTCTGGGTCGATACATTACGCAGAGTCCATAATGTTGGTTTTCTCGTAATTCGGCTCATATGTTATAAACGTGTCTGGAGCTGGATCTTTACTGTTCATTAAAGCAATCTTATTTCCTTTTCTTACACACTGGCTTAATATTTTCTTAGCCAATATTGTCTTTGAGTTAAACATTATTCATTCTATTGGATAACACAGTTTAAATATCCAACCATAACAAAAAATCAATATTTACAATTTGCATTTATACATAAAAGTTCAAATCTACATGAGTTAAATTACAAATTTGCAGTGAAAATACACAAATTTGAGCAAAAAAGAAAAAAACAAAAATCTAACAAAGGAAATATACGCAACTGTGACATGATATTTTATTGCATGATGTCACGGGTAAATAATGCTATAAATAGACCGTTAGACAATTCGTAGTATTTAAGGAAAAAAGATAAACACAACAAAAATTGAGCAATTATCATACAGTCAAACTATAATTATCAATTACAACAGTTTGGGGAAAAAAAATCGACATCATGTTTACTAGACGTCTACGCCCTAGGTTTTATCCGGGCAACTGAACCATTTCCCACGTACAAACAAATCTGCTGAAGACGGCTTTGAAAACATTTAGGCAAAAAACAATGGAAACTCTCCATAAATGAAAGTATTATTACAAAGAGTTATACGCATTGTGAAAAGAGAAGGAATTGCTCACTGTGGGCGTATGCTGCAGATGCGTCAAAATAAGTGTACGTGTGGGAACTGGTGAAAAGTAATAAACATTGTAGAAAAAAAGGTAGAATTGGAACCGTATTAAGATGGGAAGACAGACCGCATTGTCATAAGGTGTTTGTATTCATAATTTAAGTAGTAAAGAAAAGTCACAATTAAGAATTAGAATGTTTTGTAAGGAAATAGGTTGTTGATGAGAATGCCAAATTTATTGGCAGAAAATGAGAGGTTAAAAAAAGTATAGAGAATATCTCTTATTGGATTATTCTATGTTGTTGGTACACGTTGTACATGCATTTTCTCTCTCTCTCTCTCTCTCTCTCTCTCTCTCTCTCTCTCTCTCTCTCTCTCTCTCTCTCTCTCTCTCTCTCTCTCTCTCTCTCTCTCTCTCTCTCTCGCCCTCACACACACACACACACACACACACACACACACACACACACACACACACACACACACACACACACTATCTCACTCTCTATGTCTCACTATATGTGTCTTTCTGTGTCTGTGTATGTCTATCTCCCTGGGTTTCTCTCTCTCTTTCTCTCTCTCTCTCTCTCTCTCTCTCTCTCTCTCTTTCCCTTTCTCTCACACACTCTCTAGCTCTCTTTCTCTAACCCTATATGTCTTTCTGTTTCCCTATATGTATGTCTTCCTTGGTTTCTCTCTCGATTTCTCTCTCTCTTTTTTTCTCTCTCTCTCTCTCTCTCTCCCCCTCTCTCTCTCTAACTCTCTCGCTCTCTATCTCTCACTATCTCTATCTCTGTCTATGTCGCTCTAGAATACCATATTGTATACACTATTGTAATCGGCTTTATATGCATTGTCTTCTGTTGTTTTCGTTTTTCTAATGTTCCATGTACCCTTGTTTAAAATCGATCTTCAGTATTATGGAGGAAATAAATATTTAATGACTTCATCATGACATTTCTATTTAAGGACTAAGTCCGGGAGACAGCCTTCCTTTTAACTTTTATTGAAATATTAATTTTGACAACCTAGTCCTCGATCATTTTACTGGATAGAGAAAACTACTACTGTAATATATCGAGGGCTTGGTGTGAAACAGTTGTAACTAAAATCGGTATTTTTTTACCAGTTTAATCACCAGGTCATAAAGTCTTTATAAACGTTAAATCTTTTTTTCTTGGTAAACAATGAAAATGTAGGTGCCATTGCTCGTTCTGAGCAATGGCACCTAAATTTGCATTGTTTACAAAGGGATCAAAATTGCCCCTAAACCAGGGTTTTCATAATAGGTGTTTAGTTACAACCGTTTCACGCCAAGCCCTCGATATGTAGGTCATACAGACAAATAACGGAATGAATTTTTCTGCAAAGTAGTCATTTCAGAATGTACGTTGATATTCTTTATGAGTCAATGATTGAATATATTTACCCACACAGAATTGTTACAGTTCCCAACCAGAGGGAAACGGAGAATTCGCTCGTTTTTATATTTTTCTCCTGTTGTCACAATGTTCTCATACGTCGTCTGTATCACGAGAAAGGTTATACAGTCGTTAAAGCTTCAAATGTTCGTATTTGTTTTAGATTTCTTAATAACACATCACAGCCTAATGTAGGAATAGTATATCATAAATGACAGAAAATGCAACATAAAGCATGTTATTATGTTTAATATGTGATGATAAACTCGATATTGATATACACGATTCACGCAATACGAAATCCAGCATTTTTATGTGCAATAAGTTATTTACTTAGATCCCTTAGCGTCATTGACCACGCAGGTCTTTTTTACGCACGTGCATAAATTACGCGAATGTTTGTTTACTCGAGCGCCACTCGTATAATGTTTACTAATCAAACATATAGATTTACCGAAAGTCAATTGTCCGAAGGTATCGATCACGTGTCTCGAGGTTTCTCTCACGCTTCATCGTTCACGAAAGGGTAAGGATCAGATACATTTGATGACATCAAACACTGACAAACAGGGAAAGGGCGGACGTGCAAGAGTTTATGAATACGCCCTCTTTGACCCGAAATACTTAACTGTTAAATCATAAATATCGAAAGTCGTTCATTCGTGTAGAGAAATCCGTTGGAGTTTCGGGAGAAACGCAAACAGAAATAAATTCTCCCCTTAATAACATGGTGTCGGTCAGTCGAGAGAAAATGGCGGCTAGTCACCGACTGTACATGATTCATTCTCTGAGAATCACGTTTTTTCTCGGCGAGATTTGCTAGCCTCATCGCGAAATCGTACCGCGATATCTCGTGGGACATCGTTTTCTGACATACAACGAGACTCGGCAATAAGAAAAAATAGGTGGGCCGCTAATGGATTGGTGAACATTCTCCATCTGACATTTTGATTCCGTCGTGCCTAAATTGCCACGATAAACAAAAAGGGACTATAAAATATGTCCCCCCGAAAGCGCCAACACATTCATCGGTTCAATTTAAAGTGTTCATGATGTAGTCTAAACTGTTCCACAGCCATTTCATATTCGAGAGAACAAACAGTTTTTGGAGCCGTCGTGCCTAAATTGCCACGATAAACAAAAAGGGACTATAACATATGTCCCCCCGATAGCGCTAACACATTAATCGGTTCAATTTAAAGTGTTCAAGATATAGTTTAAACTGTTCCACAGCTATTTCATATTCGAGAGAACAAACAGTTTTTGGAGTCGCGTCTAGCGATTTTGGGGTTTTAATGTAACTCCATAGAGTAAAGATGCAGGCTAACCTGTTTCTGCAGCAGACGACTTTGAACATGTTTTGTCAAAAAATAGAAAATCTCTATAATTAAATGGATAACCTATGACTAAAAGTGGAAAACATTGTGGCAAAATGAGAAATTGCTCGTTTTGATCAATTTCATCTTTTGTCACTATGTTTCAAAAAGCTATCTGCTGCAGAGGCGTCAGAAAGCGTATATATGAGGGAAAGGTTTAATCCGTACAGTCTCGTCACAGCCTGCATTGTCCATCCACATGTACATTAGTCCTAGAACTGCAGCCCCGTTCTATTTATATCATTTTACCTTTATATGAACCCATTATGGAGAGTTATCAAGACCAAAAATAGCTACACGCGGGTCATATACGTTTTAGCTTTCATACACTGTGTACAGAGAATAAACTGTTTGCATTCATTTGCTCGTGTGTTCAGAGAATAAACTGTTTGCATTGATTTATTGGAAACCAGTTTTTATTTGGCGCGTTGCAAGTCTTATTTTCCTCTCCCTTTAAAATATTACGCCATATTTGTACTCTTTAAACTAAGCTGGCGAATCAATACGCAGACGGAAAAATCTCTACTTTATAAATGTTACTGTTTTTTGGCGTCCACCAATGAGAAAACTATATTGGAGAAACACTGGTCTGATGTTGCCAAACTTGTGTTATCTATTCTCCGAATATAGCTTAACCCTTTCCCACATACACACAAGTCTACTCCAACCGATTTGGAACATATCCTTGGGGAAAAAATATGGAAAATCTCTATTAATCAAAGCATAGTTATTGCATAGAATGGAAAACATTGTGGCAAAAAGGGTATTTTGCTCTTTTTGGTCAATTTCTCCTTTTGCCACAATGTCTTTAAAAGTTGTCTGCTGCAGATACGTTAAAGTTCGTCTGCAATAGAGATAGCGTTAAATATTATTCTTATTAGGTACAGACGCCATTCGTTTCAATCTTTAATATTGTCAACCACGTGTGAACATGTCAGTTTTCCTAACGCTCCCGTTGTCCGCCTATATCGACCTACAGTTCAACCTCTACAGAACAACGATGGCCGGAGGAACAAACAGGCGTTGCTCCTTACAGGTTGTTGTTTAATATGCCCAGAGCTCTAGTTAAGGGGCGTTTTGCAGGTTCTAAAATCCTTATTTGACCAGCTAACCCTATGTTGTGGGTACTCAAAAGAATCGTCTCAGTGAGGAGATTCTGTTGAGTACCCACAACATAGGGTTTCCTTTAATAATAAGAGGGGAAAAGAGCTGAATACCCCTCCTTATCCGAACTCTGATGTCCTTTTATGTTGTTACTGAATTGTAGTATCTTTAATCTTTGTAAGCTTAAGTCTATGATTATAACCATTGGAACTGTATACACTTTGAAGACATTCGATGGTCGTTTACCGTTCTTTCTGAGAAGGTTTCGCTCATTAGAGGTGAAACAACGTCGTTAAAAAATACAGATTCCTTGGACGCCTCTGCAGCAGACAGCGTTTGAAAACATAATGAGCAATTTCTCCTTTTGTCACGATGTGTTTCAACTCCATATAATAATTGTATTTTAATGTTTAGGTGATTTTCTATATTAATATCTATTGTGATGCAAGTTTTAACAAATCATATATACACCTAGCTGTTATGTAGTTCGTAAAACCTTGCTTCACTTAATATAAACTAAACTAACGCTTCCATCTTTTTTGTAAGAAGCGAATCTCTTTAAGACTGAAAAACAAAAACCTAATTAAGAATGACTCTAAAACATTCTATTTTCGTGTATTTTCAGTCAAACTCCATAAAACAGAAGATACAAGTTTAGTAGCACGATTTAAGATGGTGTATAAACGGTATATTGATTTTTGTTTCTATATGAAGATCGTTGTGCTAATTTTCCTCCTATGGGAAATTGTCCTTAATTAACATCCAAATGCAATTAAAGAAGCCACTGTTTAATTGATGTACATCGCCCGATGGAGTTAATTAATATACAGCTATATGCGAGTCTTCAGTTTCTACAATGTGGAAAAACAAATGCAAAGCAAAAATATGTTACCAGTCATTATACGAAGCATACCTGAAACGAGTCGAGCCGTACAGACGAAAATGACTTGCAATATAACGCGACGTAACAGAGTCTGTTCCGACATACAGACATGTATGAAAACGACTTCTGAAAACATTATTTCAAAAGCATGGCGGCTAAAGAGAAAAGTGTTATTTATTAAATGGTCAGAGCTTAAGGCATCTGAAAAGATAGATGGTGTTTAGTTCAGTTTGTTTTGTATTTGACGCCACGTTCAGTTTGTTTTGTATTTGACGCCACGTTCAGTTTGTTTTGTATTTGACGCCACGTTCAGTTTGTTTTGTATTTGACTCCATGTTCAGTTTGTTTTGTATTTGACGCCACGTTCAGTTTGTTTTGTATTTGACGCCACGTTCAGTTTGTTTTGTATTTGACGCTACGTTCACAATGTTCCGTTATATCCCGGTGTTAGCCTGGTAAGTTACCAGTACGACTGATCCGTGTATCATCACACACTCGAGTCAGTCGTAATACTAGCCCCGAACAAACAACTATTGTTTAACCCATTACTTCCCATGGCTTTTAATAGGTCATCTGCTTTACAATCTCCAGAAGAACAATTTCACCAATCTAGAAAACTGAAGGAATTATATTGAAATAGAGTTGAAAATATTGCAATAAAAGGTGAAATTGCTCGTTTTGAGCAATTTCACTTTTTATTGTAATGTTTTCAAAAGTCGTCTGCAAATGTCGTTTATGTGAAGTAATGGGTTAATCTTTTGTATGAAAACGGACTTGCAGTCTCGCGCATAATGAGCAATTTCTACATAAGCCACAATGTTTTGAATATATTCAAGGTATATTAAATCAGCATACGTTTATTTATGAAAAAAAATCATGTTCCAAGATTGTTTTTAATTTCTTCTAATGCATATTGTGTTGCTTTTGTTAAAGGGTTAACTAAGACAAAGGGTGTGTATAAGTATCCTACCATATCGAGGGGTGTGTATAAGTATCGTACCATATCAAGGGGTGTGTATAAGTATCGTACCATATCGAGGGGTGTGTATAAGTATCCTACCATATCGAGGGGTGTTTATAAGTATACTACCATATCGATGGGTGTGTATAAGTATCCTACCATATCGAGGGGTGTGTATAAGTATCCTACCATATCGAGGGGTGTGTATAAGTATCCTACCATATCGATGGGTGTGTATAAGTATCCTACCATATCGAGGGGTGTGTATAAGTATCCTACCATATCGAGGGGTGTGTATAAGTATCCTACCATATCGAGGGGTGTGTATAAGTATCCTACCATATCGAGGGGTGTGTATAAGTATCCTACCATATCGAGGGGTGTGTATAAGTATCCTACCATATCGAGGGGTGTGTATAAGTATCCTACCATATCGACAAGGGGTGTTTTATAAGTATCGTACCATATCGAGGGGTGTGTATAAGTATCGTACCATATCGAGGGGTGTGTATAAGTATCCTACCATATCGACAAGGGGTGTTTATAAGTATCCTACCATATCGAGGGGTGTGTATAAGTATCCTACCATATCGAGGGGTGTGTATAAGTATCCTACCATATCGAGTTCTTCACGAATGCTACTCAAAGGCTTTAACTCTTTCAGCGCCGAATTGTTTAAAGTAGACTCTTCTATGTTCAAAATCGGGCGTCTCCATTTCTAATGTAAAAAACTATTTTGAACTATGTTGATAACTTTAAGGCAAACAATGCTGATTTCAGGTGAGACAATTCGTTACGAGCTGACTCACCTGAATATGTTTTATTTGCAAAAACCTCAATATAGCAATTGGCGCTGAAAGGGTTAAACCCTTTCCCTCATATAGACGCTTTCTGACGCCAATGCAGCAGACGGCTTTTTGAAAACATAGTGACAAAAGCAGAAATTGCTCAAAACGAGCAATTTCTCCTTTTGCCACAATGTTTTCCTCTTTTAGTCATAGGTTATCCATTCAATTATAGAGATTTTTTATTATTTGACAAAATATGTTCAAAGTCGTCTGCCGCAGAATTGTCGTATGAGGAAAAGGGTTAACAAGGTTGGTTGATCAGCTAGTACATGCCGGAGTTCTATGTGTCGAAGGTCAATCGTCTGTTGTAAAGATTTAACATAGCAAGACTCAATCAATTTTCTGCGACCAATAAAATATCAAGCTTTCTAAGTAAGTAATCGACCTTGAAACTATAGCCAATGATACAAGTCCGCAAGGGCGAGAATCTTCATTGCTGATTGTTATATATTCAGAAAAAAATCTTCCCCTGATTTTTATATTCTGTGTGCCCAGCGTAATTTGGGATGAGTACATTTTTGCGACATCGGCAAAAATATAAGGTTGATGCAGACAAAACACACTTGACCAATTTACGATAATCAATTACGACATTGGAAGTTCATGCTCCTAATAGAAACGTCCTAGATCTATAATAGATATGTGTGTTCTGCTCTTTACTGGAAGAATGATCGTTATCTGGGGCTGCAAACTGAGCTAATTGGTGCGTTACTACATCAGTTCAATCGTCTGCGTCAACCGTGTCGGTACCCATCAAAACAAACTAGTTCGGGTATTAATCCGCGGAAATCAATGACAGGGGCTGTTCAATGTTCAGGGGGAAAATCCAACTTGGAGTTCCAATCTGTATGCTGTTGTTAATATTTACGTTGTTGACATTTCTTCAAATTACATTTTCGAAAAGGCCAAAGGGTCGTCTGCTTGTACAACATGTGCGGAAAACGATAAGATTCCATCTTTATCGGAGACATAAAAATATGGCCGCCATAATCTAGAAAGTTATATGCATCCTTCATAATAGTTACGCTGCTGACATTTCATCAAATTACATTTTCAACACTGTCAAAGGTCGTCTGCTTGCACATCGTGCGAGGTAAACGTTAGATGCCATCTTTATCGGAGACATAAACATATGGCCGACAGAATCTAGAAAGTCATGTATCCTTTATTTGTTTACGCTGTTGTCATTTCATCAAAATACATTTTAGCAACGGTCAAAAGGTTGTCTGCTTACACAATGTGTGAAGCAAACGATAAGTTACCATCTTCATCGGAGACATAAACAAAATGGCCGCCAGCATCTAGAAAGTTATGCTTTCTTCATAATAGTTGCTGACATTTCTTCAAATTACATTTTCAATATGGTCAAAGGGTCGTCTGCTTGCACAACGTGTGAGGTAAACGTTAGATGCCATCTTTAACTGAGACATAACAATATGGCCGCCAGAATCTAGAAAGTTATGCTTCCTTCATTATAGTTACGCTGCTGACATTTCTTCAAATTACATTTTCAACATGGTCAAAGGGTCGTCTGCTTGCACAACGTGTGAGGTAAACGGTAAGATGCCATCTTTAACTGAGACATAAAATATGGCCGCCAGAATCGAGAAAGTTATGCATCCTTCATTAATACCATAGAGACTGTACCGGTGTATAATTCATCTACTATATTGAATCTGCCAGAAAGAATTCCGGAGACACTTGGTAATTTCCAAATTGGTTTGGCCCTCACATCATCTTGGTAGATAGATAGAACATGTCTGTCTTTTACTTTTACTTCTATCTTTTGTAATAATGTTCTCAACTAATGGTAGAAACAAATATTTTTTTTTTTTCAAACAAGATAATAAAAGTTAATTTGAATACGTTGATAAAAGCTGTTCAACGAGAAAACCAGAATTATGGACTCTGCGTAATGTTACGACTCAGATCAGCCTGCGCAATCCGCGCAGGCTAATCCGGGCCAACACATTCCGCCTCAGGTGGGATCGAGGTATAGACAGAATTCACAATGTTGGTTTTCCCTTGGAACGCCTCATCTTTTTAACACTTTCCCTCATATAGACGTTTACACACAATTATACGACAATTCTGCAGCAGACGACTTTGAACATATTTTGTCAAAGAGTAGAAAATCTCTATAATTGAATGGATAACCTATGACTAAAAGTGGAAAACATTGTGGCAAAAGGAGAAATTGCACGATGTCTACATGAGGGGAAAGGGTTAATTAATCTATCAACGTCTGAGAAATCTGAAATGTATTGCCTGTATATTTAGAAAAATTGTAACGCTTAACCCTTCCCCGCATATAATAAATATCTAACAGATGACTTTGAAAACGTTCGAGTAACAGTGTCGAAAATCTCTATAAATTAACGTATACTTATTGAAAAGAATTAAAACATTGTTGCAAAAGGTGAAATTGCTTATAATGAAACAATAATCTACTGCAGATGTGTCATAATGCGCCTGTAGCTGGGGATATGGTTAAGGCAGTCGATCAATACAATTGAAAGAAAGAGACGCTCGATAAGGTCAATAATGCTTTCCATAAAGAAAGCGTGTCAAGAAGAGAAGTTTTTAAATGGTAACCAAATGAAATAGCACATTCACCGTTAAAACCCGAACGAAATAGCATACATAATGTGTCTACGGTGACACTCAGCACACATTTAATCAGGACTGAACCTTTTTAACTTGACGCCTTTCCCCCTCAACGACTTCCGGAAAATCTACAATACACTGTATTTGAAAACATTGTGGGGAAAAATGAGAAATCATGAAAACCGTTTTTGTTTTCTTTTTTGTTGCATGGTTTTCGGTCGGATGTTCTCTGCATGAAATATTAAAAAATGAGTGAGCTATGTGTATGAATATTCCATAGATTGTATACAGCGAAATGACATACTAAAAATGCAGAGCTCTAGATTAGAAGAGTAGTTTAACCCTTTCCCTCATACGACAATTCTGCAGCAGACGACTTTGAACATATTCTGTCAAAAACTGGAAAATCTCAATAATTGAATGGATACTATATGACTTAACGTGGAAAACATTGTGGCAAAAGGAGAAATTACACGTTTTGTGCAATTTCTTCTTTTGTCACTATGTTTTCAAAAAGCCGTCTGCTGCAGAAAGCGTCAGAAAGCGTCTATATGAGGGAAAAGGGTTAAATCCTCGAATCCATATATGGCCCTCAAATGCTATGTTGTGGGTACTCTAAAGTATCGTCTCAATGAGACGATTATTTTGAGTACCTACAACATAGAGTTTCGTTGAGAAATAGGGGAGATATTGTTTGGAAAAGACCAGTTTACCCCTCCTTATCTAGTCCTCTGAAAAACGTTTGTAGAAATGTAAACTAGTTCATGGACAAATGGAACGCGATGTATATCTGCATTTTACGTTCCTTTTTTATGACGCTTAATCAATATAACATTACAAAACGACTCCATCTCAGTTTGGCTGAACAAGTAGTCCATTACGCTTAAGCCCTTCTCATATACAACAAATATGCAGCAGATGGCTTTGCACAAGAAAGTACAAACTATGAGAGATATGTCTATATGAAAATATTGTTCCAACAGGAGTAATTGCTCATGATAAGCATTGTCTCATGTTTGCACAATGTTTCAGAAAGTAATATGTTGCGAGTGCGTCAAAATACGTCTGCAAGTGGAAAAGGGTTGACAATTTATTGCATGATAACATGTTTTTGTCGAAGTATTTGTTGAGACAACAGTTTGTGGTGGTTATAATGCATTGTGGAGAAGATACCACTTGCTTATGCTGATTACATTATTTATTCCGCTTTGTTAACCCTTTCCCTCATACGACAATTCTGCAGCAGACGACTTTGAACGTATTTTGTCAAAACGTAGAAAATCTCCATAGTTAAATGGATAACCTATGACAAAAAGTGGAAAACATTGTGGCAAAAGGAGAAATTGCACGTTTTGTGCAATTTCTTCTTTTGTCACTATGTTTTCAAAAAGCTGTCTGCTGCAGAGGCGTCAGAAAGCGTCTATATGAGGGAAATGGTTAATGTAGTATGAGTTGTGTGTGGGTTTTGTTTCTAAAGAACAGTACCATATTTTTGCATTGCTCATCTTCAAAACGTTTAAAAAATTCTTATATTTAAACCATGTTTTGTCATGTTTAACTCATGTTTAAGTCATGTTTAGTTCATTCATCATAACTACAAATTCCGAACTAAGTATGTTGGTTCGTTTTTTTTTATGTTGTATGTATATGTATGTATATGTATGTATATGGTATATGTATGTATATGTATGTATATGTATATGTATGTATATGTATGTATATGTATGTATATGTATGTATATGTATGTGTTTAGACAATGTTCTTTGTACACGTCATTAATAAATGATGTTCTGTCTGTCCGTCTGTCTTATATTTCATGAAACTACGTTCAAAACTAAGAAAACCTTATCCTGGTGCAGGCGGTTTTAAATCCCTATTAGCAAACAGCTTTTGTAAACGATGTTGGGGAAAAGGATTTGTTTGTTTGTTTGGAGTTTAACGCCGCTCAACAGCTTTTGGTCATATCACGGCGGTCAGTGCACCTACCCATGTTTTCCTGGCTTTCCCACACCAGTACTTACACAACATTCTTTCGAAGCCACTGACTACTTTCTCACATAGATCAGAGGTGAGAGGCAATGGAAAACATCGCCCGAAAGAATGTCGCCGCAACCGGGTATCGAACCCGTGACCTCCAGATCACGTGGGGAAAAGGAGAACATGTTCGCTGTTGACCTTCTCCCACCAAACCACGAACATTTCTAATTTTGATTTTAAATTTGATGGAGTGCCCTTGGCCAAGGCACATTTCCTAACCTAGTACTGGTTTTACCCAGGAATCATGAATATGTGAACTGTCGCCGTGATATAACTAAACTAATGTTGAAAACGGCATAAAACACCGATAAAACAAAAATATTATCCAGATAAATAAACTTTTCCTACTCATGTTTTAGATTGAGAAGAATTGAACAAAAATATTCATTCAGATAATAGGATAACATTACGTGGTAAAATATCAATAAACGCTTAACGATTTTATGTGCAAAGAACAGTTACGCCTGTATGTCATGCAATAGTCAAGAACTATAGATGGGGGCCACAGCTTGACCTAGCATCAATTCATTATACTGTCATTGCGTCAAATTAAGTATTTTGTCTTCTGCAGACGACAGCTGAGGACTCTGAAGCAGACGACATTTTAATACGCTGTCGATATATCGTCCATTTTATATTTAGCAAACAAATGCTGTTTTTCCTAGATCAAGACGTGTTTTCTCTATTTACATAAAGTAATCAATCGATCAATGGAACTTGCACTATTAATTTCCCTTTTATATTCAAAGGCAAATAGCGGTGTCTAAATTGAAAGCGGTCCGTTTGATTGTCGGTGCCAAGGGATTTTTAGCTGTCGTCTGAACAAATTCGTGACATTAAAAACCGATAGAGAATCAATTTGCTTCATAAATACCACGGCGACTAATTACAGGGTACGGCTTGTTGCACACCGTTTGAAAATTTGTTTTGTCATTCAAGACGAGTTGCAAAGGCATCGAGAGCGATGGTTGCAACGTTTAAACCCTTTCCCTCATATGGACGCTCTCTGACGCCTCTGCAGCAGACGGCTTTTGAAAACACTGTGGCAAAAAAGGAGAAATTGCTCATGATGAGCAATTTCACCTTTTGCCACAATGTTTTCAACTCTGTTTACTCATTACACTTGCATTTATAGAGATATTCCATATTTCGATATTGCTGTTTTTTAAAGTCGTCTGCTACAGATTTGTTGTGCGTGGGGAAAGGGTTAAACCTTTGCCACATGCAGACGCATTTTGACTCATCTGCTGCTTAGTATTTAAAATAATGTGGCAAAAGGGGGGAAATTGCTTATAATAAGCATTTTCCCCTTTGTATCACAATGCTTTCATCTCTATTCAATTATCGTCCTTTCATTTTAGGAGACTTCCCGTACAGTTTTCAAAGTCGTTTGCTGCAGATTTATATGCAGTTGTGTGTGGTTAATGTTTTCGCAATAGCATTACATTTTCTATCACATGAATATTTTCTGCACTGTTTTATATAATTCGTCGGATTTATCCCGAATTGTCAATTCTTTTTGTTATATTCGTGTTAACTATTTCCCTCATACATATGCATTTTAGGCCTCTGCATAAGACAACGTTTGAAAATATTATGCTCAAAAGAGAAATTGCTTATGATGAACAATTCCCCCTTTTGTCTCAATGTTTTCAACTCTATTCAATATTTAAAGAGTTTTTTACCCATTTTTGAATCAATGTTTTTCAAATTCGTTAACTGCTGATTTGTTGTAAGTGGGGAAGGTTTGATTTTAAAACACTTAACACAGTGCAATAGTTGATTGATTGATATACGTGTACGACAGTAAAACTACGTCTGTATGAGGGAAAGGGTTAACGAGTAATCCTTTACTCGAACATAACCCTTTCCCTCATACGACAATTCTGCAGCAGACGACTTTGAATATATTTTGTCAAAAAATAGAAAATCTCTGTAATTGAATGGATAACCTATGACTAAAAGAGGAAAACTTTGTGGCAAAAGAAGAAATTGCTCTTTTTGAGCAATTTCTTCTTTTGTCACTAGGTTTTCAAAAAGCCGTCTGCTGCCGAGGCGTCAAAAGCGTCTATATGAGGGAAAGGGTTACAGGTCGGCTGTTATTCAAATTCTAATATCAGACTTATGAAGGTATCGATTATCATTTTATCTTTTTGTAACAATTTGTTGGGAAATTATTCGTTGAAAAAAAAAAAAAAAAAGATTAAATGCTTCAATCAGAAATCCATTTATACAGTTTTTGTTCGAGTAGTTAGAGTTCGAGATATTTGGTGTTTAAGTTATTAAATTATTATTTGACCTGATATCGGTACTCAAAAGAATCGTATTTGTGAGGGATGATTATTAATACAAAGATTGATTGATTGATTCACACGCCGATTTCAACAACTTTTCAGACATATCACGGCGTCCAGTTCACCTATCAAGGTCCTGGCATTCTCCAACCAGAAGAATAACGCTTTTTCGCATTAACTTTTGTCAAACGTGGGAGTAAACGTTGGCCGAGCTGGGGTTCGAAATCCCAACCCTGGATTGACAGTCCCGCATGACTACCTATTGAGCTAGCGGGGATCAGTGAGCAGATCATCAAAACACGCAGTTTTTTTCTGAATGTTTTTCAGAGATATCTTTTCGGATAAATACATGTTTAGTCCTCCTTATCTAGACATATATTAACAACATTGAAAGCAGGCTCGGCCTAACATGCAAAGTGTTTTCAATTTTATGAAGTAAATTCAGTGGGCAATATTTACAAAGTTGTTTTGTTTTAATGCAATTCTCTGGTTGTTTTTCCCATTTTAGAACCAGGTCGATTATTCAGAATGGCCGCCCTGGAGTCGAATTACAGGAGTGAAAATCAATTGGGAAAGAAGCGACGCGACGCGAGAAAATCCGCGTCGTGTATCATCGTCGAAACTGGCCGTTGGCACTATTTCAGTAACACAGTATTTTCCCAGAGTTTCCTGGGTAATTTATCAATACTACTTGCACGTTAATTCCGACTCTGATCCATCTGTCGCAATGATATGACCGCAATGCTGAGAGCCGAGGTTGAACACAAGACAACCGTGTTTTAACACTTTCCCACATGCAGACGTATTTTGACGTAAGATCAGCAGACGACTTTTGAAAACATTGTGGCCAAAGGTGAAATTGCTCATGATGAGCATTTTCTCCTTCGGCCACAATGTTTTCAACTTTGTTTAACAATTAAGCTATATGTTTTCAATGTCGTCTGCTGCAGAATTATTGTATGTGGTAATTGACCGGGTGTCGAACCCTGGTCTCCAGCATTGACCGCTTCATCGGTTGGTCAGATTAATGAGATGCATGTACACTGTAACCAGACCATACTTGTGTGGCCGTATCCTTCCTTATTCAAATGGTTGTTGGGCTTTACGCCGTTGTCAACACTATTTTAGATATAACACGGCGGTATTCACTTATTCCTGACCCCTGGGAAAACAATGAATGAATGTATATTGTTTTATGGCGCATCGACAGCTAAGGTCATTTAGCGCGCAATTAAATTTAACCTGGGAAAACAAACCAGTACTAGGCGAGGAATTGTGCCTTACCCAAGGGCACTCCGCCACGACTTCCGGCATGTTCAGTTTGCACATACAATGTACTAATATTTGTGCAATAGGTAAACTTTGTTTACGACCAATGTAGATATAGGTAACCATGCATTTTCCGCGCAGTCTGATTGTTGAACTGTTAATGAACTCTTTCAGCGACGAATTGTTTAAAGTAGACTTTTTCTATGTTTCAAAATCAGGCGTCTCTATTTCACATGTAATAACTCTTTTGAACTATGTTGATAACTAAAATGCAAACAATGCTGATTTCTGTATTGAGTGCAAAAACCCCAATATTGCCTTTGGCGCTGAACGAGTTGATAAGCCAAAAATAGCAATCAGTAGGTCACGTGATATGAAAGTGAACATGTCTGCGTTTTCTTAACCTTAAATTGTCAATAAAGCTCCAATGTTTGTTTCTAACACTTCTCAAATATAGTTTTGATACAGAGTATGTTGAGTATTTTTCTGATCTTTCCGCGGTATTTTTTTCTGAAAAGGGATTTATTTAACATGCGTAAAGGTACTGCTCCGATGAAATAACCGTTTGAACTGATGACTTCTTATCTGTCGGTTTACGACATTTGTCACCGTTTGTCACAATCAGAGCGGTTTTCGCGTGACATCACCCCGATATCTTTGAACGATAAAACAATATCCGTAACGTGCAATAATGGAATCCCTGGGATTTAGACAATCTGTTATATGTTGTACAGATATTTGTAATTAAGTGTTGGGAGTTGACATTCTTTCTGGGAAAATTGACAGTATAATGCTATGAAAGATGCTGAACTTTAAACATTTCAATGTCAGCAGAAGCATTTTTCGATTGTTCAGCAGGTAGCATTTAAACTCATGTGATAGGTTTGCAGTAATGTTCTACAGGGATTTTTAATTGTGATTGGTTAATTATGATGCACCGCCGCTTCCAACACTTGTTA
>JASEVX010000007.1:55316194-55358694 GCA_031761405.1 Serripes groenlandicus
CCACTTGTCGCATGAGACCATTGTTCAAAATGCCAGAAATAAAATGTTGACAAGCTTTGGTTTTGCATCTTTCATAACCTCCTGGGATTGATAAGGTGCTCGCTACCGACTGAGCTACAAGGCATTGAATATATACAATATCGGGCAATTAAGGTCATTATCAACGTTGTTTTCATGGGTGACAGGTTAATTACATCGGAATTACGCGATGCATTAAGTTGCCCCATACTTATGTTACAATGTTATTGATATGTTTTACAGTACTCTTGTTCCTTTCTGTTACAGAGGACAATCTTTTAAACACAATGTGGAAAAGGGAAAATTCCTCAAAAGTAATAATTAGAAATATGTAAAACAAATGCCTTTTCAATTTTCGAGATGTTACAATTCTTTCTAAGATATTTTAAGGAAGATAAGAATCGCTCTGTGGTCGAGTGGTTAGCGCAGTAAATTTCGAAAACCGGGTCGTGGTGGGAGTGCCCTTGGGCAAAGGCACATTTTCCTAGCCTAGTACTTGGTTTGGCTTACGCATTGGATCATGAATAAGTGAACTTGTTCGCCGTTATAATAATCTGAAATAATGTTGAAAGGCGGCGTAAAACCCCAATAAATAAATAAATGAAATAAAATAAAGGGAAGATAACTCTTGTAACTGATACGCGTTTGGAAACTCGAATTCATGAATGGCGCTAAATTAGTAGTGATGTATCACTCTGATTCTTGATTGATAGAATTAAATATGTGTTTAAAGCCGTTTTCAACGGTAGTTAAGGTATAAACCAATTCGGCCAGATTCACTAGTATCATTCATGCTTTCGCGCATCTAATCTGGTACTCCACAAAACATTCTTCTAAGGTAACTAGATTACTCCGACACAGGACGTTAAGCCCCATTGGCGGTTAGACGACTGACCACACGTCCACAAATCCATTTTGTCATAATCTGAATAATAAATGGCCGCGCCGGGGATGGATCACATTAGATCCTCATACATGCTGTACACTGCAACACACAATCCCGGAGATTATAATGCTTCTCCACAATAAACACAATCTACAGGGGAACTCGTGATAACTCGAAGGTCGAAAGGAATCAATAAATTACTTCGAGCTATCGACGTATTTGAGTTATAGACGGCTCGAGTTTACAGACGTATTGCAGTTATCACGTTGTTCGAGTTATCGACGTATTTTAAGTATATAGAAGTGCTCCAGTTACTGACGTATTATAGTTTATCAACGTGTTCGGGACGCTATCGACGTAAATTGAGTTATAGACGTATTTGAGTTATAGACGTATTATAGTTATCAACGTGTTCGAGTTACGACGTATTTGAGTTATAGTCGTGCTCGAGCTACCGACCGTATTTAAGGCATATCGACAAGTCGAGAAACCGACAGTATTTAAGTTAATATTTGACATATTCGGTTATCAAATGTTTCAGTTATCGTCGAGGTGCCAGTTAAACAGCGCTGTAGCAGTTCCGATTGCTCGGATAAACTTACTCCGAATAATAAAGTCGCCCCCCCCCCCCCCCCCCCCCCCCCCCCCCCCCCCCCCAGTTTATCTACCAGATACATTGTTTTGGCTATTCATTAATGATATACTCCCACAAATAATAAAGTCACCGATGCACTACAAAGAATATATAGTGATGCACATAGGTAGAGCGTCGGCATCGTGTACCAAATGTCGCGGGTTCAAATCGCGTGCTGAGAGATACTTTCTCTGGCATGTTAACACATTTGAGCAACCCGAGAGAAAACCAACATTATGGCATCTGCGTAATGTATCGACCCAGATCAGCCTGCGTAGTCCGCGCAGACTGATCCAGGCCGACACATTCCGTCTCAGGGGGATAGTGGTATAGAGTAATGATTCCTGAAACAGAACATCCACAGGAGGTGAACATTGTCTACCCGGGATAGCCTGCGCGGGCATGCTTAAGCTGATCCGGGTCGATGGCTTTACGCAGAGTCCACACTGTTGGTTTTCTCGCCGGGACGGCTCATTGTGAACGTGTGTAGTGGTTAGGTTTCCAGCCATCAGACCATCCGATCGTGATTGATATCAAATTAGTGCTTGTTAAGAATAGTTTAAAATAAGATATTCAGTAATATCAACCTAAACATATCAAATTAGTGCTTGTTAAGAAATAGTTTAAAATAAGATATTCAGTAATATCAACCTTAACTTTGCGTGTGTATTTACATTGACATCCCCTATCCTGAAAAAATGCAGATATACATTTATCGCCAGACTGATTGCCGTAGTTTTCTCAACTTGAGCTTGGTCAACGAGTCGGGCCTATGATGAGTTCCAACAAGCCAACTGCTGACAGATACGATCTCATAATTGAGCATTGCAGAGCTTATAAAACAATATAAATCTACTTTTGCGTCTGGGTATACCGATACCCCTACCACTTATTTTGCGTCAATAACATAAAACGTTTATTCCCTTCATGAAATACGAATGTGCCGTGGTGGCTTGCGATTTTGATAACATCTAAAAGTGGATACTCAGATGTGGCATATGCATGTATTGGCACAGTCTAACCAGAATTTTCCTTGTCCGTCTATATATTATATAGACCTTTATGCAGCTGATGGCATCAAACTAAAAGATATTTGGTTCGCATTTCATCTGCGACCAGTGAAGTCTAGTATATAGTTCGGTTCGTTTTACTCAAATGCTTTAACCCTTTCCCTCATATAGACGCTTTCTGACGCCTCTGCAGCAGACGGCTTTTTGAAAACATAGCAACAAAAGAAGAAATTGCACAAAACGTGCAATTTCTCCTTTTGTCACAATGTTTTCCACTTTTAGTCATAGGTTAACCTTTCAATTATAGAGATTTTCCATTATTTGACGAAATATGTTTAAAGTCGTCTGCTGCAGAATTGTCGTACATGAGGGAAAGGGTTAACGAACATATCATGATAGAAAGGAGCAATCATAAATATTCAAATAGAAAACATCGTTCTTGTCGGTCAGCAAAACGAGTATAAAAAAGGTTTAAACGTATTTATATTACATCGATTTCGTAACAAGCTTTTCAACTTATATTGATCGCGCTCGAGATGTCTGCTTCCTGGAGACCTAGTTCTCGCGCCGGTTGTGTGGCAAAAATTCTAAACGAAAAACGGGATTCGAACCCAGGACATTTGGTACGAAAGGCCGACACTCTCCAAGTATGAGTGAGTATCATGCACTAGTGTCAAGAGTAATAACTTCTTTTCTCGGTATAAGAGGGTTAGGAATCCGTCGATTTACTAACTCGCCCTTACCCCCATGCACCAGGTATGGAGCAGACGACATTGAAAAATCATCCATGCAACATATCCGATACTCTCTATTAATGAAAGTATAAATATTAGATAGAGTAGAACACATTGTCGCAGAAGGGGAAACCTTAACCTTTTCCCTCAAATAAAATTGCCTTTTAGTTATTCCAACACATATTACACGAATAATTAAGTCGTCCGAATTTGAACATGGAAAGGTCTTCTTAACATTTCCCCTTAAATAGACGCTTTCTGACGCCTCTGCAGCAGACGGCTTTTTGAAAACATTGTGACAAACGAAGAAATTGCTCAAAACGAGCAATTTCTCCTTTTGCCACAATGTGTTCCACTTTTATTCATAGGTTATCTATTCAATTATAGAGATTTTTTTGATTTTTTGACAAAATATGTTCAAAGTCGTCTGCTGCATAATTGTTGTATGAGGGAAAGGGTTAAAGTCGACTGGTGTAGGTGGATGCGTCTGCAAGTGGGAAATGGTTAAGTAACACGTCATATTGGCGGATATTAGCAAAACACAGAAAACGTGCTGCGCCATTTCTTTTTATCAAAGCAGACAACACATAATGTAAATAAAGTGCCCGTTGTTGCCACACATACCGCCCCGACAATTGATTTGGACAAGTAATCCTATAATATATTCTACTGGCTCTTATAGATCAGCTCGACACATTAACCCTTTCCCTCATACGACAATTCTGCAGCAGACGACTTTGAACGTATTTTGTCAAAAAAATAGAAAATCTCCACAATTGAATGGATAACCTATGACAAAAAAGTGGAAAACATTTGTGGCAAAAGGAGAAATTGCACGTTTTGTGCTATTTCTTGTTTTGTCACTATGTTTTCAAAAAGCCGTCTGCTGCAGAGGCGTCAGAAAGCGTCTATATGAGGGAAAGGGTTAAATGAACTCTGGATAGGTTGGGCTGTTCCAAAAGAAAAGTTCCACATTGAGACATGATAGAAAACATTGTGAGAAAAGGATTAATTTCGCACAATGAATACTAATGTTGTTTTTATATAAAACGATGCTTTTGAGAGGAAATTAGTAAGCTAAGAAGGTTATACTGTCAGTACATGGGGCTATTTGTAATAGAATGTTATTTTAAGAAAAGTGATAAATTATTTACTTTTAATTTTAAATCTGGTCCGTATATAGCCCAATTTTGTAATTTACCCTCTACCACTCGCTGAGGCATTTTTACTCATTTACAGAAGGTGACTGATGCACACACACATTATGACAAAAGAAGACATTTCGCATTATGACAAATTACTCCTTTTGCCACTTTTACTTCTTTTCTTTAATAATAATTTCGTTTCTAAAGATTTCCTCAAATTTTGCCAAGATTTGTGTGTTTTTAAACTCATCTGCTGCAAATTGTTTGCATGTTGGTAAGGGTTTAGGGTTGTATGATTTATCTGATGCTAAACTATATATAAGTATGTTCTATAAATGATGGTGAAATGTATAACACAGATATATTGACATTCCTTCGATATCCCATAATTGAGCCGAATTACGAGAAAACCAATGTTATGGACACTGCGTAATGTATCCACACAGATCACCCTGCGCAGTCCGCGCAGGCTCATCTGGGCCGACACATTCCGTCTTAGGAGGATATATACATAGAGTAATGATTCCTGAAACAGAAAGTCAGCACTAGGCGAAAAGTGTCTGTCTGGGTTAGCCTGCACGGACTGCACAGGCTGATCTGGATCAATACTTTACGCACACAATGTTGTTTTTCTCGCGGGAAAGATTTAACACTAAAGTTAATTATGCTTATTGTGCTTACGAATGCAGCGAGGGTTCAGACTGTACATTTGTTAACTGTTAAGAATTTGTTAAAGACTAAATCACAATTCATTTCACAGTTGGACGGCTCATATGTTCTTGAACTAGGAATACACCTAGGCAAAAGTTTAGCTAACAATTCGTGGGTATCGGTAGCTATGTGCAACACGCATTGAGTTAATTACAATATATATGCCTACCAGTCTTAAATTGGACATTGTATTTTACTGTCGACGATTTCCATACGTCTCGGAAAACTAAAATCGGAACCAATTTATCACGAAAATAAAGCCTATGAGTGCCATGGCAACTTTGTTTATCACTATGACTGACTGACTAGAAGTCAAAACAACATTAACTCAATTCAAAGATCGATAAATAAACACAATGAACTATTGGCTATTGGTGAAAAAGCGTATACGATGGGACTGTACCATGTATTGATTGAAATTGTAATTTATCGAGTAGAAATATTCTAAATCATTCAATTATTTATGACTAATGAAAGAGAACAACAAAAATCGTTGACACCGGCCAGTGTAGCATAAATGCGCCGCACAAACAAACAAAAAAAACAGTGTACGTCTGGCGATGGTGTGTTCTAATGCATCTGCAAAAAGGTTGAGACTCGTGTGAGACTGCTGAGAGCATCCGCACAGTCTCGAAAGAGCCTCTGTTGTTCGCAAAATAACATATAATAGGCCCGAGGGCGTCTTTTGAAGAAAAAACCTAAACCCGGGAATCATTTACCCTTTCCCACGTAAAATAAATCTGCAGTAGACGACTTTGAAATTATCAAGTCCAAAATAAAGAAATTCTCTTTTAACTCTTTTGCGCCAAAGGCAATATTGAGGTTTTTGAAAACAATACTGATTCAGGTGAGTCAGCTCGTAACGAGCTGTCTCACCTGAAATCAGCATTGTTTGTCCTTTATTCATCAAAATAGTTCAAAACGTTTATTACGTGAGAAATGGATACCACCGATTTTGAACAAGGAATAGTGTACTTAAAACAATTCGGCGCTAAAAGAGTTAAAACTATAGAATGATTATTGAATAGAGTTTATATCATTGTGGCAAATTGAAAAACTGCTCATTATGTCTTCTGCAAAGGCGGCAGAAAGTGTATATAAAGGGTTAAGTCCCCGAATCTCTAGAGGCGGTGGACATTATGAACACATGTCGACTATGTGTCGATACACACTCGCCAGAATATTACTCACGTGTCGTTAATATACACTGTATAATAAATACATAAAGATTATGGCAGTTTACGCAAAGGGAGCACACTGTGAGTTTTGACATTCTGAACATGATCTATCTGAAACAACAGAATAAGTGTGTGTCAAGGTTGTATTGATTGGAGTTTAACGCAGTTTTCAACGGTATTTCAGTTATATCGCAGCGGTCAGTTAGTCTTATGTGTGTTTCATGGCTTTTTCACGCCAGTACTACACATATCATTCCCCACGGGGCAACAGTAAATCCTCAAAAATAATGAATGGCCGAGCCGGGGCTCGAACGCACGACCCACTTGATTGATAGCCCTTGTCGTTTTCGGTTGAGCTATCGGTGCACGACACCGTATGTCAAAAAAACGTGTCTTTATTGAAATGATAAAGCATTGGTATGTATAATTGATCGATTACTATTGATCGTAGTACATGTATATATCATCCAATACATTTAATATGATATCCACTTGGAAATGGCACCCAAAGGAACATACATCTACATTGCGATCACCGACCGACCAGTGAGTTTTGAGAGTCCGTTGAGTACCCGCCATCTGAACAACACACACACACCACGTCTAGTAATTCGGGCTCTCCGCTTTGGCATCCTTTAACCCTTTCCCTCATATAGACGCTTTCCGACGCCGCTGCAGCAGACAGCTTTTTGAAGACATAGTGACAAAAGAAGAAATTGCACAAAACGTGCAATTTCTCCTTTTGCCACAATGTTTTTTCACTCTTTGTCATAGGTTATCAATTCAATAATGGAGATTTTCTGTTTTTTTGACAGAATTGCCGTATGAGGGAAAGGGTTAAAGACGTATTATAATTAAACAAGAGGGCTACATTTCCAGCATTTTGTCAGAAAGTATATTAAGGTATCTATAACATATCTGCGGACGGCTGCACAGGCTCGTCCGAGTCTTCACTGTACGCAGATGCTTTCAGTACCCAAAATCGTTGAAAACGCGTTTATTTTGGTTTTATTATACTTTATACTTCGAATTGTATGGAGTCGCTTCATACCTGCATGTCAACACCGTATGACCTGATAGAAACGTGACATAATTACAAGTGTAGATTGACTAACCATCTATTTCTTCATTATCAGGCCAACACACGGCCCCTGGGACCTCTGTTCGTTGCCTGGTACCTTCGACCACGGGCCCAGCGCAATCATTTTTTCTTATCGCCCATTCAGATTGTAAATAGCCGAACTATCGACCCGTTCGTTTGTGGACCGTGTCATGAAAACATGTTGTTGTTGTTGTTTTATTCCAAAGGTTATAAAGGTTAGAGTTATTGATTTGCAAAGTATTGCTAAATTACAGAGATGATATAAACAAAAAGATATTCCATAAGAAATGACGTAATTGCTAAATAATAATAGGTGAACAACTTTACATTCAATCATTGACCTGTTATTATATTTGTAATGTCGTCAGCGTTGAAAGCCCGATGAGAAGCATTTCGTTACATCGATACATTTTGGACGTATGATTAGGCCACAGGTTTGAATTTGAAGACATTGTGGGAAAAGGAGTAATTACTCATCTCGATTAATTTCCTTAATTCGTTACAACATTTTGAAAAGTCGACTGGTCTTAGAGGCGTATAATGGCGTCACCTGCATGTAAACTGTTCGTCTGACATCAACCACATGTTTTATTTAATTGGGCTTTTACGCCGTTTTCAATATTATTTCAGTTATATCATGGCGACAGTTCACTTATTCATGATCCCTGGGTAAACAAACCAGTACCAGGCTAGGAAAAGTGCCTTGCCCAAGGGCACTCCAACACAACCATAGCACCGCGCCTGGGGATCGAACCCGGGACACCCGGTTCCAAATCCCCGACGCTAACCCACTCGGCCATGGCGGATGGTTTGTGACGTCTGTAAGAGAAGTAGCACAGTTTTAACAGGAACACTTTTAACATTATTCAATTCATATCTCGCTGACAGATCGATTATGCCAACAATTCCTTGGCAAACACACCAGTACTAGGCTAAGAAACGGGTCTTTCTCACGAGCACTCCGCCATGATCAACGCGACCCGGAATCGAAACCAGGAAGTCCGGTTTCAAGTTCCCAACGTTAACAACTCGACCATGCCTAACTTCTTATATTATAGATACATTGCAAGTATATTCGAAAAAGATCCAGACGCGTATTTAGTTTTAACCAATTCCATAATACAGACGCATTCTGACGCCTCAGCAACAGACGACTTTTTGAAACATTGTGACAAAAGTTGGAATTGCTCATAAGGAGCAATTCCAGCTTTTGCCACAATGTTTTCACTCTAAAGTATTAAACTTTCATTTATGTAGATTGTTCATACAATTCGTCTGCTGCAGATTTGTAATTTGTTGGAAAGGGGAGTTTTACCCTTTCCCACATACGACAATTCTGCAGCAGACGACTTTGAACATATTTTGTCAACAAATAGGAAATCTCTTTAATTGAATGGATAACCTATGACTAAAAGTGGAAAACATTGTGGCAAAAGGAGAAATTGCACGTTTTGTGCAATTTCTTCTTTTGTTACTATGTTTTCAAAAAGCCGTCTGCTGCAGAGGCGTCAGAAAGCTTCTGTATGAGGGAAAGGGGAGTTTAAAACAGTACCCAGCACGAACATGTTTACATGTGTTCCTGGTATCAAGTGACCTCTAGTTCCCTTTATCTCGTGACAAGGAAGCTCATTTTGTTGAATGGTTTATAATCACGCTTAATTGATTCCTTCGTAGATGGTTGTAAACAATTCTTATACAGCACGTTTTTAATACGAGGTTATTTGTAAACATCGTTGTAAATATGTTATTAAACAGATATGATTAATTAGTCGATATAATCCCTGATTGGATCTCTTGTTTAGTACAGTACGTATGGATGGCGCTTAACTCCCCTTTCAACAGTATTTCGGTTAGACCATGTAGCGTTTTTTTTGACGTTTTCATATTTGTTCGAGTTCGAAGGCTTATCCATGTTGCACTCTTATAACTGCAACAGAGCATACACTAAACGTTTGATTAACCCTTTCCCACCTATAGACGCATGTTGTCGCATCTGCAGCAGACGACTTTTGAAAACATCGTGACAAAAGGAGAAATTTCTCAAAACGAGCAATTTCTGCTTTTGCCACAATGTTTTCATTTTTTTTTTCCAGTAGTTATATCTACAATTATAGAGATTTTTCCATATTTTTTGAGGAGACATTTTCAAAGTCGTCTGCTGCAGATTTGCTGTATGTGGGAAAGGGTTTAACAAAATAACGAGTATACCATGTAGCGTCTTACATGTTAATTATCATCCAGACATAGCATTATGACTGCTGTGGTGGACATGCTCAAGTGCTGATATATAAGTATTATGTGTTACTTACATGGGAACAGGCTGTGCTGTCATATATGACAATGCCGAAAGGTGTCCCCAATATTAAACTACTTTTGTTTTTCCACGTACAAATATCTAGGTAAATCAAAAAGGAAAATTTCTGTAAATTAAAGTTTAATTTTTTATTAGAGTTGAAAACATTATGTCAAAATGAGACATTTCTCCCTTTGTCACAATGTTTTCAAAATTCGTCATAATGGGTCTGCATTTTGGAAAGAGCTAACCATACGTAACTGAATTTATATCTGGTTTGGGATAGTGAGCTTGTATCCAGACTTGGCCATTTATTCTGTATATATGTATAAGGAAGATTGACACCGTCATTGACCGGCATCATTCTTTTTTTATTTCCTCCTATGAGCAGATAACAAATGTTGGAAAGTAGCATCATTCGTTTTGTACAACTATGAGCAGATAACAAATATGGGAAAGTAGCATCATTTGTTTTGTACAACTATGAGCAGATAACAAATGTGGGAAAGTAGCATCATTCGTTTTGTACAACTATGAGCAGATAACAAATGTGGGAAAGTAGCATCATTTGTTTTGTACAACTATGAGCAGATAACAAATGTGGGAAAGTAGCATCATTCGTTTTATACAACTATGAGCAGATAACAAATGTGGGAAAGTAGCATCATTTGTTTTGTACAACTATGAGCAGATAACAAATGTGGGAAAGTAGCATCATTCGTTTTGTACAACTATGAGCAGATAACAAATGTGGGAAAGTAGCCAATTGACTGAGAATGCTGTCATATGAGTTCGTCCATGCTAAAAGGTATACGTTGGCTTTTGTGAACAGTTTAGATTCAGATCAGTCTGTGCATCCCTAACAGGCGAACACGCTGATCTGATCCTACGTATTTCAGAAATGCTACATGTGCCTTTTTTTGCGAACGGACGGGGTCGCATGGTGTACATGTACGGTGACGAAGACAGGCAGCACAAAGGTATCTGAGCTTACTGTCTGCCGGTATGAAAAGGTTAATTGATATAGGTTTAACACCGTTTTGGACAAAACTAATTCATAACACCGCGGTTAGTGCACATTATAATATGATTCCTGGCGTTCTCTCACCAGTACCCCTCACTCAACAGTATGTCCAACAACTGGGGGGCTTTTCCATATAGACTGGAAGAACATATCGAGGGCTTGGCGTGAAACGGTTGTAACTAAAAACCTATTTTGAAAACCCTGGTTAAGGGGCAATTTTGACCTCCTTTGTAAACAATGCAAATTTAGGTGCCATTGCTCAGAACGAGCAATGGCACCTAAATTTCCATTGTTTACTAAAAAATACCAATTTTAGTTACAACCGTTTCACACCAAGCCCTCGATATACCAGCTGATACAAGTATGACGTCATTGCAAGCAAACCAGTGTAATGTTACTTTGTATTGTTTATCATTAATATTTCAGTCATATCATGGAGAGTGTTTACTTATTCATGAACTCTGGGTAAACAAACCAGTACTAGGCTAGAACATGCGTCTTGCCGCCCAAGAGCTCCCCACCGTGACATGACGTACACTCCCAATATAAATCGGATTATTTTCGTTGACCTTTTCGGTAAAACAATCGCCTTCAATAGGAATTATTCATTCTTCAAGGGAGGGTGGAAAACCTCACAAATCAACCTTAATCAGAATGTAGCCAGACGACGTTAGTGCCCCTATTATGACTTTTATTCGACGTTATGGCATCGCCTTACAACAAAATTCTCCCTATATTAGGATACTAGTTGCGTAAACTGTCTGTGTAGGATGCTTTTGTCGCTTAACCCTTTCTAGCACTACAGAAACTCATCTACACCAAAAATGTAGGTAAGCAATAATATGGAAAATTCTACAAATTATTTGTTTTTAAATAGAATTGAGTATAAAGCATTGTGGGAAGATCAACAATTTCTCCTTTTGTCACAATGTTTTCAGAAGTCGCCCGCTGCAGGTGTTCCGAAATTCGGGGATATGAGTGAAAGGCTTAAACCCATTATTCTGATACAACATTTGAGCATTTCTATAGGCCGTGATAAACATTTATTTCGATTTGTTACGAGGCGCAAAACGGGTTATAAACACACATGTGATTTCGGGTAAAATGGCTCCACTTCAAAATACTTCAGAAAACGCCCATTTTAAGGCGTCAAACTGTATGGGCGCTTTTCCGATGTCTTATCGCGATGATTTTGTATTTTTTATAAAACACAATCTACCTCCAGCAGTACATGTGCTTACCGCCAATTTAGAGCACTTTAAAACATCGCCATAATTTGTCACCGCATATTTAAAACGTCATGGAGTAACACTTAGCGCATTACTTTAATATTTATTGCAAGACAATTCTTAAATTTGGCTTTCCATGTAACGCTGACGAGCAATTCTATATTAGTGAATCTTGACACAAAACATGTGAACAAAAACCCGGCTTAATGACCTGCACGTTCGCCAAGAAATCCGATCATTAAAAACTGAACGCTGGTACTCGAATCCGGGTCGTCGTCTTCCTTCATCAAATGCCTTTTTTGAAAGGGGGCTGTCAATTGTTATGTCACTGATGCATTAATCGTAAAGTCATTTTTTATTGACATTGACAATTTTGTCTCTTTGATTAAAAAACATTGTGGCAAAAGGTTCTGTTATTTATAACACAAGTCATTATCCAGTTTGATTATCGTTTCTTAACATAAAAACTAGACGATGTTGTTTTACACACCAGTATAAATTGGTTCACCCAGAAAAGAATATTCATTCGATGCGTTGGAGCCATAGATACTAATTTCATTATTTGCTTACACTTCACTTTTTGCCTTACGAGGGATGTCTGTAACATCTCAGTGACACGGAAGATTCTTGGCAGACGCTCGAGACACTTTCGAAAGAGCGTTTCATTGACCAGGATTATCAAATGAAATATCCTAAAGCGGAAGACAGTTTGTAATTTGTCAAGCGTCCTTCGTTAGCTGGTGTCCTAGGGTATAACGTACACTTTGACAAACTTGAAGTTCTTAACCCTGTTTTTATAGACGCTTGATTGCGCCTCTCTAGCAGAAGTGCATGTCCTAAGGTATACTGTACAATTTGACAAACTTTAAGCTCTTAATTCTGTTTCACATATAAAGACGCTTTCTTGCACCTTTGCAGCAGACGTGCACGTCGCATAATTCGACCGGAAGTAGTTTATTGTTAACTATTCCCACATACTGGTGCTGTTCTGCCGCCACAGCAAACGACTTTTGAAAACAATCGTCATACTGAATAAGCAATTTTTCCTTTTGCCACAATGTTTACAACACTTTTACAAAAGTATCATGTCATTTATAGAGATTTTCAAATAGGTTTGGTACGTATTTTGTTCAAGTCGTCTGCTGCATATTAGTTTTATGTAAGAGAGGATTAAGGGTCAATGAAGTATCCAGACGAGGATCCTTATGATTAGCCTGAAGCATAACAAAACAGCGTATACTTAATCATTCGATGCTTTATAATTCTACTAGTACATCTGATACCTTGTAGGAACTCTTAACTATTTCTTTCAACACACGACAAATCAGCCAGCGTTCGAAACTATAAAACTCTGAAAATCTTCTCATTGGTCAGGAACGAACTCCATGCTCCAAATAAGGCTTCTGATTGGTCCATTTTGCGAACGAATTTGCTTCTGACCAATCAGATACTTGAGCACAAATTCTGAGCACAGATGAATCTTTAATAGTTTTGCAGCTGATGACTTTGAAATGATCTAGTGGAAAATCTTTCTAAATGAATGTATAGGAAAATCTTTCTAAATGAATGTATACTTTTTTCATAGAGTTGAAAGCATTTTGGCAAAAGAAGAAATTGCTCATGATGAGCAATTTCTCCTTTTGCCAAAATATTTTCAAAAGTCGTCTGCTGAGGCAGTGGAGATCTTTATAAATGAATGTATATTTTTTTTCATAGAGTTGAAAGCATTTTGGCAAAAGAAGAAATTGCTCATGATGAGCAATTTCTCCTTTTGCCAAAATATTTTCAAAAGTCGTCTGCTGAGGCAGTTCAGATCGCCAGTATACGGGAAAGAGTTAACCATACATTATTTCCGATCAAATCATGCAAACATGCGACTCGATTCTAGAAAGATTTCTGATGGCGAGTACCCAGACCAGTTTTTATACTGATCTGGGTCTACAGCATGTTTTAAGTATAAGGAATTTAGTTCATTCAATCTTCTTTGAAATATCTAGAGAATTAATACAGTGTATATTTAGTCTGTCGTTACCTCAATAAATTACAAAAAACATCCCTAGGATAGGTTTCCAATATCGATCGGTTCTGCTATCCTTTCAACGTGTTCGTTTTCTTTATCAAAACCTATATTCATTGATTCAGTGCGCGTATTGTTCAAAGAAGCAGAGACGTGCTATCTATACATATAAAACGTAGAGCAAGTTCAACGTCACGTTTTTCTTTATGAAAAAGTAATCGACTCCTTATCCCTTGTAATCACATACCTCCATAATATTATATAATGTCCTTAACTCTTTCAGCGCCAAAGGCAATATTGAGCTTTTTGCAAACAATACAGATTCGGGTGAGGCAGCTCGTAACGAGCTGTCTCACCTGAAATCTGCATTGTTTGGCTGTAAGTTATAAAGATATTCCAAAAATCCTATAACATGAAAATAGTTTCGTCCGAGTTTGAACATGGAAGAGTCTACTTTTTAAACAATTCGGCGCTGAAAAGGTTAAATTGTAAAAAGAATCGGATTGATGCATGCTCTTCTAGTGTATATACTCCCTCGAGCGTTCGTAAATTAAAAATATTTTTATGATATTAATAATGTTGTTTAAATAATTATTATATAATTACGATCTGTACTTTACCATAAAACAGCAGTGTATTTGTAGTAGAGGTTGATTTTGAAGTTACTTTGATCCCTTGTGGTTATCCAGACTATAATTGTATCCATAACTTGGTGGGTATAAACACTGTTTATACCTCATGCTGTACACTATATGTACCTGAGAGAAATAAAGATACTGTTCTGTCCTGTTATGTTTATGAAAACTTAAATTCATTGCTATGTGTAAGTGTAAATTTTCCAAATAAGGATATACGTGTTATCTTAACATACTGTAGCGCAACTTTCATTCACAATATGAAATTTGAAATCTTATTGGAAGCATTTAGATACATTTCTTATTCTGTTAACTTTTAAAATATTATGATCGACACTTTCTACCACGTAATTACAAATGCTATGAATCGTTTTATAATAAAGACTTTGTATTAAGGGAAACTTAGGATTAGGCCTGAGGTCAAGTAAACTTTAAGTCTTTATAGGTTTGATGTGGTAATGCGAATGCAACATAAAACTATATGTATATACATTAAAAGTCTTCATTACTTGCGTCTCTTTCGGATATAAAACACATCTTGAACAGATGACGCTGAAAACGTCTTGGGAAAATGTGTTAAATCTCTAGAAGTGATAGTACAGTTTAACTCTTTCAGCGCAAAGGGCAATATTCAGGTTTATGCAAACAATACAGATTCAGGTGAGTCAGTTCGTAACGAGCTGTCTCACCTGAAATCAGCATTGTTTGCATTTTAGTTATCAAAATATTCCAAAACTCTTATTACATGAGAAATTGAGACACACACTTTTTGAACATGGAAGAGTCTACTTTTAACAATTCGGCGCTGAAATTGTTAAGTATAAGTATTTAAATAGAGTTAGAAACATTGCTGCAAAAATTAAATGTTGCGTCCGCTGAAGTTGAGTAAAGATTGCGTCTTCATGTGGGAGAGGGTTAACCCTTTCCCTCATAAAGACGCTTTCTAACGCCTCTGCAGCAGACAGCTTTTTGTAAACATAGTTACAAAAGAAGTAATTGCTCAAATCGAGCAATTTCTCTTTTTGCAACAATGTTTTCCACTTTTAGTCATAGGTTATCCATTCAATTACAACAGAGATATTTTATTTGTTGTCAAAATATGTTCAAAGTCGTCTGCTGCAAAATTGTCGTATGAGGGAGAGGGTTAAATGAATTACTCTTCTTTATTCACAAAGAATAACACACTAGCCTCCGTGATCGCGTTATCTCGGCTTGCCAGAGTATTTTAGAACAACACATTGAACTCTTTCTGCGACGAATATCCTGAAGGAGAATATTCTTTGTTCATGTTAAAAGAGTCTTGTTATATTTTGATAACTAAAAGGCGGAAGGGTTAATACATATTTGAACTCATTGACATTGCAAAAGCTTGTGATGAAAGGCTATAAACAAAGCCCTATCGCGATTGTGTACATAAAGGTTTTGGTAAGAAATAAAAGTTTTCTTGGACATATTTGTTTGTTTAGAGGCCTCAAACACATTCTAACAAATTAAAATGTCTATATTTATTGTAGGCTGTAAGAGTAATTGTGTTCTCAATCGATTTCGCTCACACCTTACTTTAAAGTTAACTTTGAAATAACAAAGTATTGAAACAATTGTTGATAAATATAAGTTCACATACATTTTTTTACTTTTTCTGTGTTATAATTTAATTAAAAATGTGTTCATCCAAACAGTAATTCATTTGTCAAAACAGAGACATATAAACACATGTTTTCATGTCTCTGGTCAAAACAAAATGACCTTTTGATAATATCTCGTGTTTTGGATATACTGTACCAGGGGAGCAAAGGGATGAAGCCACAACCGTGCTTAATTAAAACTCCCATAACAAAAAGAAATGTAATTGCATATTGGCAATTCCCTTCTGAACATTGTTTCAAGAGCCGAGTCTCTCTGTTAACGACCTTCCACTTTCTGAATTGAGTGTAATTATCAACTTGGTGTTTGAAATTTCGTTACCGTTTAACATTAAATCGTTCTCCCGAATACGATAGTTTTCAAAGCGTGTGCTCTGCATGCACCTACATAAAACAGCATAATTGGCTGTATGATATAAATAATATGGGAAAGTGAGGTGCTCGTTTTGAGCAATATCTCCCGTGTTCGTGATGTTTCAAAGAGTAGACAGCTACATACGCAGTAATTATTCATAATTCGATGATAACTACATAGAATAATTGTATTTCATGAAACTATACAACATATTTGGATATCTGGCTGTTCTACGATACAGCAATTGGCATAACAATTGTAAAGTCCATATCTATTATATGTATGTATACTGTTCATATGTAACACACGTTTGTTCATGTTTCATTTCATTTTTGTTTATGTTTGAGGCCCTCGTTGAAGCTTGACTTGCATACATGTACTGTGTCAATTAGCGTCCTCTCTAAATAAAATCAATCACTCATTTAAGGAGATTTTGCAAAATACGGTTTCAAAATCGTGCGGTTTTTGTGTATCTTTTACGTTTTCATATGTTGTAAAATTCACAATTAATCATAATTATGATAATTATGATTAATTGTGAATTTTACAACATATGACCACGTAAACAGTTCGAACAATTGAGGATTATAGTATAGAACGCCGTTGCCCTGAACGAGTTACAAATAACGTTTTCATTGCATTGACATTGTTTCTTTGTCTAATGTAGGTTGTGAAACAAGTTCTGAACCTAAGAGTAATCATCAACGCTTATTAGAGCTAGTACACACAGATGGGAAAAGGATAAAGTATATTAGCTAGGGAATTTAGACCATTCCCTATTACAAACGACTGATGACGTACGGCCTTTTAATACAAAAAGAAAAGAGAAAACCGAAATATATCTTAATAAAAAATTTCTACTTTTTCCAAGGATGTTTTGCCGTTTTCATCTGTGTTTACAATCTGGTATTTCTAAATTGTTCAAAGTGATGCAGATCTCCATTATATGTATTTCAATACAGACGCTATATCCGAGATTGCCAGTGGGTGTTATACATGCCCAGATCGATGATAATATACTGGAATATCACTGTGCAAATCGCCGGAAGTATTGAATGTCACGAGTAAAAGGTTGTTGGTTAATTGATCCAGGAGATTTTCTGATGCTGAATTACTTCTCTACTACAGTGTCACAATTCTTAACAACAAGTGTGGGATTCGAACTCACGACCCCTGGATTGACAGCTCGCATCGCTACCGACTGAGCTACCGGGGCTCGACAGTTTACAATAAGAAGGAAACCATATCTGTGTGACGATATAACACAAATTACGCGATATGCATCTGTTATGCATAAATGCATGAAGGGGTTCACGGGTTCATCGATTTTAATCAATAATCCCTTCGAATGTGTATTGAATCATCTGTTTACCAAGGCAACATTTGTGTGCAATGTCTTCATTCATTGTTTCACCATTTCCCTTGTACAATACATATATAATTTATATGAAAGTGGAATCGTTCAATAATTTTGAAAACATTGCGATAAAGGGAAACACACGTCGCATGTGAAAGGGTTTACATGTTTTTCACCCCTTTTGAAATAAGGAATGAAAATAATTATGTAGATTAACTGTATTTCAGTTGAAGCTTTAACTCTTTCAGCGCCAAAAGGCAATATTGAGGATTTTGCAAACAATACTGATTTCAGGTGAGTCAGCTCGTAACGAGCTGTCTCACCTGAAATCAGCATTGTTTGCCTTTCAGTATCGAAATAGTCCAAAACTCTTATATCGTGAGAAATGAAGACGCCCGATTTTGAACATGGAAGAGTCTACTTTAAACAATTCGGTGCTGAACTCCAGAATATAGATATTATAGTCAAAGTTTTAAAACTGTTCAAATGGTGTCTTGAAATATTAGAATCGTAATTCTGGGATAAATTTAGAGTAATAATTCCCTTTCCAGTACAATGAACTTCTAAGTATTGATTGTTTATGCTTTATTTTTACTGGGTAGACCTACCCATTATTGCACATTTTGTACATTTTCTTGACATTCTATTGAGTGTTTTTCAACATTTGCTTCCAACATAGTTTTAAACTATTTATTACTTACTATGTTGTCGTAATTTTTTAATATTTGCAGAAGTTTCAACATTTCAAAATGTTATTTTCCATCTGGAGTTTAGCACCTTTAATACCTCAATTATGTCCTTTGGTATCAGTCAATTTGATCACTAAAGAAACAGAGCAGTAAGTGCAAAACAACAACAAAGCAGAACAAAGTTTTGAACGTGTACGCATATGCATTAAGACCTTAAATCGCTAGGCGCAAACCGCTGTAGTGGTGTATTGGTATAGCGTCCGCCTCTGGTGGTTGAAATTGCGGGTTCGTTTCCCGGGCGGGTCATACCAAATACATAAACAATGGCTACCTTCCTTGTGGCTCAGGTTTGCGGGGTTATCATTACGAATTACTGGTTGGTGTCAGATTAAATTGACCAGTAGTACTGGAAAATAACCAGTAAACACCGTGATCTAACTGAAAAATTGTTCAAAGAGGCGTAAATCACCAAAAAAAACAAACAATCAATAAATCGCTAGGCACTGCTCTGTCTTCACGGAATACTTTTTCTCGTGTTCCTGTATAGCGTACGTTCGGAAAAGGTCGATTGTGATTTCGAATATTTTCCCGATGTCCTTGAAAGTAAAGCGTCATAACTATCTTGGAAATAAAACAAATAGATAACATAACAATTCTACCATACACACATTCATGAACCTTTCTATTGGCATATATCAATTTTGATAACAACACTCTATTGCGATTTCGTATGATATATTCTCGATGTCCTTCAAAATACAGCACGTCATAGCCTTTTTTTTTCTCATAAATAGGATAGAAAAGACAGAAGACTAATTTCACGAAAGATTCCTATTCTATGCAAATGAACTGATCGATGGTGCCAGCATGGGTAAGTCTATTATGAAAATTGATAGGTTGAAGCGTTAAAATGCGTCATTTATTAGACTGGAGTGTTGAATTAGACACGGCAGTCTTACTGTCTCGAGACGTTGGTATTGATCTACAGTTTTCCTACAATTTCCCTAAAGTAACAAAACTTCAAATGAATACAGTTATTCATTCCGTTTGCATTACTTCTAAACGTATCTCTTAACTACATATCGACCGGATCGATGGTGAAGTGGTTAAAAAATACGCCCTCGAGAGCGGGAGAACGCGGCTCGATCCACACTCGGGTCATAGAAAATACTTTGAACACTGTAGTGAAAGTGGCTTTCCTCCTTGAAACGCATGGTCATTGCGGGGAAAACATTACAACCGATGCGCTGGTGTCAGGTTTAGGCTTCCCGGCACGACTGGTAATCTACCCGGGGATAGCCGTGATATGAATGCAATACTGTTGAAAGAGGTGTAAAGACCCCCCCCCCCCCCCCACCTCACACACACACGAACATACTTCATATTGTTACACAATGTGTATTGCAGGACGATAACCAATCGTACTTGGCATTTGTTATCATTGTAGATTCAGATCCACCTGCGCATTCACACATTCTGATCGGAGTGTGCACTGTTAGAACAATTGGTCATATTTTAACGTTTAAAGTACTGTAGTAACTGCCTTACACATACTGACTATACTTCGATTCTATAACATGAAAGCACAGACAGATCTGTATCCATACAGTGTATCTTCTCATAACGGGCACACCTCTGTAGAGATGTACGCTCTATAGAACAACAGTCTATGTGACGCGGGCTGTCAATCCAGGGGTTGTGAGTTCGAACCCCAGCTCGGCCAACATTCTTTCCGACGTTTGACAAAAGTCACTGTGACAAGCGTCATCCGTCTTTCACCAATGGGCTAACAGTCTATGTGGAAAAGCAGCCAGTTGCATGGAAAGTATGTTGTGTGGAGTACTGGTGTGAGAAAACCAGGAATCATATGAGTAGGTGAACTGGCCGCCGTGATGTGACTGATTTTTTTTTTAAAACGGCGTTAAACTCAAATCAATCAATTAATCAATCAATCAACAACAGTCTATACTTTTCCATCAACTTACGATTAATATATATATGCTTTTAACAAAATAAAGAATATTTTTGGTATAAATTTAAAATCATTGTAGGAAAATGAGAAATTGCTCGGACGAACAATTTCTCCTTTTCCTTCACTGTTTTCCAACGTTATCTGGATTAATTATGGCGAAACGTATTTCTATATGGGAATATAGATTAACCTCTATAAAGAGCAACGTTGTATGTTGGAAAGAATTAATAACCCAATTTACCGGACTCAGATGACACTGTACACTTCATGGGTAAACTATTTATAAATAATATTTCGGAAATAGGAGGAAATTACTATATATTTATATCATATGTTCGGTATTTGCTTCAGGCATCATAAGTTATCTACAAGATGGAAATGGTTAACCAATTTCTCGTTAAAGCCGACTACATCATACGCAGCAACTTTGTTTTTTGTCATGTTTTTGGCTCAAGCATATGGGCCGTTCCACAAGAAAACCAACACTGTGGACTCTGCGTAAAGTATCGACCCGGATAAGCCTAAGCATGCCACGCTGGCTAACCCGGGCAGACATTTTTGTCCTCCTGTGGATTTTCTGTTTCAGGAATCATTACTCTATACCTCTATTCACCTGGGACGGAATGTGTCGGCCCGGATTAGCCTGCGCGGGTTGCGCATGCTGATCTTTGTCGATACATTACGCAGAGACCATACTGTTGGTTTTCTCGTGAACGGCTCATATAAATGTTTCTGTATATCACAACTTAGGTGTTAACATGTCCTTAATTCGCGCTTTGATCGCTACAGCAGAGCTATGTTCGAGGGCGCATCATACGAAGATCAACAGCTAGGAACTCGCGAGATCAGATCAACCAGCAGTGCAAGCAGTCTGATCAGGTTCTGCCCTGTGGACATTAAGCGGTATTCTGCGAAAACCAACCTTACACGTCTAGAAAAAAGCATTAACTGCGTTTTCAATGTCAAGGATCCAACTAGATTTATAGAAATTGGCGAACCGTGAGAAGTCAGATCAGACTGCTCCAATGTACTGGCTGGTCTTGTAATACACTGGTCGAAAATGCCAAACCTTTGGTTTCCGAAGAGCTTCGCTTATTGGCAGATCGTTAATTATCGCGAACGTCAATTTCAATTGTATGATTGCAATAAAGTATGGTCCAAAATCGTCGATCAATTCGTATAATATTATAAACATATTTCTTGCAATAGCTTTTCCAATGTAGCGGACATGTTAGTATATTATTGTAGGCTACGCATGCCACATCAAAGTTACTGAAAGTACAGTAATGTAAATAATACACTAACGCTGTAACATCGAAATAAGGAAAAAGCCGGCGTTCGCGAAAAAACACAATTTAGAGCAGTGTATATGTATCACGAATCTACAGCGTTTCAGTCTGATCTGGGTTTGCAGCTTCAATGAACTAGTCACAGAGGTCTTCTTGAAAGAATTGTTTGACAATCGATGTAATGCTCGATCGATCGATCAATCCATTCCCACTTGCAGACGCATTCCGACGCATTTGCAGCAGACGAATTTTAAAAAACATGATTAGCAATTTCCCCTTTTGCCTCAATGCTTTAACCCTTTCCCTCATACGACAATTATGCAGCAGACGACTTTAAACATATTTTGTCAAACAATGGAAAATCTCTATAATTGAATGGATAACCTATGACAAAAAGTGGAAAACATTGTGACAAAAGGAGAAATTGCACGTTTTGTGCAATTTCTTCTTTTGTTACTATGTTTTCAAAAAGCCGTCTGCTGCAGAGGCGTCAGAAAGCGTCTATATGAGGGAAAGGGTTAAACTCTTATTTATGGAGATATTTCACATTTTTGGCAAAATATGTTTTCTAAGTTGTCTGCTGCAGATTTATTGTATGTGGGAAAGGGTAAAATAGCATGTTGGTTTTTTTTTTGCAGCAAATAGATACTCATCTACGCTCGTTACAAATAACTGATGGTTCGGTGTTTTTGTTTTCTAGACCACATCTCGTTAATGGATCGCTGTGTATATTTCAAGAGAGTATGGTAGATTACGATTAGATTTCGGTCTTTAAAAACCGTTTCCCATATGCATACTTTTTCAGAAATAGAGAAACTTAAAATGTTAGTATGTGAGGAACCCAGATTATGTGCTTCTTTTTATTTCAACTGCATTTAAAAAAACGCAGATCAATGCTTTATATATAACTAAAGTATTATATAGATTGTTTCTTTAAATCTAAATATCTAATTTTAGTCCATTTAGTAAATGATAATATAACTTTCTTGATCTTCTTTGTGAAACTAACTTTTCATATACTATATTTACTTGTAAATGTGTTACTATTATGTTTAAATTATTACTCTGTACCTAAAGTGACTTATAGGCCCATTGCGGCCGGGTGTGTTTATTGTATTAATATTTGTATGTAATTGTTATACACATGTCACTCTAATAAAATATATCTTATCTTATCTTATCTTATCTTATCTTATCTTATGCAGAAGCGTTTTTACGCATCTGCAGACGAGGACTTTACGAAATCATTTTTAGAAAAGGGGAAATTACTCATTAAGATCAATTTCTCCTATTGCAAAAATGTATGCATCTATATTTAAAAATCTAAAAAAAGGCATCTTTAAAGATTTTTCTACATACTTTTTCAAAAGAATTTCAGTCAGATTTATTATATGTTGGAAAGATGACAGTTAACCCTTTCCCTCATACGACAATTCTGCAGCAGACAACTTCGAACATATTTTGTCAAAAAATAGAAAATCTCTACAATTGAATGGATAACCTATGACTTAAAGTGGAAAACATTGTGTCAAAAGAAGAAATTGCTCGTTTTGAGCAATTTCTTCTTTTGTCACTATGTTTTCACAAAGTTGTCTGCTGCAGAGGCGTCTAAAAGCTGATTAACAAAGATGAGCACAGCATCTATGTTGCTTGGAAAAGTAAGTTGTGTAAAATACTGGTGTGAGAAAGCCAGTCACTACACACATGATTAGGTGAACTGACCGCCGTGAACAGACTGAAACATTGTGGAAAGTGGCGTTTTAAACCCCAATAAATAAATTAATAAATCATTTATTACGAGTTTATTCCCACATGCAATCTTTTGGAGAGGCTCGATCATTTGTACGATATTATCACGTCATGTCTTTTCAAACGGAACACCGGGTATTTCGAAGCATTTTGCATTCATCGCATCAATTATTCTACCGAAAGTCTTAAGTGCCAACCAAACAAACGTTAATACTAGTGTTACATGGCGTAATTACGATGGTATTGTACCCGCTTATCTAAGATGACGTTATCCTTAGAGTCGTCTGCTTTGGAAACGTCTGAGGAAACACGTGTTACATCTGAACAAATGGGAGATATGACCTCGGTTCAACGTTGAAAACATTGACGGAAAAGGAAACACTGCTCGGTTCGAGCAAGGTATCCTTTTCCCTCGACGTTTTAGAAATGTATTTTATTACAGAGGAGTCATTAAACCGTCGGTATCCGAGGCCGGTTGGCGTTTCAACGTCCTCATGAATAGTGTCAGTATATAAATGCGAAAAGCACGTGATGAGTACATTCCAATGACTGTTATCCCAGCTGGTACCAATTCTTAGAATCAGAGAAAACATTCTTATTCGAAAAGTGGCCACTATTTAGCCATGATGAACAACAACACAGTCTATTCATTTTGAAGATGTTTGGTTTTTCTCTATCTTCAAAAATTGTTTTGATCGATGATGATTATTATCATAATTATTATTAATATAGTTATTATGAGTAGAAATCATTGCCGTGTCAGAAGTAGTAATAGTAGTTGTAGTAGTAGTAGTAGTTGTATTATTATTATTATTATTATTATTAGCAGTAGTAGTAATAGTACTAATAATAGAAGTAATAGTAGAAGTCGTAAAAATATGAAGTAATAGTCATTGAAGTAGTTTTAAAAATAGTGGTAGCAGTAGTGGTAGTAGTAGTAGTAGTAAGTAGTAATAGTAGTTGTTGTTGTTATAGTTGTAGTAGAAGTAGTTAACAATAGTAGATGAAGTTTAATTATTGTCATAAGTTGTAGAAGTAGAAGTAGTGACATAATAAGTAGTAGTTATAATAGCAATAGAAGTAGAAGAAGTGGTCGTTGAAGCGTTAGTGTTATTAAACGAGTCAAAATTGTATTCAAGATTCTAAATATAAGGAACGGCAGACTAGGTTCCCAATTGCCTTCTATGTTTTTTTTTTATTTTCATAAAAGTGGGACCTAATCCTATTAGAACATCAAGTTAAAAGTTTTTGGAAATTAAGTTTTTACCATATACATAGAGCATTTCTAACTGTTGAAGATAAGGATCTGTTTGCACATCCATAGGATCGGATCCAAATGAACACTTTCATTAGAAACATTTCTGAAACCTTCTTTGAAGAACTTAATTGACGAATAGTGCAACAGTACAGGGTCAGACCGATTAATCTCTTTCTTTCTACACTGCAGAGCTTTAGATAAGAAGAGTAGTTTACATTACAAAACCAGCTTACTCCTCCGAAGGCTTATCGAGTCCTCTGACACTGGTTACAAATGCAAATGTCGGCTTGGTCTTCCAGAACGACGCACATATCGTAGTAAAGAAAATGTTATTTTCGGTTACTAAATCCATTTCCAAAAAACCCAACAAGGTTACAGAAAATAAATAAGCTGCAAAGTCATCTGCATCTTTTATATTCTTTTGGAATGATTTCACAACCAGAGACGTGTTTTTTAAAGTGTTACACTAATAATTGGCATGGCGCATCCTACCTTCTTCCTTAACCCTTTCCCATATACAACGAATATACAGCAAACGACTTGGAAAATATCTGGGCAAAACTATTAAAATCCTTAATTTGTGAAAATAGTTGAAAATATGGTGACAAATGGAGAAACCGCTCATTATGAGAAATGTCTCTTTTTGCCATAATATTTATCAAAAGTCGTCTGCAGCAGCTGCGCCAAAATGCGTCTTCATGTGGGAAAGCGCTTATTTTCTATAAACTCCACGTAGAACAGATATGTAACAGGGAATACCTCGAGTCAACAATCATGACGTACAATAGTTTTTTTTATGAAGACACACACATGCGCTCTTAACCCTTCACCCTCATATAGACGCTTTCTGACGCCTCTGCAGCAGACGGCTTTTTGAAAACAAAGTGACAAAAGAAGAAATTGCACAAAACGTGCAATTTCTCCTTTTGCAACAATTTTTTCCACTTTTTGTCATAGGTTATCCATTCAATTATGGAGATTTTCTATGTTTTGACAAAATACGTTCAAAGTCGTCTGCTGCAGAATTGTCGTATGAGGGAAAGGGTTGACTCTTCACCATTTCCCTCATACAACAACTCGGCAGCAGATCGAGGGCTTGGCGTGAAACGGTTGTAACTTAAAACCTATTTTGAAAACCCTGGTTTAGGGGCAATTTTGACCCTTTTGTAAACAATGCAAATTTAGGTGCCATTGCTCAGAACGAGCAATGGCACCTAAATTTACATTGTTTACCAAGAAAAGTGATTTAACTCTTATAAAGACTTTATGGCGAGGTGATTAACCTTGGTAAAAAAATACCAATTTTAGATACAACTGTTTCACGCCAAGCCCTCGAGATGAGTGTGAACATATCTCGACAATAATATGGAAAGTTTTTGCAAAAGAAATTGTTATTACTGACAAAAAGTTAAGAAAAACATTGTGGCAAAGGAGAAATTGCTCCTTTTGTTACAAATCTTTCAAAAGTCGTCTGCTGCAGTGCCGTCAGAAAACGTCTGTGTGTGGGGGGTAAGGGTTAACCCTGTCCCTGCAGCAGATGACTTATGTAAAACATTATGGAAAAGGGAGAAAGTGTTTAAGATGATAATGTTCTCCTTTTCCGACAATGCTCTGAACGCTTTACTAGGAATACGTTTTCAAAGCAGACAGCTCTGAAAACATCATATTAAGTTTGATGCTTTTACCGCAAGATACATAATCACAACTAGTATTATTTTTTGAAATGTGCCTTATGATCAGGATCTTCACAATCTGACTGGATGATCATTAGACTTCACAGTTTACCTGATAAGCTCAATTTCGAATAATCTGTTTAAGAAAAATAAGAGAATGAATGAATGAATGTATATTGTTTTATGGCGCATCGACAGCTAAGGTCATTTAGCGCGCAATTAAATTTAATTATTCATGATCCCTGGATAAACAAACCAGTACTAGGCTAGAAAATGTGCCTTGCCCAAGGGCACTCCACCATGACCGTAGTGCGGCGACTGGGGATCGAACACGGGATACCCGGTTTCGAAATCCCCGACGCTAACCACTCGACCACAGCGGATTCCAAAAATAAGAGAAAACGCCAATATATAAACTAGTAATATTGAATCATTTGTTTAAGAAAAATAAGAGAAAACGCTAATATATAAACTAGTGATATTGAATCATTTGTTTAAGAAAAATAAGAGAAAAACGCCAATATATAAACTAGTGATATTGAAGTAATAGCGTTAATTATTTTAACAAGCAATATACACCATTCCCACAATATTTCCAAAAACGTCCTGTGCTGCAGAAGTGTTACTTGTTTTCTGTACGAGGGAAGCGGTTACCCAGGTTTTCTGTAAATATAATGTGAGTCCTACCGACTACACATACATACGTATACTATTCAGGTTGATTCCAGTTCTATCTTATCCCTTTCCCACATTAAACAACATTGCAACTGATAACCAAAATATAGAAATTCTTCATAAATGAAAGCACACTTTTTAAAAAAAAAAAAATGAAATAATTGTGGCGAAAGGAGAAATTGCTCAGATGAGCAATTTCTCCTTTTGCCACAATGATTTCAAAAGTCGCCCGCGTCATGGGCGTCAGGAAAAGGTCTGTGCACGTGGGGAGAGGGTTCATGAGACGTTGTTGTTGTCTGACGATATGTGTACCTCCGTTATTAACATTTGGATATCATTATGAGTTGCACTCAAAGCTGGCTATACACACTGTCAATGTACCAGAGCGCGTGTAGGATATTATCCCTGTCCCACATAGAGACGCGTTTCGACGTAAACAGCAGCAGACGACTATTGAAAACGTTGTGGCAAAAGGAGGATAATGAGCTCGTCATGTTGACCCTCATTATTACTACGCAATGATCCCAATGTACCTAAATGATTTCAACTCTATTCAATGAGTTCACTATCATTGTTTAGAGAGTTTCAATATTTATACCCTAGATGTTATCAAAATCGTCTGCTGCAGATTTATTGTATGTGGAAAAAAGGGTAAAGGGGAGTAATAACGAAGAAGAGGTTCGTTAATATGAGCTTATAACCAGCCATGCTATCTACACTCGAATGTTTATGTCTGTTTCTTCATTAGCTGACAGTGGGACTAGCCCCACCCAATTCACCCTTCAGATTGTTTGAAATTAAACGCAAACATTGTATGTTTCGCTAGGTATTAGATCGAGATCATTGGGGGGTTTACACCGTTTTCAACATTATTTCAGTTATATCCCGGAGATAGTTCACTTATTCATGATCCCTGGGTCAACAAACCAGTACTAGGCTAGGAAATGTGCCTTGACAAAGGACAATAAATACACCATGACCACAGCAACGCGACTGGGGATGTAGAACCCGGTTTCCGATGCTAACCACGCGTCACGGCCACGGCAGATTCCTGAGATAAATTTTTTACTGACTACATTACCAAAAATGTTGTTTACAATCGACAATTTATAGAATGCAACTAACATTTCTTAATGTAAACATAATATAAGCCGTTCCACGAGAAAAACAAACATTGTCGACTCTGCGTAAAGTATCGAACCGGATCAGCCTAAGCATGCCTCGCAGGCTAATCTGACCAGACACTTTTCGCCTCCTGTGGATTTCCTGCTTCAGGAATGATAACTCTAAACCTCTATCCCCCTGAGACGTGAAGTGTCGGCCCCGGAATAGCTTGCGTGGACTGCGCTGGCTGATCTGGGTATCGATACATTACGCACAGTCCATAATGTTGGTTTTCTCGAGCTTATGATATCAAACCGCAGTGTATTTTGTGTATTAAATGCATTACTACTAACTAATGAAGTGTATATAGACAATTTATTTACCATTTATGTATCAAAAACAACGCCCTTTGTCGTTTATATAAAGAAATGGGTTTAGATAATAATTCATATTTGTAGTTTAGTTTAAATGACGTTTTATTAATTATTAATTATGCAGGCGCTTCCCCCAGAACGTAAAATACGTAGTAAATCGAGCATCGACTATAAATCATAGTTTAACACACGTCATATTCGTGAAAGAATGCACTTTGTTATGTTGCCTAGGACATAATTGTGCCGTCCCGCGAGAAAATTAACTTTGTGGACGCTGCGCTAGGTATCGTCCCGATTCAGGAATCGTTACTCTATACCTCGATCCCCACCTAAGACGGAATGTGTCGGCCCGGATCAGTCTGCGCGGACTGCGCAGGCTGATCTGGGTCGATACATTACGCAGAGGCCATAATGTTGGTTTTCTTGCGTGACGGTTCATTTTATACTTGTACCTTTTGGTGCGCTCTTAGATCACTACTATGCAAGAATGCATTTGGTGATGTCGTTGAAAAATGGTTCTTTTACTGATAAAACTGTTCCGCGTCAGATAATACAAGCTCCTTTGAAGTTAAGCTTTCAAACACACATCAAACCCGCAAATAATTGGCTTCATTCACTTTGTTGCCTTGACGAACCTTCAAAGCAACTAGTTTCATTCCCATTTACACAATCTTGTCAAAGCATTCACTTTTTCCTATACATGTTTTAAAGTCCGTTTATTAAAGACTTTTTCGTAAACAATACACCTATATCCCTTTCCAACAAATATACAGCAAATCTGCAGCAGACGACTTTGAAAAATGTCTACTCAAAAATATGGAAAATCTCTATAATTGTAGGTATAATTACTATACAAAGTTGATAGCATGTTGGCAAAAGGAGAAATGTTCGTTTTGAGCAATTTATCCTTTTGTCACGATGTTTTCAAAAGTCGTCTGCTGCAGATATAGGTGGGTAAGGGATATACTAGTAAATGCCTTGCACAAACGAGCTATTCTCAAGGACAGTGTAGAACCAGATTGTCGTACGCAATCGCAAAATATGCTATTTTTATTTTTAGATAAGTCCGCTTTATAAGTTTCAGAAGATCAACTGACCATTCCGCAAAGATTGAAGTACGATTTAGATAAGTCGGCTGATGGTAAATGTTTAACCATTTCCCGAATACAACCAAATGACACAGCAGACGACTTTGAAAATGTCGAGTAAAAAAATATGGAAAATCTATTGATATGAAAAGTATCATCATTGGATCGAGTTTAAAACGTTGTTGTGACAAAAGGGATAATTAACCATTATGAGAATTTTTTTCCTTCGTTATAATGCTTTCAAATGCGCGTCTTCTTGTGGAGAAATATTAACCCTTTCCCACATATAGACGCTTTCTGACGCCTCTGCAGAAGACGGCGTTTTGAAAACATGTCGACAAAAGAAGAAATTGCTCAAAATGAGCAATTTCTCCTTTTGTCACCATGTTTTCAACTCTATTGGGTTATTGTACTATTATTTAAAGGGAATTTCAAATGTTTCGGGTACGTTTTCAAATTCGTCTGCTGCAGATTTGTTATTTGTGGGAAAGGGTTAATGCTCTTGAAGCGGCACGTATTGGGGGGGAAAGGGTTGGATCTTAAATTCACCTGGGAATGTACCAAACGCCATTTATGAAATTTCATCAATGACGAACATGATATCTATGCATTTTTCAGTACTTTCATCGAGCAAAAATCAATAGTCACTGATCAACAGCTTACTTAACCTTTTCCCACATGCAGACGAGTGTTGACACATCTGCAGCACATTATCTTCGAAAACAATGTGACAAAACGAGAAACTCCTCATCATGAGCCATTTCTACATTTGCCACAATGTTTTCAATGGTGTTCAATAACCTCAGTTTGATTCGTCAAGATGTGCCATAATTATACTTATTATGGAGAAGTTTGAAAAACCGTCTGCTGCATAATTTGTGTATGTGGGAAAGGGTTAATTCATTGTATGATGTGGACATTTTTAAAAACAAGATGGAAAACGGAGTTATTACTCAAATGACGTCTAAAAACGTGTGAACTGGAGGACATGAGCAGTTGACGTTATATCTAATAAAGCACGTGGTTACCTTTTCCCATGAAACCATCGATGTTCTAAAATGTTAATGCTTCAAAAACTTAACTCTGTGTTATTTTAACATTATTTCACTCTTTGTAAAAACGACTTTTTTTAAAAATATTCTTGTAAAAAGAAGATATCTTACTCACGATGAAAAGTTACTAAATCCGAAACGATGTTTTAAAGCAGACGTCTCTTAAATATCATACCTGGCAAAAGGTTAAATTCATACTTATTATACAGATAAGCTGTCTGCTTGGCTTTAAACTATTTAAAATTTACTTTATACATAAAGTCCGAGATAAAACATAATAATGTTACAAGAAACTTAAATGCAAATTTCAAACAAAATCACGTTTTACGATCTACTAGCCAAGAGTATTGATCGATACGATTAATTCGTTGGAATCCATTCTGATTTCAAAACGTAGATAATGTAGATAATATATATATACATATAGCATATGCATTTAGTTCGTATGTTTTCCTTCTATCCAGTGTTGATGGAAATATCATGCATTAAACTTCACAAAAGACAGACAGAAAGTTAAATATTTAAATATTTACTCCATATCTTGGAGCGTCTTAACTTGATGACGATTGAAGTATTTTTTTTTCCAAACGGATTGACATTATATGCATCACAGTCATTGATTAAATGAGATTTTACAAAAGACAGCCATAAAGCGAAATATTGAAATATTTAATCCATATCTTGGAGCGTCTTAAATTGATGACGATTGAAGTTATTTGTAAAGGGGTTGACATTCTATGTATCCAAGTCATTGATTAGATTATATTTAACAAAAGACAGTCAGAAAGTGAAATATTGAAATATTTACTCCATTATCTTGGAGCATCTTGAATTGATGACGATTGAAGTTATTTGCAAACGGGTTTGTATTCTATGCATCCAAGTCATTCATTGGATTATATTTCACAAAAGACAGCCGCAAAATGAAATATTTAAATATTTATTTCATTTCTTGGAGCATCTTAAGTTGATGACGATTGGAGTAAATTTCAAACGGGTTGACATTCTATGCAAATTATTTTCAAGCGGGTTGACATTCTATGCATCCAAGTCATTGATTGGATTAGATTTTACAAAAGACAGCCGCAAAATGAAATATTGAAATATTTCTTTCATTTCTTGGAGCATCTTAAATTGATGACGAATCGAGTAAATTTCAAACGGGTCAACATTCTATGTATGCATCCAAGTCATTAATTGGATGAGATTTCACAAAAGAATGACAGAAAGTGAAATATTTGAATTATTTACACCATATCTTGACGCATCTTTGATTGATGACGTTTGGAGTAATCTTTTCAAACGCGGTGACTTTCTATGCATCAAAGTCATTGATTGGATACAAAAGTACGTAAGGTGAACTATTGAATTATTTACTCCATGTCTTAATTGGATGACGATCGGATTAATTTTCAAACGTGGTGACATTTTCTATGAATCAAAGTCGTTGATCGAATTATGACGCACTGTTCCTAAACTCGGTGACCTACTTACGATCATCCAAAACACAAGATATTATGATTTGTGTTAACCCTTTGCCCGCATTAAACAAGTCTCCGGCAGACGACTTTAAATTTATTTGGGCATAAGTATGCGAATTCTCAATAATTCAAAGAATAGTTGCTGAATATAGTTGAACACATTGCGGCAAAAGAAGAAATTGCTGATCATGAGCAATTTCTCCTTTCGCTATAGTGTATGCAAAGAGTCGTGCAGCAGAATATACGTAATAATGCGTCTGTATTTCAGAAGAGGTTAATGAACGTGAGCTAGATCATCAACGTGACCCGTGTTACTTAATAGAAAAAGCACATGGAGATGACGACCGTCAGATAGACCGATTGACATTCATTGCGAGATGTCACGCGAACCCACCGCAAAACATCTCACGGTACCCGGGAATCTTTTAATATATTCCGACATGTGCACTCGCTGCATTGATAGGTCTTTAAGCAACACGCATTACTAGTGTCCTCATGTCATAACGAAACGAGATAGACTGTACGAAATCAACCATTGTTCTGTGTTGGCGTATAAAGTCGCACAGCAACTTGTATTCGTACAGAAGATACTTTGCAGGAATCTCTAACGCATCAACAATGTGCAAACGGTGCTTTGATACGTATATAAGCAAAACACGCTAATAGTATCCCTATGCATAAGGAAATGATAAGTAAAAGCAAGTTGATATTGTCTGACCATGTACATTATTCACCGAGCTTCACGTAAAACAATCTTTATTCGAGAGGACCTTAAATAAGCTATGAGTTTTACATTTTATATTTCTTGATGATTTTTATTAGGTTAAATATATGAGAAATAAATATGTGATAAATATTGTGCAGAATCATGATTGTGTATTGGCGTACAAAGTCGCCTCTAAGCTTAAAGAACATATTTTGCAATACGATCCAATGCACCAATTACTATAAACATGGGACTCGTCTTAAGGGAGTTTAAAAACACTTGGCTAATTCATAATTCATCTAAAACTGGTTAATTCCTGAACATATATCGTCTGACTTAATAACAAAATGAGAAATAACCATTGATTAATTGATTGTTCGGTATTTAACGCCGCTTTCAATAAGTGTACAGTTATATCGCGGCATTTACTGGGTACGTTACCAGTATTACTAGTCCATGTATCCTGACACCAGCCAGTCAGTCGTTATGCTAACACATTGCAGCCATGAGCGCCAGCTAAGAGGGCAGCACATTACTACCCTTTTTAAAGTCTTGAGAAACAAACAATTGCAGTGCAGAGTCAAAGACAAGCAGCAGTTCTAGAGAGTTGTCGCTCTATATAGATTGATCTGTTCCTCCATAGAAACACATGTTGACACCTCTGAAGGAGATTACACGTATCTTGAAAAATGATTTTTGGAAAAGGACAAATTTCTCATAACGAGCAATTTCTCTTTTTGCTATAGAATTTTCAACTCCAATCATTATTCTTTCATATATTGAAACGTTTCATATGTATACCACGATGTTTTTAAAGCCATCTGCTGCAGACGTTTTGCATTTGATACAAAGGGAAACTCACCATGATATAACAACATTATAAACATCCAGTGTTAACCCTTTCCCACATGCAACTCATTCTGCAGCAGTTGACTTTGAAAGCCTCTTTGTCAAACTAAAATATTGAAAATCTCTATAAATGAAAGTACGATTATTACATAGCGTTGAAAACGTTGTGACAAAAGAAGCTATTGCTCAATTGTAGCAATATATCCTTTTTGCCGTAAAATGTTATAAAGTCGTCTTCTGCAAATGCGTCTAAATGGAGGGAGAGGGTTAAGTCACCAAAGGTGTGTTTTGTATTATAGAAAAGCAACAACATGATAATTCTTTGGCAAGGATTTCTTCCAACTCATAAACGATACCTCTCCCAAGTCACAGCCGTTCACAGCCGTTACGAGAAAGATACGTGCATCTTGCACGCCAAGAAACGCCATTATAAATATGAAATGTTAAATTACCGATCGTGCGTTCTCTTCTTTCATTGAATTATTCCCCGAACCAGGTTTCCTTCGTGGGGATTAACGCATTACAGGCGAATGAAAACAACTTTCGGGTCGATAATTCAACTCTCGTAACAGATGGAGGAGCCTTTGTTCTACAATTGTGACGAGTCGTGAACAAGCGGATCTGTCTGAATTATACTTCTTTGACGTAATTGATATTTGACAACTCATGAACAGGCGGTTCTTTGAAAACATCCTGACAAAAATAAACGACAAAATGTTCCTTATGAGTAAGCTTTTCGAGTACAAACAACATCTGTGTCTTGAAATATATTTGTGTTATCTAAATATTCACATTTTCTAACCCTTATATCGCTGTATTGCTGCAACTGGTATCCCCTTTGCGGACTTTTGACAAGTGTTTGCAGAGACGCTGATAATGTAGACCAAGTTAAGACTTCATGACTGATCTAGGCTTACATTATCAACAACTGCGGTTTAATTCGGTCGAGAATAGCATGCACATAAAATGCTGTTTAATGTCGCGCGTTGCGGAATAAGGCTGATTAAGGGCGGAATAAGACTGATTAAGTGTATGAAGTTAAATTCACAAATATCACTGACGTGGATGCCCCGCTCCTGTTCCTACCTCGATCTGTCCAAGGTACCGGGCATCACTTTCATTTAATTAAAGGTTATGTTTACTGACTTTACAATATATATTTCGATTTAGATGAAGTTGATAGGCTTAAGAATATATTGGGATCTTGTATATTAGATTGGTAAGCTCCCCTGATATTAAACTATCGCATATATAGGTCAAATTACGCTAAATACATCCGCTGACTTGCTGATCTACAGTAATATAGTCCCTAAAAAACCCTTTGTTTGCGTAGAAATGAGTGTATACCATCACCAGAATGTATTGAATATATGACATTGAGTTTAAATGCATTGTGAATGTGTATAGGATGCACTGGAAATGATTGATTTGATCACTTTTAGTATTTTGACCTTGTTTGAAAGTGAAATTAGAGAATGCTAAACACCGGTTTTGTCCGGGCCCGATTTGGTCCAAAATGACGGTTACCATTTGCGCCTGGTGAGTTCTTTCTTGTATAATGAGTGACCCCACTTTTTCTTTGGATTGTTTTAAAGCTAGGAGGTAACTCTTTTCAATGATATATGATGTTCTACATGAGACACGCTTAGAAAGTGTGACAATTTAGGACTAGAACTGGTCGATTTACATGGAAACAAAGAAGGACTTTTTTGGGTGTATTGTAACCTATAGGGATCAGTACAGGCTTATAAAGACGGGCAGAATTATACCGGTGAGATTTTACGAGACTTAAGTCGAGACTTTCCATACCCTGTGGGAAAAAACCCCAAGCGAATTTCCATTTAAAGAGCTTATGAAACACGAAAACTGAGCAGGTTTAATCCAATCATAAGTTTTTCTAAACTTATCAAATTTACCTTAAACTTGCAACGAAAAATCTAAATGATCTGCAAAGTTTGACATTTTAGACAGTTTGAAATAACACCAAACGTTAACCGTTACGTTAAATTTGATTGGTGACGTACGTCCAATTAAAATGAAGGACATAAAAGCTTCCCGTTGTCATATATGTATGTGCAACGACGAACCGTTTTCACTTGTATAATGAGAAATTGTATTTCGCCTTTGTAACGACAAGATTGAATTACAGAGTAATGTCGCGCATAGCAAATTCGCTGGAAGATATTAACATAATATGCTGATAAAAATGTAACGGAATTGTATATCACTTTATGTAACGGTCATATTCCGAAGTCGTTTGATTCACTTGTATTTTCTGGTGCATTTTTGTCTCTACAGTTGTAATTTAACAATATGAACACATTTTGTACTAAATTGTCAACAAAAGTTTTTAATTCTTTGATCGCCTGCAGAATGCTTAGAAACAATGTTGACAAGCGATTTTTTTTTGCACAAGGATAGCTCCCTTATTAAGCAATTAGACCCTATATTATGGCGCTCAAAATAATTAACTCACAGACTATACTAGTATTTTATTGCTGAAAATAACCATTATCTCCGTTTCTTAAGAGAGATTCGCTGTGTGAAAGAAAACAACGCCAGAAGTCGCTCCTCGAAAGACACATCTCTGTCTCTCTCTCTCTCTCTCCCTCTCTCTCTCTCTCTCTCTCTCTCTCTCTCTCTCTCTCTCTCTCTCTCTCTCTCTCTCTCTCTCTCTCTCTCTCTCTCTCTGTGTCTCTCTGTGTCTCTGTGTCTCTGTCTCTGTCTCTCTGTCTCTCTGTCTCTCTGTCTCTGTCTCTGTATCTCTCTGTCTGTCTGTCTCTCTCTCTGTCTCTCTCTCTCTCTCTCTCTCTCGCTCTCTCTCTCTCTCTATTTCTCTCTCTCTCTCTCTCTCTCTCTCTCTCCCTCTCTCTCTCTCTCTCTCTATCTCTATCTCTCTCCCTCTCTCTCTCTCTCTCTTTCTCTCTGTAATAGCATAGTACCAACAACATAGAGTGATTAAAGGCGTGATTGAAATTATTTAACTGCAAGTCACTGACGATAAATTACATGTAGCGACATGTAGTAGATCTATCTCTAGTTATCATTGGTTTATAGTCTCTCTGACCGAACATGTCTAGATAATATTTTTGAGAAAAAAAATAATAATATGAAATGAATACACATAATTTGTATGTTGGTCTTTTTGTTGATTAACAGAACAATGCCATTTGACATACACAATTTCCACTTGGATAATCTTTCCTATTTTCATTTATATATAATAAAGTAAAACGGTTAATCGAGGGCTTGGCGTGAAACGGTTGTAACTTAAAACCTATTTTGAAAACCCTGGTTTAGGGGCAATTTTGACCCCTTTGTAAACAATGCAAATTTAGGTGTCATTGCTCAGAATGAGCAATGACACCTAACTTTTTAATGTTTACCAAGACAAAGTATTTTAACGCTTATAAAGACTTTATGGCGAGGTGATTAACCTTGGTCCATAAATACCAATTTTAGTAACAACCGTTTCACGCCAAGCCCTCGAAATGCTTTCTTCTAGAAATGTGAATTTCAATTGCTATTGCAATTCTCGTGCAAAGACAAACCTAACGTATTAAGGTAGAACGTTCCTAATGTTCTCGGCAATTTCCGTTGTAGGTCGTTATTCATTAACGGAATATATTTGCTCGGCAAATTCCGTCCTTGGCTCTCTATATCGATATCTGAAAACCTCATACGGAAACCGCCGAGACTACCAGGGATGATCTTCCGTAAGCAAAACGGAGTCTTGTTGCAAATGCGGTGAACAGAAAGGAGTCTGTGCCGTCGAAGCTTTCACTGTTAACCGACTGTATCCACATAAACCCTTTCACTGTCGAAGTTCACAAAGTCATTTGATCCAAGTTGAAATTTGGACCACTCTATTTTTTGTCCAACAGGAAATTTGGTTTAAGTGTCAAACAATGCATATTTCAGGAGAGGCGGCTCGTTGCGAGCTACCTCACCTGCATATGCATTGTTTGCAAAGGACTTTAACTGCCTTTGGCGGCGAAAACTGTAAGTGTTACCTCCTCCAAAAGAATATCACAAAACATCAACTACTTTTTTCGCATGTGCTCTTTTTTAATTCTTAAATAGAAATGCAACGAGACGCCATTTTGTTTATTACAACTCAAATAAAATAACCAGTATATGCTTATAGAGTATAATAGATAAAATAGTGCACAGGATTTTTAAGTCATTGTAGAAATTCGTGATAATATGTGCATATATGTATATAGAGATAAATATACATTCAAATATCTTCTTTTGTATAGGATGACTTATCTGAACTGTCACATGTGCTTATTTTTAACATTCAGGTCGCTAGACTATTTAATTAACTCTTTCAGCGCCAAAGGCAATATTGAGTTTTTTTTACAAACAATGCAGATTCAGGTGAGTCAGCTCGTGACGAGCTGTCTCACCTGAAATCAGCATTGTTTGCCTTTTAGTTACCAATATATTCCAAATTGTTATTTCATGAGGAATGGAGACGCCCGATTTTTAACACATGGAAGAGTCTACTTTAAACAATTCGGCGCTGAAAGAGTTAAAGGTGTGCCGCAGGTAACCCCGTCGTCGTTAAGAACGATTCAAATTCGATTAGACGCTTGTAAATTCTTCCTGGTGACATGATTAACCTTTTTCCCTCATATAGACGCTTTATGACGTCTCTGCAGCAGACGTTTTTTTTTTGAAAACATAGTGACTAAAGAAGAAATTGCTCAAAACGAGCAAATTCTTGCAACAATGTTTTCCACTTTTAGTCATAGGTTATCCATTCAATTATAGAGATTTTCTATTTTTTGACAAAATATGTTCAATGTCGTCTGCTGCAGAATTGTTATATGAGGGAAAGGGTTGAATTACAGAGACTTCTATGATACTTCAACAAACAAATTACAGGGAAATACTCTATTCAGACTGCGCGTAGACGTAGACTGATCGCAGTTTTAGTTTGCCGCAAAACCGCGAATATTGGATCTCCTGTGACGTGATAATTCAAATATTCAACGGTGTATTGATTTGTATATGTTGTTTCAAAACGATAAATCAAACAGAACAAACACATACAATAGCATGTTCTATCATTGCCAAACCTAAACAATAGGTCTTTGAAATGCAAGGCATTGAAGCAATGCATGTACATTTAACTGAAAAGATGATGAAGACTGTAAGTTCAAGTTGCTGCTTCAGTTCCGTACCTTGTACGAACATTATAGCTTATCGACCGTAGAGGAATATATGTTGAGTGTTACCCTCTGATCTAATACATGTGACAGTTCAAACAAATGATACAATATGCATATCAGAAGATATAGAGAAAAAGGTACATTGCTATAGTTGAAAAGAGAAAGAAAAAAGTAATACGAAATACCTTTAGCTTCAGTTTTCACAAATCAGGATACACGGAAAACTCCATATCAAGTCAATAAAACAAACTAATAAAAAAGGAAAAGTTGATACACATGCACTCTGGTGAGCAATTTATCGTAAAAACTCCTTGCAAAATTCTTTGCAAAACGACGTAGCAAAATTCCTTGCAAAACATGCATATCTGTAATGCTTCGTATGTTATATCCGTTACAGCAAGTTCACACCCTGATGCCTTCCAACGTCGGGTTTCCGTCCTTGTTTCTTACTTGGCGCGTTTAATATTTCACTAACACACAGGGAAAACGCGACCTTTTGGGAATGTGCACCCAAACAAAGACATAGATCAGCCTGTGCCTCAACATAATTCGAAAAAGGGTCTATCTCGACTAAGTGCTTACTGTCATTACCCCCTGATTCAATGCTAACACTATGGTTTCATAAGACCAGTTTCCACTGGCATGGCAACACTGTATTCGAGATAGGTGTCTAGCGATTTGGGTTCATATTGCTTCTCCGATTTACCATCATTAAACGTTACAATTGTGTATAACTATTGGGGATACACTTCTAGTTCTTGATCAAAAGATTCTTTTTTAAAAGTCCTTAAACGATCTAAGCGAACAGTGAAGACTTTGAGGAGACTGCCTATAAACAGACTCACTTGAGAATTAACTGTACGCAATAGGGATGCAATAGGAACCCAGATGGCTAGACGGTGTCATCAAAACTAATGGTAAAATGAAGGACCAAGTATGTACAATTGCAGACCTTCATAGTTTTCTCGTGGTTTAAACATTCCATATTTCGCACCTAAACATAATACGAAGACTAACTGACGAGCTAAAAACGAAGACCTTCAGTTACTTGTGGCGACACATTGGCGGATCACAATCTTATCTGGGCGCCATTTCAGAAGGCCGTTAATCCCGTACATCACTCGTCTCCTGATCACAATGGTACACATCTATACTGTCCTTTTTGCTTTAATTACTCGCCTAATCGTACGCTATATGCGCTATATGCTGGTTATTTGATTGTGGTAATCGTCCGGTTATTAATTTCATTAAGCGACCAGATATAAAAACAGAAATCTTTGACTATACTTTTGTTAATGAAAAAATATTTGTACCACAGTTCTTGGGTCTTTTATGAATTCAGTTAACTGATTGATTTCATTATAATGAGCAGTGTGTTCTATTCTTAGATATATAGGCGTTTTTCACTTTGCCAGAAAATCATGCTTTCAATTGTCCAACTGTCTTAATTGTTTTATGATGCTTTTATCGTGTGTGTTTAATTATTATTATTATTATTATTATTTTAAATGTGTACTTTATAAAACACATTATAACACAAATAGAAAACATCCTATTTTTACTACAGCTTAATACTGGAAAAACATCAGTGTTGTTACTGATAGTTCTTGATACTATTTCGAGGACTTGGCGTAAAACGGTTGTAACTAAAAACCTATTTTGAAAGCCCTGGTTTAGCGGAAATTTTGACCCCTTTGTAAACAATGCAAATTTAGGTGCCATTGCTCAGAACGAGCAATGGCACCTAAATTTCCATTGTTTACCAAGAAAATTGATTTAACGCTTATAAAGACTTTATGGCGAGGTGATTAACCTTGGTAAAAAAAATACCAATTTAAGTTACAACCGTTTCACGCCAAGCCCTCGATTTACATGATTTGAGCTATATGAGCTCGCTATGGAGAATCAATTAGACCCGGTATAGCGAGACGTGCCTGTTGTATATACAACGTACATGTCATTTCATCGCAGGTGCTGAACGCCAGAAAATAAAGAGTAAGTAAGTAAGTTATTCTTATAGTAAAAGTTTTAAAACTGTTCAGAAGTTGTAATGAAATATTAGAATCATAATTTAGGGATTAAAAAAGGGTAGTCATTTCAACTTCACAGTACCATAAACATCTAAATATTGATCGTTTATGCTTCATTTTGAATGGGTCGACATACCCAGTAGGTCTAATTTTGTACATTTCCATGACTTTCAATTGACAGTTTTTCAACATATACTGCCAAAATAGTTTTGAAATAAGTATTACTTACTTTGTTGTCACTATTAACAATATTTGCAGAAGTTTCATCTATCAAAAATGTGATCACCATCTGGAGTTTAGCACCTTTAAAAACTGTGAATCATATATTCGACAATGTGTAATTTCATAAAAAAAAAATCATAAATTTAGATGAAATTATATGCACGTTGAACGTTATAATAAAACATGAACGTCTTATCACAGAGGTCAACGTCGGGTCGATATTGTGAAGCTATTCTGATGCAATTTTTGATTACTTTCAAGGAACTGCTTCACGATTGGTGATCAATATACATACTCTTTCTACAATGCACATGTTTCAAGTCATTTGACATTGGGATTAAGTTTAAACATTATGTTGTAAGAAATTAGTTTGGATTACAAAAGCATTGAACATGTTGTATATATACACTGTCTGGTATTGATTATCTCGGTTAGCACACATACATATATATGTAAAGAAAATCAAATTTGTGACATATTTCTGCTAGAGATTAACTTTTCATCGCGAAATAGTTCTTTGAAGAGGTAGGCAGCTTTGTTTACAGAATATCCGACGTGTGCTCTTGGTTATTACATTAAGGGTTCATTTAAGAAATAGAGAGAGAGAGAGAGAGAGAGAGACAATTGAACGCATGATCTTTAGAGAAACTATTCTGGTGTACATACATGTTAGCACGTATAGCATTCTAATGTTTACATTATATTGGAAAATACGTTCACGGTGCCTTTGACTCTGTATAGGAAAACCCAATTATATATCCTCTGGTCACTCAATACAAGATGGCGATATGAAAAACCACGAGCTGAAGGCGAATGCAAGTGTAACACAAACTCGTTCCTTACACCACAAAGACATATGTTTACCCCTTTTTGCATGCCGATCATATTCCTTCCGTTGTTGATATTTTCCTCTGTCTCTATTCGGCTTCCGATTAGCAACTTTAGTATCATACACAGACACTTTCCAAACTCCAAGCGGTATCACAAAAAAATGTTGTTGAAAAATCCTATTTCAATTATCATCACATGCGCCCTCTACCCGTTTTATGAGCATAAAATTTATTGAAATTCTCTGTAATGATTGGGACCGGAATGGCGAGGGTCAGAACTCCTGATATGGCACACATGGAACCGATTA
>JASEVX010000007.1:55363694-55503344 GCA_031761405.1 Serripes groenlandicus
CATATATATAGACATATTTTGGATTAATTAGAATAAGTATAAAATATAACGGTTTTAGACCATTATGGTGTTCAGTCCCTTTAAAACAATGTAGTAATAGTTGCCCGCATTGACACTCATGGTTGCGTGGTTAGCATACCGACTGATTGGCTGGTAGCTTGCCTAGGTAAGGCCGTGATATAACAGAACAAGTTTTGAAAGCGGCTTAAAACACCAATCATCCAAGCAATAAAGTACATTTTATTGTGCGCCGACTCATTTCCATTGGTTTTCACCATACACGGCCCGATACATCTACAAATCAATTCTGGAGGTAGTTATGCACCAGAAAGCATACCGGAGTCTACCGGAGTATGAAAATAATTTATGATGCCCGGTACCTTCCGGGAGTGGTTGGGAGGGATGATAATTATTGGCCAACTTTAATTATTCATCAGTCCATTCATTCAGTACTGTACAGCGTCCCGTCGGGGGAAAAAATGGTCTTAATAATTTCCTCACATCTAAGAGTTACACACGCATGTGATCTGCGTGGCTACATAATTCTGTCTCTGTACATTAATACCCTTATTATTTAATTTGAATAAATATAAATTACAAACGAGAGCGAATTGAAGTGGATGCGAAGTATCAGTTCAGCCTTGGATAGCTTTTGTCATGAGCGCGTCGTAATTTTGATTATAAGAACATGTTAAGGGACGATTGGCTAACTTTAAATCATCCTTTGGGAGCAATAAAAGGACGACCCGTTGGTTTTGTTTTATGTTTATGCCATAAATGTATTTGCGTCCGTAAATATACTGTGGTACGTTGTGAGGCTGGAATTGAATATCAGCTACTGGGCAAGCCTTTATTCTGTTAAACGTGTTTTTTAAATCAACACTTATGGAAACTGTAGACCAATTTCAGTTTGCACATCCTCGTAATCTGATCTCGGTTGTCATAATTTACGTTAAATGTACTTATTACTACGGTTCATTAACCCCCACCAACCCTTCCCCGCCCCGCCCAGGCTCGGTAGAACTTACCAAAATAAGACACAATAACATCATATAACCCCGTCCGTGTGAATTGATCACAATGGCATCATTTAAACCCGTCCGTGTGAATTGATCACAATGGCATCATGTAAACCCGTCCGTGTGAATTGATCACAATGGCAGCATGTACACCCGTCCGTGTGAATTGATCACAATGGCATCATTTAAACCCGTCCGTGTGAATTGATCACAATGGCATCATTTAAACCCGTCCGTGTGAATTGATCACAATGGCATCATTTAAACCCGTACGTGTGATTTGATCACAATGGCATCATTTAAACGCGTCCGTTTGAATTGATCACAATGGCATCATTTAAACCCGTCCGTGTGAATAGATCACAATGGCATCATTTAAACCCGTCCGTGTGAAATGATCACAATGGCATCATTTGAACCCGCCCGTGTGAATTGATCACAATGGCATCATTTAAACCCGTTCGTTTGAATTGATCACAATGGCATCATTTAAACCCGTCCGTGTGAATTGATCACAATGGCATCATTTAAACCCGTCCGTGTGAATTGATCACAATGGCATCATTTAAACCCGTCCGTGTGAATTGATCACAATGGCATCATTTAAACCCGTCCGTGTGAATTGATCACAATGGCATCATGTAAACCCGTCCGTGTGAATTGATCACAATGGCATCATTTAAACCCGTCCTTGTGAATTGATCACAACGTGTCGGTTCAGATCAGCATTTACACACTGCTACGTAAATTTAAAAATTATAAAATTTACACAAGTTGACAGAAGCTTCTAACAAGCTTATGAGTGTAATATGAGAGAACAGTGTTTATCTCGATCAGACTGCCATGAAATACAGGCCAATCCGGATCTGCATCGATCGTATAAGCCACTGTATACCTTTTTCCATGGACGAGCCCCTTTCGTGTTATCACATTGTCTGTATGACCGTTGCCTGACGATTGTTTTACGATTGAAATTGAAATTGAACCGTGGCAAATAAAAACGACCACAAATTGGGCCATAATACGGCAAGCGAAGATCGAGATCCGACTGACCTTCAACAGGAGTTTGTCTCAATCTTACTGTGTATAGGCAATCTGGTAGCCCCTTTACAGATAGGTCATGCCCAAAATTGGACCATAAATGTACCTATGTACGTTGATTAGTTTGATCGGAATTGTCATTAATTTCAGAACCCCCGAGGGTTGGTTTGTGCGTGACGATGCTACATCTCTTTCTCCATTCTGTTGTGGTAATCACTATGTTGTGGTAATGACTGGCTATTTTCGTCTAGCTAAAGTAATATTCACAAACAGAATAACTTTAAATAGGTCAAGCAATTACATTCCTCTACCAGATACGCCATGGTCGAGTGGTTAGCGTCGGGGATTTTGGAACCGGGAGTCACGGGTTCGATCCCCAGTCGCGACACGACGGTCATGGTGGAGTGCCCTTGGGCAAGGCACATTTCCTAGCCTAGTGCTGGTTTGTTTATCCAGGGACCATGAATATGTGAACTGTAGCCGTGATATAACTGAAATAATGTTGATAACGGCGTTAAAACCCCAATAAAACAAAACAAACCAATCGGTTATTTTCTATCTCGTGAACGTATTATTTACTCGTTGCTGCAGCGATGTGAAGCTAAACAACATGAGTCACGTCTTGTTAGTTGGGGTCTTTAATCATCTGCACACAGTCATGTAGACGGTTTCTGACGCCTCTGCTTGAAAACATAGTGACAAAAGAAGAAATTGCTCAAGATGAGCAATTTCTCCTTTTGCCACGATGTTTTCCACTTTTAGTCATAGATTATCCATTCAATTATAGAGATTTTTTTATTTTTTGACAAAATATGTTTAACAGTCGTCTGCTGCAGAATTGTCGTATGAGGGAAAGGGTTACGTATTCTCACAAGAGTCTTCAAAGGTCGCCTTTATGTTATATAGATAGACTCAAGAACGACTTCTGATAAAAAAAAAAAAAAAAAAGGCTAGATGTGTACAGCCACTGGTTCTATATACATTTCATTATGAATGAAGACCAACCGGTGAGGAAAGAGAATCCCAAAATCGCCTGAAGCGACTCACACATCATCGGTCCAACACACATAGAAATGGATATGCGCGTGATAAATATTACGTAAAATCACGCCAAGGCGCGTTATTTACAAATTACATAATATTATGCTAATCCTTAAATGGTATCGTCATCTCTATCAAACAACATTAATGTTTGAGTTAAAAACAAACATGACCCTTTCCCTCATACAACAAATCTGCAGCAGACGACACTGAACATATTTTGTCAAAAAATAGAAAATCTCTATAATTAAATGGATAACATTTTGAGCAATTTCTTCTTTTGTCACTATGTTTTCAAAAAGCCGTCTGCTGCATAGGCGCCAAAAAGCGTCTGTATGAGGGACAGGGTTAATCATTTTCAAAATCAGCCTGTGCCGAGTTATAACTGTATGCATCTGAACGATAATTCACGATAATTTCAACATAAACAGCATATATATATAGAATCGGCGAATTTCGTTCGAAATAAGGGGATCGTTACTTTTAGCGGACGTGTCGGTCATTTCCGTTGAAAACCCACGAACAATGCCGATCTCTCACGGTTTCATACGGAAATAGCCGGTCCCGGATGTTCAACCTTATTTCCAAACATCACAGGAAAACCAATATTCGTAGGTTTGGAAATTAATTTCTTTTTATTCAAAGTCCCAACATACATGGAACTATTTATTACTTTATTATTTATTTAATCGGTTTATTTTAAATAAAATAATGTAAATCAAACTAGTGTCTATTTACCATTGCACTCTTCAAGCTGGAATTCTATCCAGGATTATATTTACGCGCGTGCCTGACTTTGAATGTCTAGAATTAAATTTATTTGATTTCATTAAACAAGAGAAAGATCGATAATTGAAGTTATCGATTTAACCCTTAGGTATTAACCCTTTCCCACCTTCAGACGCGTTTTGACGCAATAGCAGCAGACGACTTTTAAAAACAATGTGGCCAAAGGTGAAATTGCTCATGATGAGCAATTTCTCATTTGGCAACAATGTTTTCAACTTTATTTAACAATTAAGCTATCTTTTATAGAGATTTTTTAGGTTTTTGTTACTATTTTTTTCAAAGTCGTCTGCTGCAGATTTGTTGTATGTGGGAAAGGGTCTGAATGCACAGGTCTCTATGTACAGCGAATACTCAGATGAGTCCATGGATACGCAAACTCTCAGCAGAGTCTGCACTGCCCGCTTGCACGTAGTATGGACCTAGATGCTACGGCTGGAAAACAACAAAATTTTAGTCCATCGGGTCAGATCCCTGCATGTGACCCCGTAACGGAGAGGCAATAAGATCATAATACAACGTACGTGGCTTATCAGTAGTCTGATCAGGTTGTAGACCCAGAACTATAAGCTATTCAGTTCGAGAGAACACGTATGGCCAAAATGTTTATCATGTTTGCAGTTTGATCGTAAAGAAGGGTTTAAAGAGCGTGGCACATTGGTAAAGCGTCGTAATCTCCTACTAAAGGTCCCGGGTTCGAATCGTGAGTTCTGCTTTTGTGCGATTTATAGTTAAGTCTGCAGAAAGCAGATATCGAATGATTATAAAATGAAAAAGCTTATTTCGCAAATGAGTTTAATTAAACTAAACTAGATAAGGTTTATTTTCAAACTTCAGAAGATAGGATTTTATATGATGTAGCTGAATTTATGCTAACCCTTGCCCACCTGCAGACGCATTTTGACGAATCTGCAGCAGACGACTTTTGATAACATTGTAGTAAAAGAAGAAAGTGCTTACAAATAGCAACTCATTCTTTTACCACAATATTTTAAACTCGATTCAATAATTATTCTTTCATATGTATAAAGAGACTTCTTTTATTTTCCATTATACGTTTTCAAATCCGTCTGATGCAGAATTTGTCGTACGTTTGAAATGGTTGATAAACAGGGGAATAAAATAACGTCCTGAACAATTACATTCGACAGACCTCTAGACAAATCAATATAGTTATTCGGACTTGTATCGATGACCGGGGGCTCGGACCTCTGTCTCAATCCAAATGGATCCGCTCTTTTACAGCGCCACGTACATAATGAATAAACTGAGAACCAAAGGTCGTTATGTTCGTCAACAGTGTACATGAACTGTTATTAGCTCCAACCTTAATTAATGTGGCATGTTAATGAAGACAATATGCCAGGCACTGGTGTAGCACTGAGTCCCACGTATACGTAGAATACATCATACATACGAGCCGTGTCTGGGGAATTGGGGTCATGGCGATTCGTCGTAACGGAATCAACATTGACGCATTAACTACTAGCGCTACAACTCTAGCTCCAACGTAAATTAATGTATGTGGCATGTTAATGAAGACATTATGCCTGGGGCTGGTGTAGCACTGAGTCATATGTATAATTATATGATTACAGTTTCATATACTGTGTTTAGCTTAGCATGTGCTTATGCTTTTTTATGCAAATAAAATGATTGTGTTGTATTGTATTGTATAAGTAGAATACATACGAACCGTGTCTGGTGAGTTGGCGTCTAAGTGATACTCCGATTTTGCGTTGTATAAAGTGACATTGGCTTACATCTGGTGATGTGGGTTTTTATGATTCTACGTAACGGGGGATAATATACAGTAACATTGACTTATAACTGCTGGTGCTATATATCTAACTTTTGTCAGAACATCCATTTACGTCCATATTCATGTATGCTATATGTGTAGGCGTAGTGAATACATATGAGCGACATCTTGCGGTTTGGTGTCTTAGAAAATCTCCATAACGTGATAATATAAAATAACATTGACTTATCACTACTGGTGCTACACTTCTAGCTTTTGTCAGAATATCCATTTAAATCTATATTCATAAACGTTATACGTGTAGACGAACATTGACTACATATGAGTGACGTCTGGCGGTTTGGTGTCTAAGAGATTCTCCGTAACGTGATCATAACAACAACTAATATTGTCTTAATACTACTGGGGCAAACTTCTATCTTTTGTCAAAATATCCATTTATGTCTATATGCATGTATACTATATGTGTAGGCGTACAGTGACTACATATGAGCGACATCTTGCAGTTTGGTGTTTAAGACACTCTTCAAATCGCGATAATATAAAATGACATCGACTTATCACTACTGGGGCTACACGTCTATCTTTTGTCAGAACATCCCTTTATGTCTATATATATAGTCATGTATGTTGTATGTTTAGGCGTAAAATGACTACATAAGTCTGACAGCTTGCGGTTTTGGTGTCTAAGAGACTCACTGTAACGTGACAATATAAGATAACATTGACTTATCACTACTGGGGCTACAAGTCTATCTTTATTCAGAACATCCATTTATGTCTATATGCATGTATACTATATGCGTAGGCGTACAGTGACTACATATGAGCGACATCTTGCAGTTTGGTGTTTAAGACACTCTTCAAATCGCGATAATATAAAATGACATCGACTTATCACTACTGGGGCTACACGTCTCTCTTTTGTCAGAACATCCCTTTATGTCTATATATATAGTCATGTATGTTGTATGTTTAGGTGTAAAATGACTACATAAGTCTGACAGCTTGCGGTTTGGTGTCTAAGAGACTCACTGTAACGTGACAATATAAGATAACATTGACTTATCACTACATGGGCTACACGTCTATCTTTATTCAGAACATCCATTTACGTCTATATTCACGTATGCTATATGTGAAGGCGTACACTGACTACATATGAGTGACGTCTGGCGGTTTGGGGTATAAGAGATTCTCCGTAATGTGATCATATCAAAGTACTGAAAGTACTGAAGGTAGATTAGTTGTCGGTTTAGAGGAAGTGCATATATAAATATGTATATAAAACAAATCCCCACCATGACAGACAGGTAATAATTCATCAGGCCAGAAATGAAATATTTCCAAGATCATAAATTCTTGTTGGTCTTGTGAACATTATTTGACCCCAACTATGAATATATCATTCGGTCCACATAATACTTTGTTAATTATCATATTACCCAATCGCTCTACGGAAATCCCAACAGGTACATTCATGACAGTACATTGTCTTCCTCTGTATTGAATGTACTGTACCAACTGATGCATTCAGAGTATGCAATCTATGAATACAATCTATTAATGTTTGCATCTCCAAAACAGCATATGTGTAACTACTAATATCGGAGAAAATGTAATCAAGATTGTCAATGAAACTGCTAGGAGTGGACACTGTAAATGAAACTTATCAATAATGGACATTTGTTATGATATCACATCTTTGAACAGTTTGTAAGAGGACCACCAAAGTATTATTCCCGTGAAGTTTGGTTGATATTAGTCCAATAGTTTGGGAGAAGATTTTGTTTAAAGCTTAAAGTTCATTTTATCCATGTTGTGATCTTTTCAAATCAATCTATATGGCTTAAACAAATTACAAATGTTTTCTGAAATAAGACACAAACTTGAAAAGAAAGGGAACTATAAGGTGTTGTAATTTTGCACCTTTTCTGATGCAATCTGGCTGCCATGTTTTTTTAAACCAGTCATTACAGTGCATGCAAATCTTGTAGAGGGTTAAACAAGGAACATTTGTACTAAATTATCGAGGAATTTGATAAGCGGATTCAGAGAAGAAGAATTTTACAAATTATGCATTTTACTTCCTTCCTTCTGCAACAGCAACAAAAGTTGTGTTTCTAATTGATATCTTTGAACATATCTGAAAGAGGACCATCAAATTTGTGTTGAAATTTCCCAGTGGATTAGGATGAGATATAATTTGAAGCCAATAGCTCAATTTATCCCTTTTCTGAATCCGCCTGGTAACTATGTCTTCCAACAACTCAATATGGCTTAAAGAATCACGAAGAGGGTCACTGAGTGAACAAATAAGACAAGCGCTTACATAAGAATACAGTTTTAAAATGTTGTCATATTGCCTTTTTCTGATGCCGCCTTGTTCCTCTTTTTCCAACCAACTGATATGGCTTGAACACTTTTCGTAGAGAGTCTCTGAAGGAACATTTCAACTTAATAACTGGAATCAGACAATAATTTTTAACATTGGGTATTTTACTCCCTTTCTCAGATACCGCACAAACAAGAGCATACACATATATTTGAACATAATTAAGAAAAAGACCGCCCAAAAGAATATTTCTTTATTTTGTTTTTGTCCGGTGGATAAGGATGAGATGTTATTTGAAGCGAAATTTTCAATTCCCCCTTTTTAGATGCCAAATTGTTTATACGACATTCAACCAATCAGTAAGTCTCAAAACATGTATAGGGTTACTGAATGAAGAGTTCTGCTAAATTTACCTTTAAATCAGACAAGCACTTTCATAAGAATGTAGTTTTGTCATTTGCCCCTTTTCTTATACCGCCCGGTTGCCTTGTTTAACAACCAATCAATAGGATTATAGTTGTAGAGAGTTATCCAATGATAACATTATACCACATTATATTGGTATCAGACAAGGTTTTTCAGAGTAGAATATTTTTAAAAAATTTAGCAAATTTCACCCTTTCTTAGGCCGAAGCAAATTCTCCGTAGAAAATAAATATACCCCGCAACTTCTTCATTTGCCACAATATTTCCAAAAGTCGTCTACTGCAGAGGAGACGCAAAGGGTCTGTATGTGGGTTAGGGTTGATCCGTCAGCGTTTTCCCCCCGACTATTTCAGAATAGCATAGAACACATCGAGGGCTTGGCGTGAAACGGTTGTAACTAAAATTGGTATTTTTTTACCAAGGTTATTTACCTCGCCATAAAGTTTTTAAAGGCGTTATATCATTTTTCTTGGTAAACAATGGAAATTTAGGTGCCATTGCTCGTTCTGAGCAATGGCACCTAAATTTGCATTGTTTACAAAAGGGTCAAAATTGCCCCTAATCCAAGGTTTTCAAAATAGGTTTTGAGTTACAACCGTTTCACGCCAAGCCCTCGACATTGTAGCAGAAGGAGATATTTGCTCTTTATGTCCCTTTCTGCCACAATGCTTTCAAAAGTTGTATGCAGCAAATGCATCTGCAAGTGGAAAAAATGCTATTTAAATATCACAAACAAATATCCTTTTTTCAGAAGGAATACATGTATTACTTTTTCTTTTACTAGTGGAAACAAAGGGTTACAATTTACGAAGGGTAATTTGTTTAGGCGGTCGTACACACTGGGATGGAGGCGTCGTGATATACAATTAACTATGATATTTACACATTCAGAGACTTGTAATTTTATTTGGTTACCTAGAATAAGCGGAAATTATTTTACATATGTGACTTTTGCTTATGTTTTCATTCGTAATTCAGTTAAGAAATGATTGCACTATATTTGTGGGTGTTTTCAGTCATTAACATCACGTGACTTCAAAATCTCACTTCTAACTATGGTATCTTGGCTTTCGCAAATCTACCAATAAAATAACATTGACTTATCACTACTGGGAGGGTTAAACTTCTATATTTGTGTAAGATTTTGCATTGAGGTTTATATATGATACATGTATAGTGTGGGCGGACAGTGAAGGCTCAGATGTATTAAGATATTAAGACCCCGAATCGCCTGACTCGGCTCAACTACTATTCTATCGATTGATTGATTGTTTGGTGTTTTACGCCGCTTTCAGTAATTTGTCAGTTATATCACTGCGTTTTCTAAGTAAGTTTCCAGTAGCGCTGGTCCATTTATCCTGACGCCAGCCAAGTAGGGCAGCCATTACTACCATAATGAACGTATTTGGGATTACTCGACCGGTGATCGAACCCGCGACCTGTCGCACCGAAGGCGGATGCTCTAACACTACACCACCCGAGGCAATTACTGTAAGATAAATATCTAGATACAATATGTATTTGTCTTTAAACCATCCCACTGGTTCGATTCTCTTGAATACCCACAACTAAAGGTTTTTATTGATTCACAAGACACGTATTGTGAGGAAAAACTCGGTTAAATCACCGTTTTCTAGGTCTCTGTTTGCAGGGATACATTTAGTTGTGAGTAAAGTCTGGAAAATCTAACAGTGTGTGAGGTTTGCGCAGCAGCAGTAGAAAATATACATCCGAGACCTGTGTGATCCTCGACGATTCAGCTCAACATTCGCCTTTGCAATTTATAAACTATTCCAGCACACATTCATGTGTATACATGCATTTTGATCGTAGTTTCCTATCAGATTAGATTGACTGATTGACTGATTAATTGGAGTTAAACGCCGTTTCCAACAATTGTTCAGTCATATCGTTAACATACTCATGTGTTTCCTGATTTTCAAACACCTGTAATCCACATAACGTACTTTTCAAGCACTTGGCTGCTTTTCCACATAGACTCTTAGCCCATTGGTGGAAGACGAACGACGCTTGTCACAGTGACTTTTTGTCAAACGACGGAAATAATGTTTGCCGAGCTGGGATTCGAACTCACAACTCCTTGACTGAAAAGCCCTCGCCGATACCGACTGAACTACTGGGGCTCGGCAATTAGAGCCGATGCGACGAATAATTAATGGTAAACAAAGAAGTCGCGTGACAAATGCAGCCGCGGATTTAGCGGGCACCCGTAGGGCCCCGTGCCCTCCCCCACCCCCAGCCCTGACGTTCCCAGCTCCACTATTTATCTAATTTGCCTTTTTTATATCATCCAATGAAACCCATCACATGTCGATGCAATTTATTTATTTAAATAAACTGTTCCCGCCAGCTGATATAGCACTTAACGACGAGTCGATAAACTTTATAAGGGAAGACCTGCCATCGGACGATGCACTCCAGCTGTAAATCGAGTGCTGCAGCAATACATGGGGTGGTGTAAGACCCCGAATCGCCTGACTCGGCTCAACTACTATTCTATCGATTGATTGATTGTTTGGTGTTTTACGCCGCTTTCAGTAATTTGTCAGTTATATCACTGCGTTTTCTAAGTAAGTTTCCAGTAGCGCTGGTCCATTTATCCTGACGCCAGCCAAGTAGGGCAGCCATTACTACCATAATGAACGTATTTGGGATTACTCGACCGGTGATCGAACCCGCGACCTGTCGCACCGAAGGCGGATGCTCTAACACTACACCACCCGAGGCAATTACTGTAAGATAAATATCTAGATACAATATGTATTTGTCTTTAAACCATCCCACTGGTTCGATTCTCTTGAATACCCACAACTAAAGGTTTTTATTGATTCACAAGACACGTATTGTGAGGAAAAACTCGGTTAAATCACCGTTTTCTAGGTCTCTGTTTGCAGGGATACATTTAGTTGTGAGTAAAGTCTGGAAAATCTAACAGTGTGTGAGGTTTGCGCAGCAGCAGTAGAAAATATACATCCGAGACCTGTGTGATCCTCGACGATTCAGCTCAACATTCGCCTTTGCAATTTATAAACTATTCCAGCACACATTCATGTGTATACATGCATTTTGATCGTAGTTTCCTATCAGATTAGATTGACTGATTGACTGATTAATTGGAGTTAAACGCCGTTTCCAACAATTGTTCAGTCATATCGTTAACATACTCATGTGTTTCCTGATTTTCAAACACCTGTAATCCACATAACGTACTTTTCAAGCACTTGGCTGCTTTTCCACATAGACTCTTAGCCCATTGGTGGAAGACGAACGACGCTTGTCACAGTGACTTTTTGTCAAACGACGGAAATAATGTTTGCCGAGCTGGGATTCGAACTCACAACTCCTTGACTGAAAAGCCCTCGCCGATACCGACTGAACTACTGGGGCTCGGCAATTAGAGCCGATGCGACGAATAATTAATGGTAAACAAAGAAGTCGCGTGACAAATGCAGCCGCGGATTTAGCGGGCACCCGTAGGGCCCCGTGCCCTCCCCCACCCCCAGCCCTGACGTTCCCAGCTCCACTATTTATCTAATTTGCCTTTTTTATATCATCCAATGAAACCCATCACATGTCGATGCAATTTATTTATTTAAATAAACTGTTCCCGCCAGCTGATATAGCACTTAACGACGAGTCGATAAACTTTATAAGGGAAGACCTGCCATCGGACGATGCACTCCAGCTGTAAATCGAGTGCTGCAGCAATACATGGGGTGGTGTAAGACCCCGAATCGCCTGACTCGGCTCAACTACTATTCTATCGATTGATTGATTGTTTGGTGTTTTACGCCGCTTTCAGTAATTTGTCAGTTATATCACTGCGTTTTCTTAGTAAGTTTCCAGTAGCGCTGGTCCATTTATCCTGACGCCAGCCAAGTAGGGCAGCCATTACTACCATAATGAACGTATTTGGGATTACTCGACCGGTGATCGAACCCGCGACCTGTCGCACCGAAGGCGGATGCTCTAACACTACACCACCCGAGGCAATTACTGTAAGATAAATATCTAGATACAATATGTATTTGTCTTTAAACCATCCCACTGGTTCGATTCTCTTGAATACCCACAACTAAAGGTTTTTATTGATTCACAAGACACGTATTGTGAGGAAAAACTCGGTTAAATCACCGTTTTCTAGGTCTCTGTTTGCAGGGATACATTTAGTTGTGAGTAAAGTCTGGAAAATCTAACAGTGTGTGAGGTTTGCGCAGCAGCAGTAGAAAATATACATCCGAGACCTGTGTGATCCTCGACGATTCAGCTCAACATTCGCCTTTGCAATTTATAAACTATTCCAGCACACATTCATGTGTATACATGCATTTTGATCGTAGTTTCCTATCAGATTAGATTGACTGATTGACTGATTAATTGGAGTTAAACGCCGTTTCCAACAATTGTTCAGTCATATCGTTAACATACTCATGTGTTTCCTGATTTTCAAACACCTGTAATCCACATAACGTACTTTTCAAGCACTTGGCTGCTTTTCCACATAGACTCTTAGCCCATTGGTGGAAGACGAACGACGCTTGTCACAGTGACTTTTTGTCAAACGACGGAAATAATGTTTGCCGAGCTGGGATTCGAACTCACAACTCCTTGACTGAAAAGCCCTCGCCGATACCGACTGAACTACTGGGGCTCGGCAATTAGAGCCGATGCGACGAATAATTAATGGTAAACAAAGAAGTCGCGTGACAAATGCAGCCGCGGATTTAGCGGGCACCCGTAGGGCCCCGTGCCCTCCCCCACCCCCAGCCCTGACGTTCCCAGCTCCACTATTTATCTAATTTGCCTTTTTTATATCATCCAATGAAACCCATCACATGTCGATGCAATTTATTTATTTAAATAAACTGTTCCCGCCAGCTGATATAGCACTTAACGACGAGTCGATAAACTTTATAAGGGAAGACCTGCCATCGGACGATGCACTCCAGCTGTAAATCGAGTGCTGCAGCAATACATGGGGTGGTGTAAGACCCCGAATCGCCTGACTCGGCTCAACTACTATTCTATCGATTGATTGATTGTTTGGTGTTTTACGCCGCTTTCAGTAATTTGTCAGTTATATCACTGCGTTTTCTAAGTAAGTTTCCAGTAGCGCTGGTCCATTTATCCTGACGCCAGCCAAGTAGGGCAGCCATTACTACCATAATGAACGTATTTGGGATTACTCGACCGGTGATCGAACCCGCGACCTGTCGCACCGAAGGCGGATGCTCTAACACTACACCACCCGAGGCAATTACTGTAAGATAAATATCTAGATACAATATGTATTTGTCTTTAAACCATCCCACTGGTTCGATTCTCTTGAATACCCACAACTAAAGGTTTTTATTGATTCACAAGACACGTATTGTGAGGAAAAACTCGGTTAAATCACCGTTTTCTAGGTCTCTGTTTGCAGGGATACATTTAGTTGTGAGTAAAGTCTGGAAAATCTAACAGTGTGTGAGGTTTGCGCAGCAGCAGTAGAAAATATACATCCGAGACCTGTGTGATCCTCGACGATTCAGCTCAACATTCGCCTTTGCAATTTATAAACTATTCCAGCACACATTCATGTGTATACATGCATTTTGATCGTAGTTTCCTATCAGATTAGATTGACTGATTGACTGATTAATTGGAGTTAAACGCCGTTTCCAACAATTGTTCAGTCATATCGTTAACATACTCATGTGTTTCCTGATTTTCAAACACCTGTAATCCACATAACGTACTTTTCAAGCACTTGGCTGCTTTTCCACATAGACTCTTAGCCCATTGGTGGAAGACGAACGACGCTTGTCACAGTGACTTTTTGTCAAACGACGGAAATAATGTTTGCCGAGCTGGGATTCGAACTCACAACTCCTTGACTGAAAAGCCCTCGCCGATACCGACTGAACTACTGGGGCTCGGCAATTAGAGCCGATGCGACGAATAATTAATGGTAAACAAAGAAGTCGCGTGACAAATGCAGCCGCGGATTTAGCGGGCACCCGTAGGGCCCCGTGCCCTCCCCCACCCCCAGCCCTGACGTTCCCAGCTCCACTATTTATCTAATTTGCCTTTTTTATATCATCCAATGAAACCCATCACATGTCGATGCAATTTATTTATTTAAATAAACTGTTCCCGCCAGCTGATATAGCACTTAACGACGAGTCGATAAACTTTATAAGGGAAGACCTGCCATCGGACGATGCACTCCAGCTGTAAATCGAGTGCTGCAGCAATACATGGGGTGGTGTATCACCCTTATCCTACCGACCAGTCAACGATTGACGACTTGATTAAGGAAGTCAAGCGATCCGAATGTCCACACCATTCGTTGGATAGCAATCACATTTTCGGTGACAAGTTCGAAGAATGAATTTCAACTATTGGCCTCGTGAAGTCCAACTGAAGATCATCAATGGCGAAGAAAATGCTTACAAGAATGTGCCTTATGTCTGCACACAGAGATATGGATATCAACCTTTATGTTTTCAAAAAATGTCTTCTGCTGCAGATTTATATTGTTTTCAAAAGCATATTTATGAATTAAAAATGTTGTCTACATAGTATCACCTAAACCCCATTCACAATTATCTTACGATAGGTTTGCGAGTAGTTTGCGGCGAGTTTGGAGGTATTTTCGGCCGGAATCCTTCGGGACTCATCGCGGGCATCGGGTTACTTTTAACTCGGACTTAAAACCTCATCGCACATTAATCGGCTGATGCCTGGCCGATGTCCGGCCGGGCATCACACATATCGGGAGAGCGCCGGACAAAATATTGGACAACCCAGACAATCCAGACGCCGTTCAAAACTAGGTCACTATGCCAAATCATAGGAAAATCTTGTCAACACTGTAGAAACCAAATATTTTAAAATTTGGTCGGACTGTTTATATTAATGACTTATAGGCCAAGTTCGAATATGGGTCATGCCAGGTTAAAAACTAGGTCACTAGACCAAATTGTAGGAAACTCTTGTTAATAGTCTGGCGGCCGCATTCATTGCTTCAGCAGCTTGAAACTTTGTCAGAATGTTTGTATTAATAATATCTAGTCACTTTCTTCCAGTCTAGTACATGGTTTAGAGAATTAATTCACCTGATGAGGTTGATTTAATATTGACCTATTTCTAAATATAATAAGGCAGAAACTTCAAAATATTCTGCCTAAATTTTCCTTTGATTCTTCATGTCTTGTGAGCTCTTGCACTCAGGTGAGAGATATAGTGACTCCTGTTTTCAAATTTCATAATATTAACAATTTGTGATATGATCTTTCAACTTCTTAACAATAAATACATAAACATAAGCTGTAATTGTTATTGCCTTTCACATTTTCCCTATTTCCTGCCGCTCCTAGGCCGGAGCACTTTCAGTGCTTTGATTCATTTGTCATGACCCAGTTTAGTTTTGTTAAAGCGCTAAGCCGTGTGTACGATATATAGCGACAGCGTTTTTTGTTTGATTGATCTGTGTACAGAAACGCTTTCACCTGCCCTGTGTTCAATAGACACTCTAACAATGATTACAAAATCATGTTTCCGCGAAAACACATTAATTTCAGTAATTTTCCGTGATAATTGACAATATTTCTCCGGGATGAAATGGACGTTTATGTTTAGCGGTTGAGTATTCAGTGTCTACTGAAGGCAGGGTATTTTAACCTATTGATTTAGGCCGTTTCAAAACGTTTTTATTTACCAGCGGCCAATTCACCTATTTCCAGGGTTTCTGACATCAGAACTACACACAGCAGTCGTTTCCAAGCAGCGGAATGCTTTCCAACATATACTGTTCGCCTATGTTGTGGAAGACGGATGACGCTTGCCGCATTGACTGGTTGTCAAAAGTCGGAAAGAAAGTTGTCAAAACTATGGTTTGGTCTCACCGCTCTCTCCTTGATTGCCAGCCCACATTACTACCAACAGAGCTATCGGGGTTAGACTGAACGCAGGGTAAACTTTCAACTGTACAAATGACCAATGGGTTTGTCTTCGAGGGGTGTACATCTGGAATGTCGATTTTCAACTCTAAGAGACACATTTAGGAAGACATATACGATAGGGACAAGCAAAAAACATGCCGCCCGTCGAATGAATGAATGAATGTATATTGTTGTATGGCGCATCGACAGCTAAGGTCATTTAGCGCGCAATTAAATTTAATTATTCATGATCCCTGGGTAAACAAACCAGTACTAGGCTAGAAAATGTGCCTTGCCCAAGGGCACTCCACCATGACCGTAGTGCCGCGACTTGGGATCGAACCCGGGATACCCGGTTTCGAAATCCCCGACGCTAACCACTCGACCACAGCGGCCGCCCGTCGAGGACGCATACACGGGACCTGACGAGTACATAGACTGAGCAAAACATATGATCTCGTCACGTGCTTAAACCGGGATATACAGTTGACCTTGTCAAATTGTCGAATAAAAAATCGTTCGGACAAAACATTATAAGATAACCAATAGAAATAAACAATATTGAAAAGCGATGATTGCGATGTTAACCTCGAGCGTTTTTTTTTTTGTATCGCGCGATTTCATTGAACAAAAAACGCTCGCACGTGATTATTTATGCGTCGATTCGAGACGATGTGTTACATGTATGCGGTGTCGTCATGCCCACTTTACGTACAGCGAAGTACTTTGCTCTGACTTTACTGAGATAACACAGGCTGTTCTTCAGCATATTCAGGAGCGTAGCTTTGCAATAATCAATGTGTAGGCCGTCTCGTGAGAAAACCAACATTTTGGACTCTGCGTAAAGTATCGACCCGGATCAGCCTAAGCATGCCACACAGGCCTACCCGGATAGACACTTTTCGCCTCCTGTGGATTTTCTGTTTCAGGAATCACTACTCTATACATCTATCCCCCTAAGACGGAATGTGTCGGCCGGATCAGTCTGCGCGGACAGCGCCGGCTGATCTGGTCGATACATTACGCAGATGTCTATCGCCGCAGCTGCATTTTGGGGCATTTTGAGAAAAAATGTGTAGGCACGTGCCTACAGTGCCTAAAGGGAGCTACGCCCCTGGTAAAAAGAATCCATCACTCTGAGATTCTCTGAGATTCTCTGGTCGCAAAGTCATGAAGGTCGGGTTTCGTACGACGTGACTTATTTATTGGACGGTATACCATTACAAAGTAAAAAATGTTGCCATTCGTTTGCGTTATCTGGAGTGGAAATTCGTTTTTTGTTCTGATAAATTATTATCTGTGTAGGTATCAAACAAAGAGTTAATTTGTTCGACCGTCCCATTTTCACATCCTCCGTAGATACTAAAAGGTTGGGATTTAGTAGTGTACTAGTAAACACTGTGCATGTATACTTTTACCCGGCAGCTGAATCTTTTTAATTATTATTTGTTTGTACTGTTGGGGGTTTACGCCCTTTTCAACATTATTTCAGTTATATCACGGCGACAGTTCACTTATTCATGATTCCTGTGTAAAATAACCAGTACTTGGCTAGGAAATGTGCCTTGCCCAAGAGCACTCCACCACAACCACAGCGCCGCGACTGGGGATCGAAACATGAACGGACTGTTCCAAATCCCCGACGCTAACCACTCGGCCACGGCGGATTCCTCTTCTAATGATATATATAGGACCCATCATGAATTTTCTTTAGAGCTCAAGATTTCTTAAATGAGTCTAGAAAAAGACGGTTATTAACCGAGCCTCTTGGCGAGGTTAATAACTCTCTTTTTCGAGACGAATTTAAGAAATCTTCTCCAAAGAAAAACGAGTGATGGATTCTTTTTATCACCTAAACAGTGTGTTTTAATGAAAAATATTGACAACATCAAAACAAAGACCGAATAACCTATTCTTCATGAGAACTTGTGATTCACCGCATAAAAAAGTAGTCCTCATCATTTTTGAATAAGAAGAAAAAACAACAACAATGTTTTAAACAATTAAGACTCGTTATTTATTCAAAATAACGTATTATTGCATTTTTCAATGTGTAAAATTTAACAACTTAACAATAAACATAATAAAGATAAAGGTCAAAATGACGTCATCAGTAGTCGCGTGTATGACGTGTTTTTGTTATCACACATGTTGGATATCGTTGTTCCGTGATTTGTTCTCAACTTGAAAATAAGGGTATTTATGTGTTAAAAGGCACTGCCAGTAATCCACCTATTTGGTTGTTTAACCAATTCCAACATGCACAATCGTGTTGACGGCAAAACAGACAGCAAATTCCCTTTTGTCACATTATTTTTGAATTCTATTCAGTAAGCGTACTTTCATTTACAATGATTTTCCACATGTGTGCGTTGATGTTTCCAAAGAAGTCTGATACATGTACACATTTGCAGTATTTGGAAAAAGGTTGAAATAAAGAACGATCTTATTCTTTGTTGTAAAGTTTCAACCATATTAGCATCTGACCTTAACACTGACGTCTGACTTCACATCGCATGTATTCAGTTATTAAAGGGACTGAATCCCATATGAGAAAAAAGAAAATTGTTAAAAATTGCTATTACCTTGCTATTGTTTTTTGCATATGTAAGGCATTGAGATTTGCTGACTGATGTACTACAATATATGCACACTATTAATATTGCGGAGATTTTTTCATTATTTTGCATTGTAAAATCTACTGGGTTAGTAACCCAGTAAATCTAAAAATATCGCTGTATATTTATCACGTGATCACTACAACCGAATTGACAATCTCCTTCCCAGAGTTATTATTCCTTACACTCACGCATACATGAATGTAATGAGTTAATAGTGTTAGAGAATGCCGAATTGAATCCACAATTTCAAATGAGCAAGAGGAAATTCCACGGTATTTTTAAACAGGAAAACACGGAGCGGACTTTTTTTAACTGCTTATTTCCTATGAAATAATGAAAAACAAGACTTGTACGACCTTCTACAACATTCCGTTACATATATATCGACGTATTTTGGAATAATTAGAATAAGTATAAAATAAAACGATTTTGGACCATTATGGTGTTCAGTCCCTTTAAGGCGAATCGAAGGTTGACATGAGTTCTCACTGTTTTCGAGAGCTACACGACTCTTTTCGCAAGTGCTGCCAAGTGGTGATCTTTGAGTTGTACCTGACGCTGAGATAAATAAATAGTAATGCTAAAGTTAAACTGGACGTATAAGGAAACACTTCAGATCAATCAATAATTACGAATAGATTACATATAACGTATAAGGAATTACTTCAGACAAACAAGGATACTTCAATTATACTGGACGTATTAGGAAACACTTCAGATAAGTAATAATGTTTCGATTACACTGGACGTATAAAGAATTACTTTAGATAAATAATTATGATTCATTTACAATGGACGTTTTATGAGACACTTTAAAAAGTATAATAATGCCTTGTTTACACTGGACGTATCGGGAAACACTTCAGATAAGTCATAATGCTTCAATTTCACTGGACGTATCAGGTAACACTTGAGATCAATAAATAATAATGTTTAAATTAAACTTGACGTATAAAGAAACACGTCAGGAATAGTAATGATTCAATTACACTTCAGATAAGTAATAAGGCTTCGATTGCACTGGACGTATAAGGTAACACTTGAGATAAAAAAAAAATGATGTTTGAAATAAACTTGACGTGTAAGGAAACACTTCAGACAAGTAAGGACGATTCGTTTACGCAGAACGTATTAGAAACATTTCAGATAAGTAATAATGCTTTGATTACACTGGACGTTTTATGAAACTGTTCAGATAAGAAATACTGCTTCGATTACACAGAACGTATAAGGAAACACTTCAGATACGTAAGGACGCTTCATTTACACTGGAAGTATAAGGAAACACTTCAGATTAATAAGGATGCTTCATTCACACTGGACGTATTAGGAAACACTTCAGATAAATAAGGATGCTTCATTTACACTGGACGTATAAGGAAACACTTCAGATAAGTAATATTGGTTCGGTTGCACACGACGTATTAGGACAAACTTGATATCAATAAATAATCTTCAATTAATAAACCGAACATTTAAGGAAACACTTGCTGCTTGACGATTATTGATGGTACCCACTGACTTTGTCCTCTCTTTCACCGAAACAATCTTTTTCTAATATTCGCTTAACTTGAAAACACTTATAAAAAGAGTTGCTGCAAGATACAGCAATTCTATGTTAGCGCGGGAATCAGCATTGTATGGCTTAAGAAATACTGTTTGATTCGAAAAACACGAAACCCGCTTTTAAATATATGATATAAATATATGATATTTTAGTTAAATACGTGAAACGAAAACAAAAATACATTTTCCCAACGTTTTGACCTCGATCTCCAAAAAGTATTGTAAACATTTGTCTGCGCATGCACGTCCTATATATATAATTTCTATAAATCGGAAAATTTAGCACAATAACTTTGCATTTATGAAAATATTCCCATTTTCCTGTTATTAAAACCCTAGTGGTTCCCAGTGATGTTACATAGACTCCGCTATAGGTATAAATATCACTTCTACAGCCTTGCTTTGAAAGCCGGCTTTTATAGCGACGTTGGTAGAGTGGTTGACCTTTTCGTAAAGTTAAGCAACGTTCATCGCGGTTAGTGCCTGGATGGGTGACGCGCGATGGCATAACGCCGGTACACGTTACACTATGGTTTTAATTTACATTTTAATTTCAAAAAAACTACTCGCATATAAATATACTGGTCCACTAATCTTAATTTTCTATTGCAAACTCGAACGATAACCAGTCTAGTGACGAACTGCTACTGAAATATCCGAGAGCTGACGGTAAAATACGGCGCATGCGCGATCAAGACGATTAACACGGCGCATGCGCAAGCCCATTGCCCATTGCACCAGTGATAGTTCTAAACACAACCAATATATGCACCCGCGCAATAACGATGCAGTAAGTATTTATGATCAATCGATTGATTGGGGTTTTATGTCGCATATTCAATGACTTTTCAGTTTTATCACAGCGGCCAGTTCACATACCCATGTTTTTCTTCTTTTTTAACACCGGTGCTCCACACAACCTTCCTTTCCAAGCAACTAGCTGCTTTCCCATATGGACTGTTAGCCAATTAATGGCTGACGAACGACGCTTGTCGCATTGACTTTTGTCAAATGTCAGAAACAATATTTGCCGAGCTGGGGTTGGAACTCACAACCTCCTGATTGACAGCCCGCGTCTACCGACTGACTTACGAGGGCTCGGTATATCTTATTAAATTACGTGTGTTGTGCTGTTCGTTCTTTATTGAGGACAATCCTTTATCCACTTATCATCTGTAATTTGGTAACCATGTTGACAGACGTAGGCCTAATTGATCCGCGAAGTTCGTTCACCAGATGGGTGCCTTTCAGTAGGCTTTTAATTATCGAAGTTTGAGCAAATTGGATTTTGTCCGAGCGTAATTTGTGAACATTTCTTTACGCTTGTTCGTTTATCAGCTATAAATTGTATTTGATACGATAAATGTAAACCCGTTTGAGCCATGGAAATCAGATAAACATGTATTTGTAGAAGGTCGTAACAGCTGGGTTAAGCCTTCAAACATTAATTCACAAATAAGGCGTTAGACTGCCAACTGCATATGGTATTGACCCATATAGCATATGTCCCGATTTGTTCAACAATGGTGCAAAACAAACCTTATTGCACATACTATTACTCATTAAAAATCTAAATGAGCGGTGCTTTGTGAAAACCAACCATAACGTAACTATTACAAGTGGGAAAACACCTGCTTGCGCTTCCTTGCCTAGGAACCGAATGGATGGATATTTTTTGTATAGACAAGTATTTAAATCTACTATGACTAATTCGCGAACGGTTCAGAATCAGGTTAGACTGCGTGGATGCGCCGGCTGATCTGGTTTTATATCGGTAGTAACTTCCTTACGCGTTGTTTTTAGCAGAGCGCCGCTCATATAAAAGCAAAAATAATAAGTATATTGAGGTTTACTAACACACTTCAAGTTGGCGACAGGGAAAATATATTCAACTGATGTTTTATACTTTCAAAAGTAGGGTCATCAGTGATTTATTTGTGCATACTACTCAAGTTATTCAACTGCATCTTAATAGTAATAATGTTAGACGGTAAAATATAAAATAATGCGTTGGAGTCTATTTTAAAGAGAACGAAACAAAATAATGTATAACGTTAAATTACTTATGCAATCTGTAAGCAGTGGTGTTTATCTATGTCGTACACGAACAATGTTGTTTACAATTCTCATAATATTGCGGAATTGACATTTTGGCGGTTTGACCTTTGAAACGGCAAGCTGGCAAAAACGTGTTACATTTTCAGATAATTTTAGATAGAATAGACTTACATATCTGGTAGGTAGGAACTCATGGCGAATAATTTCTCAATTTTCCACAATGTTTTCATTTATTTAAATAATAATACTTATCATTTATGAAGAATTTACCTATTTTTGTCAGGTTGTCTGAACTGAATCGAGGATCCAAAATTAAAACCAAACAAAAGGTACGTGTCTTGCAGCTTCCATGAGAATCTTTCTGCCTTTCTTCGCTTAAACACAAACACAGAAAACATCATGTTTCATCATAAGCACTGAAGTGCTGGCAGGAAGGTTGGAGAAGTAGGGAAAATGTGAAAGGAAATAGCAATTGCAGCGTATGTGTATGTATTTATTGTTAAAATGTTGAAAGATCATATCAAAAATAGTAAATATTATGAAACTGCCAATTTGAAAACAGGAGAACCTTGTTGGCACTATATCGCTCACCTGAGTGCAAGAGCTCACAAGTATACATATCTAAGACATGAAGTATCAAAGGAAAATTTGACAGCAGGTTCAGGCAGAATATTTTGAAGTTTTCATTCAATTTAGCCAATAATGGTCCCTTTACCTCGTCAATATATCGTGACGTTTGTGTTTACAGGATACACGTTCTCAGCCATTTTGTAAACACTTGAGGATGAATTCAAAAATAGTGATTCGGTCATGTTATATTATTCGTGTGACATATGAAGAAATACGTAATGGGTATATTAGATCGGATACAAGCATTGTCATGTGATAAATACGTATTATAACAAACACTGTCAATACGTTACCCCACGAGTTGTACGCATGTTTAATGCTATATTAGGTTTTACCATCCGTAAGGTCAACAACATACAGGATCAGTTCACTTTTGTGGTGCAAAGAAATAGACCTCCGCCATGATATATATATTTCCAATAGCTTTTTCATATGTCTTTGCACCAAATTTCGGATCATTTCACTCTTGTCGAATAAAACGAATATAAACAATACCTCTGAGGCAGCTCAAAGAAATAGACTTCCGCTATTATATATATCTTTCAAATAGCTTTCTCATATATATCCGCCATGATATATATCTTTCCAATAGCTTTCTAATATGTCTTTGCACCAAATTTCGGATCATTTCACTCTTGTCGAATAAAACGAATATAAACAATACCTCTGAGGCAGCTCAAAGAAATAGACTTCCGCTATTATATATATCTTTCAAATAGCTTTCTCATATATATCCGCCATGATATATATCTTTCCAATAGCTTTCTCATATATATCCGCCATGATATATATCTTTCAAATAGCTTTCTCATATATATCCGCCATGATATATATCTTTAAAATAGCTTTCTCATATATCTCCGCAATGATTTACATCTTTCAACTAGCTTTCTCATATATCTCCGCCATGATATATCTCTTTCTAATATCTTTCTCATATATCTTTGCATAACATTCAGGATCTGTTTAATTGTGTCAAATGATACGAAAAGCATCATTACCCTTGTTTTACTAATGCTGTTCAAATAAATAGACCTCCGTCATCATATATATCTTTCCACAAAGATCTGACTCAAGTCAATTTTGTCAAATAATACGAATAGAAACAACACCCCTGTTCGCCAGAATCTGATGCAGTTCAAAGAAGAAGACCCCCGACATGATATATATATATATATCTTTCTCATAGCTTTCTCATATATCTGCACAAAATACAGGATCTATTTGTGTCGTATTATACAAATAGCATCAATACCCCTGGTTCGCCTGATACAGTTCAAAGAAATAGACCTCCGTCATCATATATATCTTTCTCATATATATTTCCACACAGATCAGAATCCCGGTCATTGTTGTCCAATGATACAAATAGAAACAATACCCCTGTTCGCCTGATGCAGTTTAAAGAAAGTGACCTCCGCTATGATATATATCGTTCTCATGTATTTGCACAACGATACGGATCAGGCCAATGATGTCAAATGATACAAACAGCAACAATACCCCTGTTCGCCTGATGCAGTTTAAAGAAGGTGACCTCCGCCATGATATATATATCTTTCTCATGTCTTTGCACAACGATAAGGATCAGGCAGGCCAATGATGTCAACTGATACAAATACAAGAAGCAACAATACCCCTGTTCGCCTGATGCAGTTTAAAGAAAGTGACCTCCGCCATGATATATATCGTTCTCATGTCTTTGCTCAACGATAAGGATCAGGCCAATAATGTCATATGATACAAATACATGTAGAAACAACACCCCTGTTCGCCTGATGCAGTTTAAAGAAAGTGACATCCGCCATGATATATATATCTTTCTCGTGTATTTACACAACGTATAAGGATATGGCCAATGATGTCAAATGATACAAATAGCAACAATACCCCTGTTCGCCAGGAGCAGTTTAAAGAAAGTGATCTCCGCCATGATATATATATCTTTCTCATGTCTTTGCACAACGATAAGGATCAGGCCAATGTTGTCAAATGATACAAATAGCAACAACACCCCTGTTCGCCTGATGCAGTTTAAAGAAAGTGACCTCCGCGTTGATATATATATCTTTCTCATGTCTTTGCACAACGATAAGAATCAGGCCAATGATGTCAACTGATACAAATACATGAAGCAACAAATACCCCTGTTCGCCTGATGCAGTTCAAAGAAAGAGAACCCCAACATGATATATATCTTTCTCATATATATCAAAATATACAAAATTCAGGATCTGTTAAATTGTGTCGAATAATACGAGGAGCATCAATACCACTGGTACGACATGTTGGGGGTCTCTTTATTTGAACTGCATAAGACGTCTTATGCAGTTCAAAGAAAGAGACCTCCAGCATGATATATATCTTTCTAATAGCTTTCTAAAATTTCTTTGCACAACAAAAACAGGATCTCTTAAATGTTGTCTAGAAATACGAAAAAGCACCAATTCCCCTGGTTCGCCTGATGTAGTTCAAAGAAAGCGACCTCCGTCATGATATATATTTTTCTTATATATCTTTCCACACAGTTCAGAATCAGGTCAAATTTGTCGAGTAATACGAAAATAAAATAATACCCCCCTTTCACACGAGGCAGCCCAAAGAAATTCGCATATTTCTTCGAGAAAGAAAGAAAGAGATCTCCGTTAATATAGATATTTTTAGATGTATAGCTGTAATTCAATTATGTGATCATAATTTCTAATCAGTTATAGAACGATGTCAATTCCGAGAGGAAACAATTTCTCCTCAGGGACACATTCCATTGCTTCGGGATCACAGGTCGCCGATTGGATAGAGATATAGGGTTCTGTGTCCCGGTATCTGTTGGCAATGGGATCGTCCAACTACCGCCGGAAACTTGCATTATTTGAGGAACATGTATGCGTGTGTTGTGATGTATGAACATGTAAACACTGCTTCCGGATCACAGGTCGCCGATTGGATAGAGATATAGGGTATCTTTTTTTTTGTAATGGGATCGTCCAATTTCCGCCGGAAACTTGCATTATTTGATGTATGCGTGTTTTGTGATGAATGAAAATGTAAACAATACGAAATGAATACTTTAGTAATGTGATCGGCCAAATACCGGCGGGAAATTTAACCGTTTCCAACTTACTGACCACTTTGGACGCATATGAATCTTACAAAATCTGAAAACATTGTGGTTAAATTGAGAAATTGCTTATGACGATCAATGCATCCGTTTGTCACAATGTTTCCACTCTTTTCAATCATTATACTTCCATTGAGAGTTTCCATTTCTTTGTCCAGATGTTTTCAAAGACGTCTGATGTAAATTTGTTATATACGTGGGAAAGGGTTAAAACAATTGAAAAATGCGAGCTTTGTGATATACGTACATGTATATAAAGGTTAATCAATTCAACATGACGACTATGATTTTAATTAAACGAATATATATTTGAATTCTTTATTCCTAAAATATTTTCTAAATTATCTACATGTATTTAGAGTTGAAATTATATGAACCGGGTTGAGAGAGTCTTGGTCTGATTGCATCTCCGTACAATGCAATCTCGGGTGAGCCAGTGCATTCACACAGTCTCACCATGGTATACAGTTATTTAATGGGTATTTATGTAACAGTCAAATCTGTTGTCCAGAGGTGGAGGGGATGACATTTGAACTGTTGTCCCGAGGGCGGTGTTGCGTTGTGATATCCTTTTTCTTTACATTTGAATATGATATCTACACATTCAGAGAATTGTTAATTAGTTTTGATTACCTAGAAAAAGTGGAAATTATACTTATTTGACTGTGCTTTATTTGAATTCGTAATTCAGTCTAGAATATTTTTCACTATTTTTTTGGAGAACTGCTATGATAGAAATGGTGTTCTCAGTCATTAACACAATCTTAATTGTAACTATGGTAGCCTTGCTAACGCAATTCTACCTAAAACACGAAATGCCCGACTCTAATAAAACCTTGATTACTAGTTAAAATACCATGGGGAATATCATACATCGGAAGAGAAACACGAGAATCACGCCACACAAAAGCCGATACTACGTGACCTTGCAACCTGAGAAAAACTACGCCTCCTTGCAGTCTGATCAAATTATTCGTGTTTGCCATCTAGTCGAGCCGAGATACCGCATTCAGTAACTAAAATGGGCTTTCAATAAAGGGGTCGTGGGAACAAACCTCAACTTGGCCATTTCTTCCTTCCTATGGTTGATAAAAGGCAGTGTGTTAGCGTCATTCGTCTTCCACAGAGGGGCTAACTACTCTATGCGGGAAGATAGAGAGTTACTTTGAGAAACTGTTTTGTGAAGTACTGTTGCAAGAAAGCCAGACATGAATGTTTGGTGAACCGTTCGCCGTAATGTAACTGCTATACCGCTGTAAACGCCGTTTAACCAAAATCAATTTTATCTTAAAACAAATCTCGGAAGTCTTTGACTAACTGAAGTGATCAAAATTGACTAATTGGATGTTTTTTGTTTGTTTGTTTTTTTTAGTTCAAAACCGTTTACAACAAGATATATTCAAGTTATGTCATAGCGGTTAGTTCACATAACCATGCGGTACGTGTACCTGGTTGTCTCGCACCAGAACACCACATAACACTTCTCAAACAACGTGCGGCTACCTTCCATCAAAGGCTATGTTAGTCCAATGGTGAAATACAAACGACGCTGGTCACAATGTCTTTTGTCAATTATCGGAAAGAATCAATGGCCGCAGTCGGGATTCGAACTCAAGATTCAAACCAGCTACTGAAGCATGCACTTGTATCATAGTCAAAGTGTGGCATTGTTTGTGTGCATTGTATGCCATCTTCACCGGAGCCCATTGAGAGCGATCTATGCCAAAACATTTCATACCGAACGGCTTTGGTTATATTATTTCAATCGGTTTTAGATGGTCGCCTTCTGTATTTGTCTCAAGTTCGTCGTTTGACTGACTGAACGTTGTTTCTTTGTTTCGTGTTATGGTATTTTACACCGCTTTCAACAATGATTCAGTTATTTCATGGCGTGTCAATGGTATCAATACTACGCCAAGAAGGGAAAGTACTACCATTGAGAAAGTATTTGGAAAGATCCGGCCAGGGATCGAACTCGACACTTCCCTTGAGTTGTGTGTGTGTGTACGCTGCTTTAAACAACTGTTTAGTAATATCCCGTTTCGTTGGTAAATTACCAGTTCTACTTGTCAATTTATCCCTTCACCAGCGACTCAGTCGAAATGCTAACTCCACAATAATGAGCGCCAAGGAAAAGAAAGCCATGTCTTCCATTTATAAAAACTTTAGAATGACTCGTTCGGGGATAAAACTCGCAGCCTCTCGCATCCAAGGTGAACGCTCTACCACTTCACCACAGAGGGATCATTTCTGTGTCCATTACAGACGTCCCAAGTGGCTTTTGTAACATTTGACATTTAAAAACATCGTGTAGAGAGACGGCATAGGAAAAGTGTCCCTTTTCCTGCAATGCTTTCAACTCTGTCTCAAGATAATTCTACTGATGTAGTGATACTACATACGTCTTGTGAATCTAATAATGTCATCAAGTTGAGTCGAGTTGAGTTCGCAGTGGCACAATTAATCTATCAATGTGGTCGATAAGATCCAACAGAATGCACTAAACACGCATGTAGATATGCACAATATATATGGACCGTTCCAAGAGAAAACCTACATTGTGGAAACTGCGTAAAATATCGACCCGGATCAGCCTAAAGCATGCCGCGCAGGCTAACCCGGACAGAAACGTTTCGCCTCCTGTGAATATTCTATTTCAGGAGTCATTACTCTATACCTCCATCCCCTTGAGACGGAATGTGTCGGTCCGGATTAGCCTGCGTGGACTGCGCAGGCTGATCTGGGTCGATACATTACGCAGAGTCCATAATATTGGTTCTCTCGTGGAACGGCTCATATTATTAACTAATCTTCAGCAAACGAGTTTTAGAAGCATCGGAAATCTTTTTTCTTTTAAATGAAATAATTAGAATCGAACAAAAAGATTGTGGCAAAGGGAGAAACTACAAACACATTCCTTGGCGTCCTATTTAAATAATTCCATCTAATCAACTTCCCTATCAAAGGAAACATATACAATGGCATGTTTTCAAACAGCACGACAGAAAGCCACAACTACGCACTAATTATTTCGAATATGAAGTTTCTTACTTAATTTCCATGTTAATTAATGAAAAAAATGCACGTTATCCTTTTACTGATATAGATGTTGTTTACGCCTTTGCAGCAGATCGAGTTAGAAGAGTTCCAAAATGGCGCAGGGTGGCAATTCTTGATACTGGTGTGTAAATAATCCTAAAATACGAACCTCTGAGTTCAGTATTCAGTGATGTTTTTATTTGTAAAGCAGATACATAAGGATTTGTTTAATTGGGCCTTGCAAATAATTGCGATCCGTAATTAAGACAAAAAGAAAACGAGTTTTCTGGTGTCGATAATGAAATAAGTGGATACAACACGGAGGCTTCCATTTTGAAATTTGACTCCAGAGTGGAGATGTGCGTTCACGAGAACAAAGTGTCTGCGCATGCGCCATCGATACAGGTGCCCCCTGACCCTACCCTCCTTGAGTTCGTCATGAACTTAGCCTATAACTTACGCAGTAATATGGGGGAAGGAACTCTAGACTAGCGAAACACTATAGAGACTAAGACAGCGTGTTGTGTGTGTCGACACATCCTTTCACATTCCGTTAGTAGACCTCTTCGTTACTTATGTATTGATTTCCAAAAAAGACATGTTGTATCGGTCCGCTGTTGAGTGTCTAAAAATTAATAAAATTCAATAGTGGTTGTTGCATAATCAAAAGCATTGTCATCAACTAGTACTAATGTGCTATGATAACAAATGATAAAGTTGACATTTCATGCTTGGTTGACTCCGAGCGTTTATTTGAATAGTTTTATAATGCAAGCACAAGCGGATTGTATGCCTATCTACTTCACTAACCTTACAATGGCACGTTGGGTACCAGAATAATGACAGACGTACTCATATACTTAAGTAAGCCGGATACCAGACTACACTACACGTCGCCGGTGTTGGTTCATCATGCTTGACGTTCTTGTTTACTAGATAACGTCGGGTACCATTACGACACTACACATATCGAGGGCTTGGCGTGAAACAGTTGTAACTAAAAACGTATTTTGAAAACCCTGGTTTAGGGGCAATTTTGACCCCTTTGTAAACAATGCAAATTTAGGTGCCATTGCTCAGAACAACAAAAAAAAATAGTTTAACGCTTATATAGACTTCATGGCGAGGTGATTAACCTTGGTAAAAAAAATAGGAATTTTAGTTACAACCGTTTCGAGCCAAGCCCTCGATATCTACTGATTCAAGCGAAACCGGACCTTCGATACTTTGCGACAAGTCATATGAGAATCCCGACAAAACTCATGAGAGCGGTTACTACTAAGATACAACGATGAAAAAGTGCAATTTGGTCAAGGTTTTTTCCATTTTAACATTGATATGTTTGTTATTATTTCAATCATACCTTGGTGATTCCTGGCTAAATTACCAGCCCTGCTGACACCAGCGCATCACTCGTAGTGCTATCCCCGCAACTCTGAGGGCAAGGGCTGGAAACCACTTCTATCGTGTGAGTTTTCGTTTGTCGTTGGTATGACCCGAACGGGGATCAAACCCTAGGTCCGAACCTATATAACTCTGATATCGTTCTCTGTGCTCAAAAATGAACTCCATGCTCCATATAAGGCTTCTGATTGGTCAATTTGGAGAACGAATTTGTTTCTGACGAATCAGATACTTGAATGCAAATTCGGAGCACCGATTAAACGTTTATAGTTTCGGAGCCTAATCTCCCACTCTCGAAACAACTACATCACCCTTGCGGTTCAAACACTCCAAGTGCCTTCGTCTGGCATCACTCATTCTAAACGGATAGACCATACGCAACAGCCCAGTTGGTTACAACGAATCATGTTAATCCAAGGATAGTAAGTTTGAATCCCGGGACTGTTTACTTTATTTACAAGGAAAGAGGACGGGACATACCAAAGACTTAAGCAATGGTAGTAATGGAAGTCCTCGATGGCGTTCAGGATTGCGTTGTTAGCATTACAACTGACTGGCTGGTGTCAGGATAAATGGTCCAGTAGTACTGGTAACTTACCGAGGAAACGCCGTGATACAGCTGAAACATTGTTGAAAGAGGCGTAAAACACAAAATAATCCAACGATTGACACAGTTTAAATTGACTACTGTATTGTGTATATCAGTGTTAGCTGTTTTGGTTATTCGAATAAACTCTAAGCCTTTAAAGCTTGAATAAACTCGTCATTCTTTAAATCGTTCTGACATTGTCAATTTGTGTAAGTGCATGTATTATTATTCTTAACGAAGCGTTTGAAGATAGATTTTTGCACAGGGGATTTGCTTGAACATCACAATCTGACTGCTCCTCGTTGAACTCCAATGATTAGACCGTTGCCATGGACAAATGAAAAATATCTTGTTTGGTTAGACTTTGAGATATCAAGATTTGATATAAAGCAATGAAGGGAGAAAATGGGTCAGTCTTGATTCTAGAACAAACGCAGTTTTGTTAGATCTCTTTGATTGTTGCACCAAAATAATGTATTTTTTTGCATCTCAGTGATTGTATCACGTGAAGAGTTTTTGGTGTCTCCGTGATTGCATCTGACTTTTTGTTTCTCCGTGATTGTAGCACGAAAATGGGAGCTTCTGCACCATCGTGATTCTCAGAAATGTACTTTTTGCATTACCGTTAATGTAACACAAACATGAAACTTGTTGGACCCCTAGTGAGTGTAGGACAAAAACGGACGTTTTACATTCCAGTGATTGAAGCACAACATGGGGACTTTTTGCACCCAATTGATTGTATCTCAAAAATATATTTTTTCTCCATGGTTGAAGAACAAAAGAGGATTTGTTTTTGCACCAAATAAATTGCATCTCTAAACGGGACTTCCGTGATTGTAGCACTCAATGGGACTTTCTGCACCTTCTAAATTGTAGCATAAACGGAGACTTTTTTGCACCGCATGGATGGCATCTCATAAAGCAACTTGTTTCATCTCTGTGATTATCGAATAACACCGAACTTTCTGCATATCGTGAATAAAGAACAAAAAGGGACGTTCTGCACCTCAGTGATTGTATCTCAAAAAGAGACTTTCTGCATGTTCGTGGTTGTAGCACAAAACTGGACTTCATGTATCTCCGTGATTGTAGCACAACATGGAACTTTCTGCTCCACCTAGATTGTAGCATGAAAGGGGTCTGTTTGCACCCCATGGATGGCATCTAAAAAAGTGACTTGTTTCATCACCGTGATTATAGTACAGAAAAAGACTATCTGCACCTCCGTGAGTGTATCTCAGAAATGGACTTTTTGCATTTCCGTAATTGTAGCACAAAATGGGACTTTCTGCACCTTCGAGATTGAAGCTCAAAAGGGGATTGATTGTATCTCAAAAAGGGATTTTTTTTTATCTCCCTTATTTTACCTAAAAATGGGCATTTCTACGCCTCGGTGATTGTAGCAGAAAAAAAGGATATTTTGCACCCAATGTTGTCCATCAAAAAACATGACTTTCTGCACCTTCGTGATTGTAGCACAAAAGTGGATTTTGAGCACATAATTGATTGTATCTCAAAAAGGAAACTATTGTATCTCCGTGATTATAGCACATGAAGGGACTTTCAGCATCTCTGTCGTTCTTTCTCAAAAAGCCACCTTTTGTTTGAGTGTAACACAAACGAGGATTTGTTTGCACCCAATTTGTTGTATCTCAAAAAAGGACTCTTGGTATCTCCGTGATTCAAGAACTCAAGTACTTTCTGTACATTCGTGATTGTAGAACACAATTGAACTTTCTGCACCTTCGTGATTGGAGAACAAAATGGAACTTTGAACACCCCATGAATTGCATCTCAAAAAGGGACGTGTTGCATATCCGTAATTTTTAGCACAAACAGGGACTTTCTGTACCTTCGTGATTTTAGCACAAACAGGGACATTCTGCACCTTCGTGAATTTAACACAAACAGGGACTTTCTGCACCTTCGTGATTTTAGCACAAACAGGGACTTTCTGCACCTTCGTGATTATAGCACAAACAGGGACATTCTGCACCTTCGTGATTTTAGCACAAACAGGGACTTTCTGCACCTTCGTGATTTTAGCACAAACAGGGACTTTCTGCACCTTCGTGATTTTAGCACAAACAGGGACTTTCTGCACCTTCGTGATTTTAGCACAAACAGGGACTTTCTGCACCTTCGTGATTTTAGCACAAATTGGAAGTTTTACACCCACTGGATTGTAGCTCAAAATGGGACTTTCTGCACCTTCGTTATTTTCTCTCGGAAATGGAGTTTTAACATCTTCGTGAGTGTAGCACATAAGGGATCTTGTTGCATCTCCTTGAGTGTGGCACTAAATGATGCCCTTTGCATCTAAGTGAGTGTGGCACTAAATGATGCCCTTTACATCTAAGTGAGTGTGGCACTAAATGATGCCTTTTGCATCTAAGTGAGAGTAGCACTAAATGATGCCCTTGGCATCTAAGTGAGAATAACACTAAATGATGCCTTTTGCATCTAAGTGAGTGTAGTAATATATAATGCCCTTTGCATCTAAGTGAGTGTAGTAATATATGACGCCCTTTGCATCTACGTGAGTGTAGCACTAAATGATACCCTTTGCATTTACGTGAGTGTTGCACTAAATGATTCATTACATGAGGGGACATTTTGCACTTCCGTACTTGTAGCTCAAGAATGCCTCTTTCCATCAACTTTATTGTAAAACAAACGAAGACTTCTTTTTCATTACCGTGAGTGTAGACCATAATGGGTTTGATTGCATATCAATGTTTGTTTCATAAAAGTGGACGTTTTGCATCTACGCGATTGTTTCGCAAAATGGGACTTTAAGCATCTGTACGACCGTATCAAATAATGGGTTTAATGCATCTCCGTGACTGTATTACATACGTTCGCTTGTTGAATAACATACGTTCGCTTGTTGAATAACATACGTTCGCTTGTTGAACAACATACGTTCGCTAGTTGAATAACATACGTTCGCTTGTTGAATATCCTTGACTGTATCACATGCAATGTAAGGCCGTTTGTTGAATACTCGTGACTGTATCACGTAAGGCCGTTTGTTGAAAACCCGTGACTGTATCACATAAGCGCGTGTGTTGAAAACCCGTGACAGTTTCACATAAGCCCGCTTTTTGAAAACCCGTGACTGTATCACATAAGGCCGTTTGTTGAATAACCGTGACTGTATCACATAAGTTCATTTGTTGATAACCCGTGACTGTATCACATAAGGCCGTTTGTTGAATACCCGTGACTGTATCAAATAAGACCGTTTGTTGAAAACCCGTGACTGTATCACATAAGGCGTTTGTTGTATACCTGGGACTGTATCACATAAGCTCGTTTGTTGAATACCCGTGACTGTATCACATAATATCGTTTGTTGAAAACCCGTGACTGTATCACATAAGATCGTTTGTTGAATACCCGTGACTGTATCACATAAGATCGTTTGTTGAATACCCGTGACTGTATCACATAAGCTCGTTTGTTGAATACCCGTGACTGTATCACATAAGCCCGCTTGTTGAAAACCCGTTACTGTATCACATAAGCTCGTTTGTTGTATCAGATAAGCTCGTTTGTTGAATACCCGTGACTGTATCACATTAGGCCGTTTGTTGAAAACCCGTGACTGTATCACATAAGGCGTTTGTTGAATACCTAGGACTGTATCACATAAGCTCGTGTGTTGAATACCCGTGACTGTATCACATAAGATCGTTTGTTGAAAACCCGTGACTGTATCACATAAGCTCGTTTGTTGAATACCCGTGACTGTATCACATAAGATCGTTTGTTGAAAACCCGTGACTGTATCACATAAGCCCGCTTGTTGAAAACCCGTTACTGTATCACATAAGCTCGTTTGTTGAATACCCGTGACTATATCACATAAGCTCGTTTGTTGAATACCCGTGACTGTATCACATAAGATCGTTTGTTGAAAACCCGTGACTGTATCACATAAGCCCGCTTGTTGAAAACCCGTTACTGTATCACATAAGCTCGTTTGTTGAATACCCGTGACTGTATCACTTAAGCTCGTTTGTTGAATAACCGTGACTGTATCACATAAGATCGTTTGTTGAATACCCGTTACTGTATCACATAATATCGTTTGTTGAATACCCGTGACTGTATCACTTAAGCTCGTGTGTTGAATAACCGTGACTGTATCACATAAGATCATTTGTTGAATACCCGTTACTGTATCACATAATATCGTATGTTGAATACCTGGGACTGTATCACATAAGATCGTTTGTTGAATAACCGTGACTGTATCACATAAGATCGTTTGTTGAATACCCGTGACTGTATCACATAAGATCGTTTGTTGAAAACCCGTGACTGTATCACATAAGCTCGTTTGTTGAATACCCGTGACTGTATCACATAAGGTCGTTTGTTGAATACCCGTGACTGTATCACATAAGATCGTTTGTTGAAAACCCGTGACTGTATCACATAAGCCCGCTTGTTGAAAACCCGTTACTGTATCACATAAGCTCGTTTGTTGAATACCTGGGACTGTATCACATAAGATCGTTTGTTGAATAACCGTGACTGTATCACATAAGATCGTTTGTTGAATACCCGTGACTGTATCACATAAGATCGTTTGTTGAAAACCCGTGACTGTATCACATAAGCTCGTTTGTTGAATACCCGTGACTGTATCACATAAGGTCGTTTGTTGAATACCCGTGACTGTATCACATAAGATCGTTTGTTGAAAACCCGTGACTGTATCACATAAGCCCGCTTGTTGAAAACCCGTTACTGTATCACATAAGCTCGTTTGTTGAATACCCGTGACTGTATCACTTAAGCTCGTTTGTTGAATAACCGTGACTGTATCACATAAGATCATTTGTTGAATACCCGTTACTGTATCACATAATATCGTATGTTGAATACCTGGGACTGTATCACATAAGATCGTTTGTTGAATACCCGTGACTGTATCACATAATATTGTTTGTTGAATACCCGTTACTGTATCACATAAGCTCGTTTGTTGAATACCCGTGACTGTATCACTTAAGCTCGTTTGTTGAATACCCGTTACTGTATCACATAAGCTCGTTTGTTGAATACCCGTGACTGTATCACTTAAGCTCGTGTGTTGAATAACCGTGACTGTATCACATAAGATCATTTGTTGAATACCCGTTACTGTATCACATAATATCGTATGTTGAATACCTGGGACTGTATCACATAAGCTCGTTTGTTGAATACCCGTGACTGTATCACATAAGCTCGTTTGTTGAATACCCGTTACTGTATCACATAAGCTCGTTTGTTGAATACCCGTGACTGTATCACATAAGCTCGTTTGTTGAATAACCGTGACTGTATCACATAAGATCGTTTGTTGAATACCCGTTACTCTATCACATAATTTCGTATGTTGAATACCCGTGACTGTATCACTTAAGCTCGTTTGTTGAATACCCGGGACTGTATCACATAAGGCCGCTTGTTAAACCTACGTACTTATTATACATTAGGTTGATTGTTTATAAACACAATTGAACAAGACTTCCAGGTTCTTGTCATACGTTACGCATGCCCTATTGCATGTAGGCGACTGTGAATGCTACTAACAGTATTTCTTTTTTTTTAAATAATAAACAACTAGCCGTTTTTCATCAGAAATCAGCGTATTATGCGCACGTACTTCGTAAGTCATGGAGTAAAGTAAGCGAACAAAGTAAACTATGAGACTTGGCTATAACTGACAATTATGTTCCATGGTTTCTTAATCCAATCTATCTGAAACACATGTGTTCAAAGACACGATACAGCCACCTCATTGACATGATTGTTAATGTCAGATACGTGCCACGTCTGACGAAGATCAACTTTTCGTGGTTTATTTTCTCATAATCGATTTGGACCAGGCTCCAATACTATAAAAGTTTACTCTGTACTCAGAATATGTGCTCAAGTAGGAATCCGCCTCGGTCGAGTGGTTAGCGTCGGGGATTTGAAACCGGACGTCCCGGGTTCGACCCTTAGTGGCGGCACGACGGTCACGGTGGAGTTCCCTTGGGCAAGGCACGTTGCTTAGCCTAGTGCTGGTCTGTTTACCCAGGGATCATGAATAAGTGAACTGTCGCCGTGATATAACTGAAATGATGTTGAAAGCGTCGTAAAACCCCAATAAAACAAACCAGAACATATGCTCAAGTAGATGATTGGTCAGAAGCAAATTATTTCTAGAAATTGAGGAATCTGAAGTCTTATCTTGAGCAAGAAGTTCAGTTCTGAGCACCGACAACGTTTGCAGAGTTTTAAGAAGTTTCGAGACCTGCGCACCATGGTTTCCCGAAATTACTTGAGTTTGTTCTTAGCTGAGCATTATTGTCCTGCAATCAAGCATATTACCAATATGTTCATTCCGTTGCGGTAATCTATGCAATGCATCGTTATAAATTTACAAACGTTTTCTTAGTGTCTTACAATGAGCTGGGACCACTTAAACGTTTAAGTGGTCCCAGCAATGAGTAAATAATAACATGCTCAAACCAATATCATTCTAAAATGAATAAACATCGCATCATCACCAGTTATATAATTTGAGTGAAAGCCAAACATTCACTAAATCTGTTTTGAACTTAGATATTTAGATACTTTTTAATATTCTAGAGCTGAATACCTTAACAACTGTTTCAGCGCCAAAGGCAATATTCAGGTTTTTGCAAACAATACTGATTCAGGCGAGTCAGCTCGTAACAAGCTGTCTCACCTGAAATCAGCATTGATTGCCTTTTTTAGTTATCAAAATAGTACAAAATTGTATTATATGAGAAATGGAGACGCCCGATTTTGAACATGGAAGAGTCTACTTTAAACAATTCGGCGCTGAAAGAGTTAAAAATAATTTTATCTCAGCTGAGTACATACAGAAGCAGTTTCGTGTAACCGGGGCCCGACTACCAGTTCTAGATACAATGCGTATTTCACGTTCTAAGACGCTTTATTGACACTAAAACATATGGTGTTGGTACTCCAAATAATGTGTGTTTCCCCCGAGGCAATTCTTTTAAGTACAGACATCACATGAGCCGGTCCATTAAACAAAGTACAAGTTGGCCTTTTTGAACAGTACATATCCAGATCAGTCTGTGCAACCGCACATTCTTATCACTATCTACACTTTTCACATAAAACATCAACACACGTGTAAGAATATTCTCTGTAGATTCTTAAAAGACTCTTGCAGGTGGACCAGGTGATCTGAACCTTCACTTTTCTGAATGTCGACTTGTACCATTTCCCATGAGCTGACTTAATTAATCTTGTTGGGTAATAATTTGTTTTATTGGGGTTTTACGCCGCTTTCAACATTATTTCAGTTATATCACGGCGACAGTTCACTTATTCATGATCCCTGGGTAAACAAACCAGTACTAGGCTAGGAAATATGCCTTGCCCAAGGGCACTCCACCATGACCGTCGTGCCGCGACTGGGGATCGGACCCGGGACACCCGGTTTCGAAATCCCCTGACGCTAACCACTCGACCACAGCGGATTCCCTGACTCATTTAATCTTGTTGGGTAATAAAAAAGATAAAAAAAAATATTGTGAGGGAAAAGATCAATTTACTCATAATTTTCTAGGCATCTGTATATTAAGTATGTATGCTACTCCACTGACCACACCACCGAATCTTCATAATATAAAAGAATGACTCAACGACGAACCGTGAATGCCCTAATCAGACTGTTCGTCGGTGTCGGCTGATCAAGGTCTTCCCTGGTCGCAAAGTCCCTAAGTTCTGTTTTCCTGTGATTTGTCTTCTCGTGAGTAACGATCTGGTAGGATTTGAGAACAGCCTATGTCAAGTCTATATGTACATCTATGCAGATCGTATTCTTTTTGTTTTACCATTGACACGTTGAAGAATGGTTTCAATGCAAGTATTATATGAAGAAAAGCGTCGGTGAAGCACCTGACGGTTACCGAACTGTTAACCCTTTCCCTCATACGACAATTCTGCAGCAGACGACTTTGAACATATTTTGCCAAAAAATAGAAAATCTTTATAATTGAATGGATAACCTATGACTAAAAGTGGAAAACATTGTGGCAAAAGGAGAAATTGCACGTTTTGTGCAATTTCTTCTTTTGTCACTATGTTTTTTCAAAATGCCGTCTGCTGCAGAGGCGTCAGAAAGCGTCTATATGAGGACAATGGTTTAACATTTCTGCATAGACGTTACTATAAATCACGTGACTCTGAACTTACTCCGGCTACAATTCTTACTGTATTTTGATTATTCTTTACAACGTTTACGTAATGGGAAATTTATGCATTTTTAACAAACCAATCATCTGCATAGGGGACACATGTCGTCTGCCTGTGGTGCGAAATGAATATGAAATATTGTTCATTAAGAATACTTGTATTAACCCTTTTCCTCATATAGACGCTTTCTGACGCCAGATGGCTTTTTGAAAACATAATGACAAAAGAATAAATTGCACAAAACGTGCAATTTCTCCTCGTGCCACAATGTTTTCCACTTTTTGTCATAGGTTATCCATTCAATTATGGAGATTTTCTATTTTTTTGTCAAAATACGTTCAAAGTCGTCTGCTGCAGAATTGCCGTATGAGGGAAAGGGTTAAACGACTTCTAAAATACGTGCATATGAGTTATTATGTTCATTGTTGTTATATGATTAAACCACTAAGCACTTAGTCGGTCAAGTATTGAAATAATTTCATTCAAAATGTCGTTAGATAGTATATCGATTTTGCCAACATGCGTTCTAATTATTAAATTAACCTTTTCCTACTTATAAACGCATTTTTACCCCTTTGCTACATACTACAATGTTCTTAACTTAATGCACTTTATACAGTATACTTTAATTGATAGATAGTTTCCATTTTATCCTAGATGTTTTCACAGTCGTCTTTGGAAACTTTAAGGCTTGTAGGAAAGCGTTTAAGACTGTGCTTCTATAGTAATCTGCATGTTATCGACACACCGAAAAGTCTATGGAATAAACACCAGTAAATCAATCAATAGCAAAACAGAAACTAGATATAGATTAAAGATATATTCTTCGGTAAAGAAATTAACATTGGTACCACTTCAGTTCGAATTGAATACAAGATCCATTGGGAATTTCTGTTTCCTGTTAGTGCGTAATAAGTTTTGCAAGGTCAATCTTCTTTTACTTCCACAAAACTGTTTATTACTTGTACACTATGTTTTTCTCTTTTGCAAACGTTCTGCAGAATTCGGGAACATTTATTTGTATATGAAGATCAAAACAGATGACTCATTCATTATATACGTGTCAAACTGAAATAGTTTTGCAACTTACATCAATATAGTCTCATCTGTATATCCACTAGGTGCTAGCCATTTTATATATTGTGTTACGTAACAACTACGGGTAAGAAAACTAGAAATAATTGCATTTTATGAATGAAAACATATATATGTTTTGTTTATATTATGAGCCGGTGGCCTAAAAAAATAGATAGAGTATTGAAATATTGGCTCTTGACACGATACTTTTGCTGTATGTCGTCACTACAAAAGACTGTGTTTGAAAGCCTGGTAGGGAAATAGTCAGTTGCTCATTTTCTTGCGTTTTTTCTATGTTGTATTTAAGATCCATTGGGGATTCTGTTTCCTAGTAGTATATTATAAGTATTGCAAAAATCAATATTACATACATTCTGGTCTAACCATCCCTTCTCCTGTCCTGCCAACCGAGAGCCCTGTTCGCGCAGTCGATAGCATCACGGGCTGTCAATCGACGGGTAGTGAGTTCATACCCCAGCTCGGCGATCATTATTTCCGACGCTTGACAAAAAGTCAAAGCTGTAAGCGTTTGTTGTCTTCCATCAATGGGTCACGAGTCTTTGTGAAAAAGCAGCTAGTTGCTTGGAAAGACTGTTGTGTGTAATAGTGGTATGTGAAAACCAGGCAGTACATGGGTGGGTAGGTGAACTGGCAGCCGTGATATGTGTTTTTTTTGTGTGTGTTTTTAACTGCGTTTAACCCCAATCAAACATATATCCCTTTCATAGACACTGGCGCATATTGACGTCACTACATCAAACTGTGTTTGAAAACATAGCAGGGAACTCTTTCTCTGGTCTTTTCGTCTTCGTTGTACATGTATCTATGACTTTCAAGTAGATGTGTCCTTATTTTGCTCTCGATACATGTACGTTCAATTTTGTTCAAGCAGTATTTTATTTATACAATTACAGCGTAACCTCTTCAAAGCAACATTTGACCGATGTGTCAAAAAAGGTGGAGTCGTTATAGAAAGGTATCTCTCTATAGAGGGTAATACCTCCCTAGATATTAACCATTTTTGACATATCTCTTGGAGAACAAACATTGTGCGAAAAGTAGAAATTGCTCATAATGAGCAATTTCTCCTTTTCCCACAATGTTTCTTACCTACATTTCGAAAATGAAAATTCTTTTGTCAATATGTTCCATTTACTTTTCATTACATGTGTAAAGATTTAACAGTTGCTCTAAGGAGGTGGTTTATTTTCTATTTCATTTACTTTAACATAAATTAGGGGGTCTTAGTGGGCGTTTCAACTCAAAAGGGTCTTTGGTTTTCCTCTCTTTTCAGAAGCTATAACATTATACTCCGTGCCCAGACTTTGTGCACCGATTGGTTAGAAGCAAAGGAATCCGCCGTGGTCGAGTGGTTAGCGTCGAGGATTTGAAACCGGGCGTCCCGGGTTCGATCCCCAGTCGCTGCACGCCGGTCATGGTGGGGTTCCCTTAGGCAAGGCACATTTTCTAGCCTAGTACTGGTTTGTTTACCCAGGGATAACGAATAAGTGAACTGTCGCCGTGATATAACTGAAATAATGTTGAAAGCGGCGTAAAGCCTTAATAAAACAAACAAATCAGAAGCAAATTTATTCTCGAAATTGAATTGTTTGTTTCATTGGGGTTTTATGCCATTTTCAACATTATTTCTGTTATATCACGGCGACAGTTCACTTATTCGTGATCCCTGGGTAAACAAACCAGTACTAGACTAAGAAATGTTCTCTCGGAATTGACCATATTGGGTATCTGTGACAAATGCAGATACAGATCAGTATGTGTATCCATGAAAAATGACACACAGGCACAGTGTCTGTAAGAATGTCCTTGCAAACTTACGACATTAAGTGACGAACAGTGCATATCAAGATCAACATGTGTGCATTCGCAGGTTTAAATGGGTCTACTAAATGGTCGCTAACGCACTGTGGCTAATTCCCATACAGCACTGTTCATGTATGATGTGGTGAATAATTTGAAGAAGTAATATAAGAAACTTGCCGTAAATCATCTTTTAGTCTCAATGCATAAGACATGTCTCAAAACGTAATTGCATATTTCTCATTCAATACTTTTATATATCGATGGCTTCATGTAAAACGGTTGTAACAAGATGTAGTTACAACCGTTGTGCATGAAGCCCACGATATATTATATCTGAATGATGTCTTCTGAATGCATAACTAAGGGGAAGAATTAACCCTTTCCCATATGCGAAGGCTCTCTGACGCATTTGAAACATACGACTCTTTGAAAATATGGTCGCAAAAAAGGATACATTGCTCATATAAGCGATTTCTCCTGTTGCCTCAATGCTTTCAACTCTATTTAATAATTAAACTCTCGTTTAATGTGATTCTTTTCACGCGTTTGCCAATATGATTTTATTTTTTCATCGTCTGCTGCAGGTTTGTTGTGTGTGGGAAAGGATTAAAATGCCGATCGCTTACTACACACCACCTCGGAGAATTCTTCATCAAAAAATATATTTTCATCAGTATTAAATTCGTGACTGTATTTCTAAGCGAGATTTTCTAATCTAGATGTCTAGCAGGCATTTATTTGTATCTAACTTATAGATTCTGGATGCAATAATTTTCTAATTTCGTGTCTTCCCTCGGGGAATTTGAGCTCGGAATAATTTCATTAAATTTAAGTTTCCAGGCTGCGTCTTTTTAGTATACACCAGCCTTGTATCTCGGTGACCCCATTTCTTGTTATCACAAACACATTTCTCACATTCTGTTAACCCCTGACTTTTTGTGTGATACATTGAGGAAAGTGTTCTGCGTTGCGTTCTATTTCACCGACCTTTGCTCAATATACTTAAAGAAGTATTCACATATACATATATGATATTTATAATATATAACAAACAAGTATACCGTAACAAGAAAAAATATATAGTGAAATATAAAAATATATTATATATATATTGTAAAAAAGAAAAAAGACACTACATTCGTTTTAAAGGAGGCATCACGTCTTATTCGATACATATATATTAGCCGTGATAAAAGAAACCAAATCTAAAGGCATTTTCGATCAGTGTCAGATCAACTTGCACATCCGCCAAGTTTGATATGACACTACGCCGAACGCAAAATAGGCAAAGAGGGTTTCAAGAAACGTTTGACTAACGCTGTCCATTTGGATCCGATGGCATGGATACGACCGACACATCTTGAATTTCAATGTTATACTAATTGGTGTTCCTGAAATACCACGTATATAGAGGAGACTCCCGGTAACTAGCGGGTCCCGATAGCTCAGTCAGTAGTGACGCGGGGTGTCAATCCAGGGGTTGTGAGTTCGAACCCCAGCTCGACAAACATTCTTTTTTGATGAAAGTCAATGCGACAAGCGTTATTCGTCTTCCACCAATGAGCTAAGAGTGTATGCGGAAAAGCAGACACTTGCTTGAAAAGACAGTTGTGTGGAGTACTGGTGTGAGAAAACCAGCTAACGCATGGGTAGGTGTACTGACGTCTGTGATATGACTGAAAATTGGGGTTGGACACCAATCAATCAAGTCTTTTGGAAACTGTAGTGAAGCAGTATTTATGATTAGAGAGATCAGAAATCAGACCGTCTGCTGCGCTATTTTTCTTGATATGATTTTATCATTGGCTTGGTTTTCATAATACCCACTTACTCACCTGTATAAATGACTTACGAAGCTGACAATACATATACAGATTTTTAAAAAAAAAAACATGGGGTCACTCGAACACGTCGATAAATCGTAGTTATTAATGTGTCTCGTTCGACTTCAATTAATCGTGAGTCTACTGTACATGTATAACTAATGCCGCGGCGGCCGTGGGGTCTAAAGTGTATACGGCCAATAGCAATTATAGGGCCGCCGCAGCTTTCCCACGGTCACATACTGTAGCAGTCACATATAGCCGCAGAAAACCTGCGGCTGTCGTATGGCATTTGAAGTGATGACGCACGGTCGCATTATGGCGTCCCTGCAGCGGCCGTAGGTTTGACAAATGCCAAGACAGACGCAACGTATATATACCTGCTCAACGAACGGCGTAGACTGCCACGGGGGCCCTACGGATGGCGTGCGGCGAGCGTAGGGAGCAAGGCCACCGTACGGGTACGATAAGGCAAGTTTGTGGGGGTCCGCAAAGCTCAATTGTAATTCTTAACACAATAGGGCAAACAACTCAAGGCCACCGTACGCCCGACGTATGGTCGCCGTTGAACCGCCGTATCGTAGCCGTAGAGTGACTAGTTACAATATTATATATACTTTACATGACAGCCTCTATTCGGAGATAGTATGAACTTAAAAGCACATCGAAACAAGCCGCATACGTATCAGGCTGTTCTTGGTCATAAAACTTCTCAAGATTATGCTGGAAAAAACAAGATGGCGCATTTCATTTTCAGACGTCAAAGTACAGCTACTGAGTAAAGTCTTGATATTGTGTTCAGGAAATTGAAAAGTGACATAACCTAACAAACATTCCACTGGTTGATTTATCAGTGTCAAAGCAGAGACATCACGTTTTTGTGGCGATTGGTTTGACAATCGCCACAATGCTAACAGAAACAACAACAACGAACAATATTTACATAGTCGGTTTTGAAAAATCGGTTGATATTTATTTTCCTTACTGCAAACTAATTTACTCACATCCGTTATAGTTCCATCATTGATGCAGATACGCGATTAATAATAATTATGTCAGTGCTACTTTGGTACCGGATTATTACTAATATTTGAGTTTTATCGAGACATTATCTACATAGAGTTAAAATATGTAAATATTATCTTCGTCATGATTTGGCAGATAATAAATATCATTGCGCGTTCTGCCTTGCAAATAACGGCAAATAACTCTGATGATACTAAAATCTGGAAATTCCAAAAGGTTCTATAAATAGCTCGCGAGTTCTTAAATCTCAATATTATAAACGCTTCATTTTGTAGTTGTTTAAATATATGAAAGCGTCTAGATGATAAGACTGGTTTACAAAGGTTTAAAGGACACACGATGTCAGTGTGTACACACGTTATGTATACACGTCTGCAAGTTCTAGAGTCAATTAGCAATCAATGCTGAAAGTGTAGCCTTATTTAGTTTGGAGATCGAGCATTATAATATATGCCTATATTTTTTATAAATTAAACAGTTTGGCAAATAGTGAAATTGTGCTTTTTGTGCATGTTTTGTGTTTGTTATTGTACTCACATTTTTCGAAGCAGTTTAACAACCTCAGAGACATATAAATACACTGTGTTTATATGTCTCTGACAACCCTCAATCATGCAATGTGAAGGGACTAAATTAAACAGACCTGTTTAATATCGGACATCATTGAAACAAACACCAAACTAATGGATACTGTTTTCTCTCCTTTCTTGATAATTTTGTCATTTCTAAAGCGTACACAATATTTTATCTTAATATGGCCTAGCGACCTGTTGATGAACATGTGATTACCCGAACAATTTAGATTACAAATAGCCATTCTAATGAGCTAAAACGGTAGCTAGTCTATCGAGTACCAACTAGATTTTTCATAAATTTGGAATGGCCTAATTTTGAACACATCATGACCAGTTTCAGAACGTAACTAAACAATCACCAAGACAACATTCTGGCAAACTAACATTATTCTACTGTCAAAAGATGCAGGGTTGATACATTCTCAAATTGATCCGCACCAGAGTGCACTATTATTGAAAAGCGCAAGCCCTACACCGATATACTGCTTGTTACTTTGCAGGATTTCCCATACGATCGCCACTACAGTGCCATTGGCGCTTTGATTATACAATGAGTTACCTTCGTGTCTGAAGAAAAAACAAATGTGTATCATATTCTTTAAAGTTCATATCACAATATTGTGTATTTCCAAGTACGCTTTAACTCTTTCAGCGCCAAAGGCAATATTGAGCTTTTTGCAAACAATACTGATTCAGGTGAGTCACCTGAAATCAGCATTGTTTGCCTTATGGTTATCCAAATATTCCAAAAATTATTATACCATATAAAAAAGAGTCGCCCGACTTTGAACATGGAATAGTCTACTTTAAACAATTCGGCGCTGAAAGAGTTAAGCTCAGCTGTATACGAAATACAGGAACCATCTCCGTGGTGTAATTGTAGAAGCGTCCACCCAGGGAGCGGGAGACCAGGGTTCGATCTGCGGTCAGGTCAAATAATATACATGTTTGTGGCGATTGGTTTGACAAGGATGGTTATTGATTGTTCTTAAATCTCAATATTATAAACGCTTTATTTTGTAGTTGTTGCAATATATGAACGCGTCTAGATGATACGACTGGTTTACAAAGTTTAAATGACTCGATATGCAGTGTACAAGTTAGACACGTTCTAGCGTCAATTAGCAATCAATGCTGAAAGTGTAGCCGAATTGAGTTGGAGATCGAGCATTATCGTATATGCCTTTATATATATATATATATATTGAAAATCGCAAGGCCTACACCGAGATAATGCTTGTTACTTTGCAGGATTTTCTACACGATCGCCACTACTGTGCAATCGGCGCTTTGATTTATGGTAGTAATGGGTTCCCTTTGCGATTTGTTTTGTTTGTTTGTATGATGTTTTACGCCATATTCAACATTGTTTCAGTTATATCACGGCGTTTTTCTGGGTAATTTACCAGTACTACTGGTCCATTTATCCTGATACCAGCGAGTCAATCGTGATTGGTAACGCCACCATAAGCCTGAGTGCAAAGAAGGTCAATTCATTACTACCAGTTTTTGAAGTAGTTTCTATGACCCGGCCGAAAATCGAACCCGCGAATTCCTACACTCGAAGTGCACGCTCTACCACTACACCACCGAGGCGGACTTTAGCGCTTTGAGTCGTGGGGATCACATTACAACTGGTACAGAAGCGTCAGGAAACGTCTGATTGTTCGAAAGGGAATATTTAATATGCATGTACCATCATGTACCTCTTCCATTTGATTTCGCCCCATTCAGAAAGACCGCGAATACACTTACCAACCCATTGTTGCACTGATAAAAGGCTCCACCTTGGGAGCGGGATAACCTAGTGCGATCCCCTGTCGGATCATAGCAAGGCACTTTTTGACACCTTTGTAGCAGACGACTTTTGCAAACATTTTGGCACAAGGAGAACATTTATCATGATTAGCAATTTTCCCTTTTGCAATAACGTTTTCAATCATATACAATAATTTATCATGATCAGTAATTTTCCCATTTGCCATAACGTGTTCAATCATGTACAATGATTTATCATGATTAGCAATATTCCCTCTTGAAACAACGTTTTCAATCATATACAAAGATTATACTTTCATATATTGACATTTTCTATATTTTAATTATTTTTACCTTGATGTCTGCTGCAGATGTGTAGAATGTGAGAACATGGTAGAAGTGGGTTTCCCGTTTGACGCTCCAGATAGCTAAGACAGTATTACGTCTGATGCATCGATACCAGGTTGTACTGATAAAAGACACTGGAAACGCCATGCTGTAACAGAAATATCATAAAAAAAAGGGTGAACAACATGATAGTGATAGATAGATATATTTTATTTAGGCAAAAGGGCAAGTTTGGTCAACATACCAAATCAAATATATATTTGTATGTGTGTAAATAATGTAGAACCCCCCACACACACACCTACAAACACACACACACACACACACACACACACACACACACACACACACACACACACACACACACACACAAAAAAAAACCACCATAATGTCAATCAGAAATCATTGAAGACGGTGACGATGTTGCTCAATGTTGGCAATTTCTCAATTATCACATCGATTTTCATCTTAACTCTTTCAGCGCCGAATTGTTTAAAGTAGACTCTTCCATGTTCAAAATCGGGCGTCTCCATATCTGATGTAATAAAAGTTTGGACTATTTTGATAACTAAAAGGCAAACAATGCTGATTTCAGGTGAGACAGCTCGTTACGAGCTGACTCACCTGAAATCAGTATTGTTTGCAAAAACCTCAATATTGCCTGTGACGCTGAAAGGGTTAAAGCTACAACTGAAATACAGTTAATCTACATAATTATTTTCATTCCTTATTTCAAAAGGGGTGAAAAACATGTAAACCCTTTCACATGCGACGTGTGTTTTCCCTTTATCACACTGTTTCCAACAGTATTGAACGATTCCGCTTTCATATAGATTAAATATGTATTGTACAAGGGAAATGGTGAAACAATGAATGAAGACAGTGCACACAAATGTTGCCTTGGTAAACAGATTCAATACACAATCGAAGGGATTATTGATTAAAATCGATGAACCCGTGAACCCCTTCATGCATTTATGCATAACAGATGCATATCGCGTACTTTGTATTATATCGTCACACAGATATGGTTTCCTTCTTATTGTTAACTGCCGAGCCCCGGTAGCTCAGTCGGTAGCGATGCGAGCTGTCAATCCAGGGGTCGTGAGTTCAAATCCCAGCGTGGCCAACATTCTTTCCGACGTTTGACAAACGTCATTGTGACCTGCGTCATACGTCTTTCACCAATGGGCTGTTTAAGCAGCCAGTTGCTTGGAAAGAATGTTGTGTGGTGAACTGGTGTGGGAAAACCTGGAAATGCATGAGTAGGTGAACTGGCCGCCGTGATATAACTGAGAAATTGTTAAAAACGGCGTTAAACCCCAATCAATCTTATTGTAAACTGTGTAAATATAAATAAATGTACATCTGCCGGATAAAGTAATTAAAATCAAAAGTGTAGCTCAGTATGGCTTCATTGTCAACAACTTACAATAAATCTCACTTTCCGTTTTGGTCATTCATGATTAATACATGATTGATACATGATTGATACTTGATACATGATTGATACTTGATTGATACATGATGGTTACATGATTGATACATAATGGCGAGCGACATACGTAAACATGTCAAACAATATTCGAACATTGAACAATCCGAACGTATCATGTCACTATATCATGGAATGGATCTGCTTTAAAAAAAAAGGGGGGGGGGGGGGGGGGGTTGAAGGGAAGCAGCAGTTATGTACGGCAGCTCTAAAGGGACACACACGATTTTTTTTTATCTCGTGCGAATGAGATTCTAATTCGTGCGAACGAGATACTATCTTGTGCGCACGAGATAAAAAAAAAATCGTATGTAATTTATAAAAATGTGTGTGTCCCTTTAGAGTTGCCGTAGGCTCGTGCTCACGAGATACTATGTCGTGCGAACGAGATACTATCTCGTGCGCACGAGATAAAAATAAAATCGTATGTAATTTATAAAAATGTGTGTGTCCCTTTAGAGCTGCCGTAGTTATGACTGTTTATACAAGCACACAGAGCTGATTCGGTCCTGTTTCCGGGTACGGTTGTATCACTTGCACCAATTTGCATAGTAAACACTGAAAAATTAATTATTTACGAAGCGGACTATACTTGAATGAATTTAGCATAAACCAAGCGACCATTCGTACACGTCGACAATTCGAATTCATGTATGGGTCTTAACAGAGCCCTAGATAAGGGAAATTGTGTACGTTCTAAAAATACTTATTCCCCCCCCCCCCCCTCTAATCCTATGTTGTGGGTACTCAAAAGAATCTTCTCAACGATTTTTTTGAGTACCCACACCATAAGGTTTGGTTTCATGATATGAGAGATATTGTTAGTAAAAGAGCTGTATGCTCCTCCTTATCTGACCTCTGAAGGGTTCGAGTTATCGCAATTTCACTCGAATAAAAGTTATGGCGTATTTGTTAGAAATATATCGATTCGATTATCGAGTTTATGAGTCATTCGTTGAATTATTCGTGCTATGGGTTCATTTCAAAATGGTATTTAAAATTAATTCATGATCTAATCCGAATCATGCGTATCTAGATCTAGAAGATAGTCGTTCGCCTGCCTGCGCCGATAAGTGATAATGGAAACGGCATGCGAAAACATACCTTTGGATGTTTTGAAATTAATGGAAACTATGATCACATTACATACATACATTTATACACTCGTTGATTTGGTCTCATACGTTCTTTAAAGGCTACGAGGGTGGTTGGTATGCTAGCTTGCGATCAGGGCAGATCCGGATCAGACTGAACGGGGGTATATAGGCTGATCTGGATTTTGTATTTGTCGAAATTGTCCCGGTGGTGGAGTTGGTGTGAGTGATTTGACTCATAGTATATCCTTTTCCCTCATATAGACGCTTTCTGACGCCTCTGCAGCAGACGGCTTTTTGAAAACATAGTGACAAAAGAAGAAATTGCTCAAGACGAGCAATTCCTCCTTTTGCCACAATGTTTTCCACTTTTAATCAAATGTTATCCATTCAATTAAAGAGATTTTCTATGTTTTGACAAAATACGTTCAAAGTCGTCTGCTGTATAATTGTCGTATGAGGGAAAGGGTTATGACAGGGACTGTGGAAATTGATTCTGATAATGAATCATACACTGATTACATTCCAATAGCATCACTTCAGATAAGTTCATGTTCAGATTAAATCTAATTGATAACCCTTTTTCGACATGTAGACTTAGTTTGATGCACTTATACCGATGTCATTTGCAAACAATGACACAAAAGGAGTAAAAATCCATTCAATAATGAACCTTTCATTTATATATCGTTTCCATATGTATTTCTATAGCTAGACATATCCAACATGTCGGTTACATGGCAGATTTAGAACGAGGTTTCGTGTTACTTAATAAACTGAAAGATTAACGTAGAATGGGCTCGGCGATTTACGTCCTAAGTCGTTAGAGATCGGCATTGTTCGTGCACAAACCCACGATAAATTACGATCTTTTACGACTTCATCCCGAAATCGACGGACCCTTTAGATGTATTTTACCTTAAATGAGATACGGCGTATGTGATTGAATTGTATATCTGCAGATTCGATAGAATGAAATACAACTGAATTTCTCAAACGTTAAAGTATAAATATCTTAGATCATAAAAATTATATTATAAATGCAGTTTTAACATATGGCCATTTTTCTTATTAAAGCTACATTTTCAAGCGTTTAAATCAGTAGGCGTACAATCTTGTTCTAACACACCAACTGAATTCCTTCTTTGCTTCCATGTAAATCAACAAGTTTTAACCCTCAATTGTCACACTTTCTAAAACGTATCTCATGTAGAACACCCTTTTTCATTGAAAAGAGTTATCTCTAAGCTATAAAATAATCTCCTCCCCCCCCCCACCCCCCCCCCCCCCCACCCCCACCCAAACAACGGGGGGTTGGGGGGGGGGGGGATGAAATGCATTCCGCGAAAATGGTTACCGTCATTTTTGACGAAATAGGGCGGAGTCATATTCTCTACTTTCATTTTCAAGTAAGGTCAAAATACATATACACATTTACAATAAATTAAAACTCAGTTTCATATATTCAATACATTCTGGAGAAGGTATAAACTCATTTCTGCGCAAACAAAGATACTTTTAAGGACTATTTGGTATGGCCGCGGATGTATTTGGCGTAATATGACCAAACAGTACAAACAGTACATTAAGTATTGTAGTGAGGAGGCTCAAAGATGGGCCAATATGCTCACATCCAGAAAAAAAGCACAGAAACTTGCATACGAGTAGTTTATTAGGTGTGTGAAGTTAGCAGTTACTTGGTTATTGGTAGTTGGGTATTCAATCTACTGCCAGTGTACCAATAAACAGCCAGCTAGTAGTTGGGTGTCCGCCATATGATCGAATCTATAGCCATGGGCGAATACCCACACAGCTATCAATTGGATATTCAACAAAGAGTTAAAGCGCGAATCTACTGCTATATATGAATAACCACACAGCTATCAATTGGATATTCAACAAAGAGTCAAAGCGCGAATCTACTGCTATATATGAATAGCCACACAGCTATCAATTGGTTATTCAACAAAGAGTCAAAGCGCGAATCTACTGCTATATATGAATAACCACACAGCTATCAATTGGTTATTCAACAAAAAATCAAAGCGCGAATCTACTGCTATATATGAATAACCACACAGCTATCAATTGGTTATTCAACAAAAAATCAAAGCGCGTATCTACTGCTATATATGAATAACCACACAGCTATCAATTGGTTATTCAACAAAGAGTAAAAGCGCGAATCTACTGCTATATATGAATAACAACACAGCTATCAATTGGTTATTCAACAAAAAATCAAAGCGCGAATATACTGCTATATATGAATAACCACACAGCTATCAATTGGTTATTCAACAAAAAATCAAAGCGCGAATCTACTGCTATATATGAATAACCACACAGCTATCAATTGGTTATTCAAAAAAACCAAAACGCGAATCTACTGCTATATATGAATAACCACACAGCTATCAATTGGTTATTCAAAAAAAAAAAAAAAGCGCGAATCTACTGCTATATATGAATAACCACACAGCTATCGATTGGTTATTCAACAAAGAGTCAAAGCGCGAATCTACTGCTATATTTGAATAATATATAATTTGAATATATATTCGATATATAAGTAACGAGGCGTTAAGTTCTATAAATAGACTAAACTATTCCAGTAATGTATCAGGCTTGTTGAATAAATAATGAAACAATTGCTAGGCATCATTATTAACCCTTTATCATTATTTGAATAACTTCAGATGACTGCAAAAGATCTTTGAGAGCAGTGAAGGAGACACAGTGAGTTTTCATCGTGAAAAATATATGTATTGTTCATGTTTATTTTTGTTCAATTCCATTATTATAAAAAAAGTGTTTAAAAGTGTTGAAATATTTTCTAATTGGTAAAAATCATAGTATGGGGTAAAACATTGTCACTAAAATTTCGTCTGACAGATAACTATTCTCAAAAGCTGTGTGAAGTTAGCTAAACATACGACATTCGACATTCGACATTCAAAAGTTGGAAAAAAAAACGAATGTCGTGCTGGCACGACATTCGACATTCGACATTCAAAAAATAAAACTTCAAAAATTTGAATGTCGTGCTGGCACGACATTCGACATTCGACATTCAAAAAATAAAACTTCAAAAATTTGAATGTCGTGCTGGCACGACATTCGACATTCGACATTCAAAAAATAAAACTTCAAAAATTTGAATGTCGTGCTGGCACGACATTCGACATTCGACATTCAAAAAATAAAACTTCAAAAAATTGAATGTCGTGCTGGCACGACATTCGACATTCGACATTCAAAAGTTGGAAAAAAAACCGAATGTCGTGCTGGCACGACATTCGACATTCGACATTCAAAAGTTGAAAAAAAAAAACGAATGTCGTGCTGGCACGACATTCGACATTCGACATTCAAAAAATAAAACTTAAAAAAATTGAATGTCGTGCTGGCACGACATTCGACATTCGACATTCAAAAGTTGGAAAAAAAAACGAATGTCGTGCTGGCACGACATTCGACATTCAAAAGTTGAAAAAAAAAACGAATGTCGTGCTGGCACGACATTCGACATTCGACATTCAAAAAATATAACTTCAAAAAATTGAATGTCGTGCTGGCACGACATTCGACATTCGACATTCAAAAATTGGAAAAAAAACGAATGTCGTGCTGGCACGACATTCGACATTCGACATTCAAAAGTTGAAAAAAAAAACGAATGTCGTGCTGGCACGACATTCGACATTCGACATTCATAAAATAAAACTTCAAAAATTTGAATGTCGTGCTGGCACGACATTCGACATTCGACATTCAAAAAATAAAACTTCAAAAAATTGAATGTCGTGCTGGCACGACATTCGACATTCGACATTCAAAAGTTGGAAAAAAAACCGAATGTCGTGCTGGCACGACATTCGACATTCGACATTCAAAAGTTGAAAAAAAAAAACGAATGTCGTGCTGGCACGACATTCGACATTCGACATTCAAAAAATAAAACTTCAAAAAATTGAATGTCGTGCTGGCACGACATTCGACATTCGACATTCAAAAGTTGGAAAAAAAAAACGAATGTCGTGCTGGCACGACATTCGACATTCAAAAGTTGAAAAAAAAAACGAATGTCGTGCTGGCACGACATTCGACATTCGACATTCAAAAAATATAACTTCAAAAAATTGAATGTCGTGCTGGCACGACATTCGACATTCGACATTCAAAAGTTGGGAAAAAAAACGAATGTCGTGCTGGCACGACATTCGACATTCGACATTCAAAAGTTGAAAAAATATCTCAAGGGAATGCAACAACGGCCTTAAGGCGGAGTTCACCCGAGTCTGCCGCGTGTATTACGGGGAGCACTTAGGCCTACAAGCCCTTGTCACGGGAGTCGAACAAAAAAAAATCACAATGGAGTGGAACACTTTTTTTTTTTCTTACGGGCGTGGAACAACGGCCTTAAGGCGGATTTCTACTCGAGTCTGCTGCGTGTATTACGTGGAGCACTTGGGCCTACAAACCCTTGTCACGGCAGTCGAACAAAAAAAAAAGATCACAATGGAGTGGAACACTTTTATTTTTTTTCTTACGGGCGTGGAACCACGGCCTTAAGGCGGATTCCTACTCGAGTCTGCTGCGTGTATTACGGGGAGCACTTGGGCCTACAAGCCCTTGTCACGGCAGTCGAACAAAAAAAAAATCACAATGGAGTGGAACACTTTTTTGTTTTTGTTTCGGGCGAGGAACAACAGCCTTAAGGCGGATTTCTACCGGAGTCTGCTGCGTGTTTTACGGGGAGTACTCTGCTGCTAGTCGGGGAAATGTAAGCCGGGGCCACATACTCTTTAAGGCAGGTCCCGCAGTCTACCCGCGCTAACGGCAAAGTACAGAGCTTTGTTTTACGCTAGCACTCCGCTGCTAGTAGGGGAAATGTGCGCCGGTGCCGCATATGATATACGGCCGGTCCCGCAGTCTAGCCGCGCTTAAGGCGAAGTGCTGAGCCTTGATTTAGGCGAGCAATCGGCTGCTAGTAGGGGAAATGTGAGCCCGGGTCGCATACGCTATAAGGCAGGCCCTGCAGACTACATTCGACATTGGAAATTCAAAAACGAATGTCGCGCTGGCACGACATTCGACATACGACATTCAAATATTAAAACTTTAAAAAATCGAATGTCGTGCTGGCACGGGACAGCTACCAGGGCCGTAAGTCGAATTTCTACCCCAATTTACCGCATAATTTAAAGGGAGCACTCGGTCCTAGAGGCCATAGTCAAGGCAGTCGAAGCCCGAACATTTCACAATGGAGTGGAACACTTTTTTTTTTTTTTCACGGGACAGCTACCAGGGCCGTAAGTCGAATTTCTACCCGAATTTACCGCATAATTTAAAGGGAGCACTCGGTCCTAGAGGCCATAGTCAAGGCAGTCGAAGCCCGAACATTTCACAATGGAGTGGAACACTTTTTTTTTTTTTTTAAGGGACAGCTACCAGGGCCGTAAGTCGAATTTCTACCCGAGTTTACCGCGTAATTCAAGGGAGCACTCGGTACTAGAGGCCTTATAGTCATGACATTCAAAAGTTGGAAAAAAACCGAATGTCGTGCTGGCACGACATTCGACATTCGACATTCAAAAAATGAAACTTCAACAAATCGAATGTCGTGCTGGCACGACATTCGACATTCGACATTCAAAAGTTGAAAAAATATCTCTTGCCCTTGCTCAAGCCCTTGTCAGGGGAGTCGAACAAAACAAAAATCACAATGGAGTGGAACACTTTTATTTTTTTTTCTTACGGGCGTGGAACAACGGCCTAAGGCGGATTTCTACCCGAGTCTTCTGCGTGTATTACGGGGAGCACTTGGGCCTACAAACCCTTGTCACGACAGTCGAAAAAAAAAATCACAATGGAGTGGAACACTTTTTTTTTTCTTACGGGCGTGGAACAACGGCCTTAAGGCGGATTTCTACTCGAGTCTGCTGCGTGTATTACGGGGAGCACTTGGGCCTACAAGCCCTTGTCACGGCAGTCGAACAAAAAAAAAATCACAATGGAGTGGAACACTTTTATTTTTTTTCTTACCGGCGTGGAACAACAGCTTTAAGGCGGATTTCTACCCGAGTCTGCTGCGTGTATTACGGGGAGCACTCTGCTGCTAGTTGGAGAAATGTAAGCCGGGGCCGCATACTCGTTAAGGCAGGTCCCGCAGTCTAACTGCGCTTACGGCGAAGTGCTGAGCTTTGTTTTACGCTAGCACTCCGCTGCTAGTAGTGAAAATGTGCGCTGGTGCCGCATATGATATACGGCCGGTCCCGCAGTCTACCCGCGATTACGGCGAAGTGCTGAGCCATGATTTATGCGAGCACTCGGCTGCTAGCAGAGGAAATGTGAGTCGGGGCCGAATACGCTATAAGGCAGGTCCCGCAGTCAACGCGCGCTTACGGCGAAGTGCTGAACCTTCTTTTACGCTAGCACTCCGCTGCTAGTAGGGGAAATGTGCGCCTGGGCCGCATATGCTATACGGCAAATCAGGCCCCAACGCACATTTTCCCAGCAATATGCGGAGTGCTGCCTTGAAACTAGGAGAGCACTTCGCCGGCAGCGCGGGTTCTAACGGCGGGACTGCCTTGTAGCAAATCAGGGCCCAGCGCACATTTCCCCAGTCATATGCGGAGTGCTGCCTTGAAACAAGGGGAGCACTTCGCCGTCAGCGCGGATTCTAACGGCGGGACTGCCTTGTAGCAAATTCGGCCCCGGCGCACATTTCCCGAGGCATACGCAGAGTGCTGTCTGGAAACAAGGCGATGATTTCGCCGTCAGCGTGGATAAACAGCAGGACTTCCTTTTAGCAAATTCGGCCTCAGCGCACATTTCCTCGGCCATACGCCTCTAAAACAAGGCGAGGACTTCGCCTTCAGCGCTGGATTCATCGGCAGGACTGCCTTATTGCAAATTCGGCCCCAGCGCACATTTCCCCAGCCATATGCAGAGTGCTGCTTTGAGACAAGAAGAGCACTTTACTGTCAGCGCAAGTTCTAACGGCGGGACTGCCTTGTAGCAAATAAGGCCGTTGTTCCACGCCCATAAGAAAAAAAATAAAAGTGTTCCACTCCATTGTGTTTTTGTTTTTTTCGACTCCCGTCACAAGGGCTTGTGCTCCCCGTAATACACGCAGAAGACTCGAGTAGAAATCCGCCGTTAGGCCGTTGTTCAACGCCCGTAAGACAAAATATAAAAGTGTTCCACTCCATTGTGATTTTTTTTTTGTTTGACAAGGCCTTGTAGGCCCAAGTGCTCCCCGTAATACACGCGGCAGACTCGGGTAGAAATCCGCCTTAAGGTCGTTGTTCCACTCCCGTAAGATTTTTTTTCCAACTTTTGAATGTCGAATGTCGTATGTCGTGCCAGCACGACATTCGATTTTTTGATTTGTTTTATGTTTTCAACTTTTGAATGTCGAATGTCTAATGTCGTGCCAGCACGACATTCGACATTCAAAAATTGAAAAAAAAAAAAAAAATCAAAAAATCGAATGTCGTGCTGGCACGACATACGACATTCGACATTCGACAATCAAAAAATAAAACTTCAACAAATCGAATGTCGTGCTGGCACGACATACGACATTCGACATTCAAAAGTTGGGAAAAAAAACACGAATGTCGTGCAGGCACGACATTCGACATTCGACATTTAAAAGTTGAAAAAAAAATCTTACGGGAGTGGAACAACGACCTTAAGGCGGATTTCTACCCGAGTGTGCCGCGTGTATTACGGGGAGTACTTGGGCCTACAAGCCATTGTCACGGGAGTCGAACAAAAAAAATCACAATGGAGTGGAACACTTTTATTTTTTGTCTTACGGGAGTGGAACAACGGCCTTATTTGCATGTGTGTGAAGTTGGCTCTGTGATCGGTCATCGGCCATCGGTGACAAAAACCGGAACGCCGACCTGGTACACCGAGCTCGGCCATCGGTGTTTGAATTTATATAGCAGTTTGAACGCCGACCTGGAATATCGAGCTCGGCCATCGGCATTCGAATTAATATAGCAATTTGAACGCCGACCTGGAATATCGAGCTCGGCCATCGGAATTCGAATTTCTATAGTAATCTGAACGCCGACCTGGTACACCGAGCTCGGCCATCGGTGTTCGAATTTATATAGCAATCTGCACGCCGATCTGGAATATCGAGCTCGGCCATCAGAATTCGAATTTATGTATTAATCTGAACGCCGACCTTGAACACCAAGCTCGCCCATCGGTGTTCGAATTTATAAAGCAATTTGAACGCCGACCTGGAATATCGAGCTCGGCCATCGGAATTCGAATTTATATAGTAATCTGAACGCCGACCTAGTACACCGAGCTCGGCCATCGGTGTTCGAATTTATATAGCAATTTGAACGCCGACCTGGAATATCGAGCTCGCCCATCGGTGTTCGAATTTATATAGCAATTTGAACGCCGACCTGGTACACCGAGCTCGGCCATCGGTGTTCGAATTTATATAGCAATTTGAACGCCGACCTGGAATATCGAGCTCGCCCATCGGTGTTCGAATTTATATAGCAATTTGAACGCCGACCTGGAATATCGAGCTCAGCCATCGGTGTTCAAATTTATATAGCAATTTGAACGCCGACCTGGAATATCGAGCTCGCCCATCGGTGTTCGAATTTATATAGCAATTTGAACGCCGACCTGGAATATCGAGCTCAGCCATCGGTGTTCAAATTTATATAGCAATTTGAACGCCGACCTGGAATATCGAGCTCGGCCATCGGCATTCGAATTAATATAGCAATCTGAACGCCGACCTGGAATATCGAGCTCGGCCATCGGTGTTTGAATTTATATAGCAATTTGAACGCCGACCTGGAATATCGAGCTCGGCCATCGGCATTCGAATTAATATAGCAATTTGAACGCCGACCTGGAATATCGAGCTCGGCCATCGGAATTCGAATTTCTATAGTAATCTGAACGCCGACCTGGTACACCGAGCTCGGCCATCGGTGTTCGAATTTATATAGCAATCTGCACGCCGATCTGGAATATCGAGCTCGGCCATCAGAATTCGAATTTATGTATTAATCTGAACGCCGACCTTGAACACCAAGCTCGCCCATCGGTGTTCGAATTTATAAAGCAATTTGAACGCCGACCTGGAATATCGAGCTCGGCCATCGGAATTCGAATTTATATAGTAATCTGAACGCCGACCTAGTACACCGAGCTCGGCCATCGGTGTTCGAATTTATATAGCAATTTGAACGCCGACCTGGAATATCGAGCTCGCCCATCGGTGTTCGAATTTATATAGCAATTTGAACGCCGACCTGGTACACCGAGCTCGGCCATCGGTGTTCGAATTTATATAGCAATTTGAACGCCGACCTGGAATATCGAGCTCGCCCATCGGTGTTCGAATTTATATAGCAATTTGAACGCCGACCTGGAATATCGAGCTCAGCCATCGGTGTTCAAATTTATATAGCAATTTGAACGCCGACCTGGAATATCGAGCTCGGCCATCGGCATTCGAATTAATATAGCAATCTGAACGCCGACCTGGAATATCGAGCTCGGCCATCGGTGTTTGAATTTATATAGCAATTTGAACGCCGACCTGGAATATCGAGCTCGGCCATCGGAATTCGAATTTCTATAGTAATCTGAACGCCGACCTGGTACACCGAGCTCGGCCATCGGTGTTCGAATTTATATAGCAATCTGCACGCCGACCTGGAATATCGAGCTCGGCCATCGGCGTTCGAATTAATATACCAATCTGAACGCCCGACCTGGTACACCGAGCTCGGTCATCGGTGTTCGAATTTATTTAGCAATCTGCACGCCGACCTGGAATATCGAGCTCGGCCATCAGAATTCGAATTCATGTATTAATCTGAACGCCGACCTGGTACACCGAGCTCGGCCATCGGTGTTCGAATTTATATAGCAATCAGCCCGCCGACCTTGAATATCGAGCTCGGCCATCGGCTTTCGAATTAATATACCAATCTGAACGCCGACCTGGTACACCGAGCTCGGCCATCGGTGTTCGAATTTATATAGCAATTTAAATGCCGACCTGGAATATCGATTCGGCCATCGGATTTCGAATTTATATATTAATCTGAACGCCGACCTGGAACACCAAGCTCGCCCATCGGTGTTCGAATTTATATAGCAATTTGAACGCCGACCTGGAATATCGAGCTCGGCCATCGGAATTCGAATTTATATATTAATCTGAACGCCGACCTGGAACACCGAGCTCGCCCATCGGATTTCGAATTTATATATTAATCTGAACGCCGACCTGGAACACCGATCTCGCCCATCGGCGTTCGAATTTATATAGCAATTTGAACGCCGCCCTGGAATATCGAGCTCTGCCATCGGAATTCGAATTTATATATTAATCTGAACGCCGACCTGGAACACCGATCTTGCCCATCGGTGTTCAAATTTATATAGCAATTTGAACGCCGACCTGGAATATCGAGCTCGCCCATCGGTGTTCGAATTTATATAGCAATTTGAACGCCGACCTGGAATATCGAGCTCGGCCATCTTAATTCGATTTTATATAGTAATCTGAACGCCGACCTGGTACACCGAGCTCGGCCATCGAATGTATATAGCAATCTGAACGCCGACCTGGTACACCGAGCTCGGCCATCGGTGTTCGAATTTATATAGCAATTTGTACGCCGACCTGGAATATCGAGCTCGGCCATCCGAATTCGAAATTATATAGTAATCTGAACGCCGACCTGGAACACCGAGCTCTGCCATCGGTGTTCAAATTTATATAGCAAGAGAATGGAACGCTTGCAGAGAGCCTGCCGTTGCGGCTGGAGTTTGTCACGAGAGTGGAACGACCTGATACGTGACTGTGTGCCCGGTGTTGTCACAGGAATATAACGCTTGCAGAGAGTCTGCGTCCGGGGTTTGCCAAGGCCCGATAAAAGTCTGTGTGCCCTGAGTGTGTAACGGGAGTTGAACGGCGCGGGACTAGGCTGTATGCCCAGTGTTGTCACAGGAATATAACGCTTGCAGCGAGTCTGCCTCTGCGCCCGCAGTTTGTCACGCTAACCTAGAATCCCGAGCTTGGCCATCAGCATTATAATTTCTATAGCAATTTAGACCGAGCGAGGACATCGGCGTTCGAATTTAATTGCACACTGAACACCGACCGGGAATTCTGTGCTCGGCCATCAGCATTCGATTTGTTATAGAAATTGAATGGGTCTGACCGCTGCTTCAAGGCTAAATCACCGAGTGCTAATTTCCCCTTGTAAGTGCAAGCCCGGATTTGTCAGGGGAATGGATAACTCTGGCTGCTCCTTCAAGGCCATAACACCGAGTATTCCTTTGCCATTGTGTGTCACGGGAGTGGAACACTGACGGCCCGAGACGGTACCGTTCGATCCCGGTGTTGTCACGGGAATGGAAAACTTGCAGAGAGCCTGTGTCTGCGACCGGGATTTTGTCACGTGAGTTGAACGCTCTAGCCGCGCACGAAGCCGCTGCTGCAAAGCCACATCACACAGTGCTAATTTCTTAACTAATTACGTGTATATTTATTTATCCATGCACATTAATTGAAATAACTGAAACAATATTAGTAAACGTTATGACATCAAATTGAATGTTCTATTCATTTGCATGCGGATGATTGTATACAACGTTAGAAAATTAATATCTCGCGAGACCGTATGTCAACCGAAATTTTAATTTTCAAAGGCTGTGAGTAGAAAATACAAATTGATGAAAACCTATTACAACATACTTTTCCTGTTAGTATATACCTATGTCGTTTAAAGACAGATAAGAAGCCAAGTGGTACAGATTCGCTCTACGAAAATGAACCTTATAGCATTTCGGAAAGGGTGTCAATCTGTGCATCCTTGCTACTAGTTTATCATTCGAAGGTTTACTGCTTCACAGAAGTTACTTAAAAAACTAATGCGTGTGTGTACGACAAGTGTAGATCCAGAGCGCAGGCTGATGCGGATCTAGAAGGTGTTTTTAGACTGGTATATATATTCAAGCAATGTAGAGTCAAAGTCAGTCAATGTACCGGAAATGTGGTCAAACCATAATGGGGAACATGTTTATCATTTAGAAAAGCGTATTTCGTCTTTCATGGTAGTATATACAGCTGTGTCCAACTGTTAGTGATTGCTTATACGTATGTGTTCATCAAAATATATTTAGATCAACTACACCGAAGCAAACATATTAAAAAACGGACATTTGCTTGCATCCCCGAACAAATTAAAATAAAAGAAATAAATGATTAAGGTAATTACATATGAGTCGGGTTTTACGAAAACCAATGTTAAGCTATTTGAAACAAGCTAGGTTAAAGATCAGTTTACTCATTCATACTTATATATCTCATTACAATGTATGTTGTTTAACCAAAGGTTGTTTCTTAGGAGGTTCTAAACGTGTTCTGCAAACAGTACAGATTCAGACAATACAGCGCTGAATAGCCAACTGACCTGACTCTAGACTTTTCACAAAAGACCTTATGTGAGATTCGCACTGCTCAAATACATTTTAACTAGAAAATGGGGCAGGCAATTCGAAAACCGATCTTCTCGACTTTCAATCCAGCGAATATCCAGATCAGGCTGCAGTCTGATCAAGATCTTTCATATTCGCTATAAAATCGTCTATGCATTCCAAAAGCTTCTTGAGAAGCGGTCTGACCAACAATCGAATTTAAAAATTAGACTTTGAAGTTTATTTCAATTACTCTCACAATCTCCGAATGTCGGTTTTCGTGTTGCTTAAACTATATTCGTATTCACTGATTGTGAAATAGTATACCGAACATTAATTTACATGGTGTAATATCTAAGAGTCATTTATATTGTTTATCTGATATCAATTCACCATAGTTCTTCTTTTAAAACCTATTAGTGTTACATTAAAACATATTAGTGTTACACGAAATTACAGAAAACTAAAGGCATAACCATGGTACAGATGGTACAGAAACCAATTTTGACTCCTTAGTATCCAGAGAAGTGTCACAAATTCCGTAAAGTAGCATTATATATTATCAAAAAGCATAAATATGGTACAGTTTGAAATCCTTTTCAGTATTTATGCAGAGTTAGTTTTGAAGCAAAAGATATTTAAGTAAATATGAATTTGATACTAAACACAAATATAAATTTTCTAAATAATATCTGTAACAGTTCTAGAGATATTGAAGGAAATGTGAATTTAGGAATTTTCTTAAGTCTAAAAAGGGGCATAACTCTGTGAAATAAGTACTGAATTACCTCTTTTTTGGGCGCACACAATATCATGTGCTTGTGATTATTTCTACCAAGTTTGGCATCAATATCTTATACGGTGTAAGAGGAGTAGGCCGGACAACATTTGTTAAGTCTAAAAAGGGGCATAACTCTGGGAAATATATAAGAAGCTATCCCTTTTTTCGCGCACATAATATCATGTGCTGTTGATTATTTCTACGATGTTTGGTATCAATATCTTAAACGGTGTAGGAGGAGTAGGCCAGACAAAATTGGACGGACAGACAGACAGACAGACGGACGGACGGACAACGCCTTGCGATAATACGTCCCGTTTTTTCAAAACGGGTGTATTAAAAAATAATTCAGATTTCTATATATCTTCGAATTCAAATGGCCGAGCTCGATATACCAGGTCGGCGTTCAGATTGCTGTATAAATTCGAACACCGATGGCCGAGCTCAGTGTACCAGGTCGGCGTTCATATCACTATATAAATTCGAATTCCGATGGCCAAGCTCGATATTCCAGGTCGGCGTTCAAATTGCTATTTAAATTCGAACACCGATGGCCGAGCTCGGTGTACCAGGTCGGCGTTCAGATAAATATAGAATTCGAATTCCGATGACCGAGCTCGATATTCCAGGTCGGCGTTCAAATTGCTATATACATTCGAAAACCGATGGCCGAGCTCGGTGTACCAGGTCGGCGTTCAGATTACTATATCAATTTAATTCCGATGGCCGAGCTTGATATTCCAGGTCGGCGTTCAAATTGCTATATAAAGTCGAACACCGATGGCCGAGCTAAGTGTACCAGGTCGGCGTTCAGATTACTATAGAAATTCGAATTCCGATGGCCGAGCTCGATATTCCAGGTCGGCGTTCAAATTGCTATATAAATTCGAACACCGATGGCCGGGCTCGGTGTACCAGGTCGGCGTTCAGATTACTATAGAATTCGAATTCCGATGACGGAGTTCGATATTCCAGGTCGGCGTTCAAATTGCTATATAAATTCAAACACCGATGGCCGAGCTCGGTGTACCAGGTCGGCGTTCAGATAACTATATAATTCGAATTCCAATGGACGAGCTCGATATTCCAGGTCGGCGTTCAAATTGCTATATAAATTCGAACACCGATGGGCGAGCTCGATATTCCAGGTCGGCGTTCAAATTGCTATATAAATTCGAACACCGATGGCCGAGCACGGTGTACCAGGTCGGCGTTCAGATTACTATAAAAGTTCGAATTCCGATGGCCGAGCTCGATATTCCAGGTCGGCGTTCAAATTGATATATAAAGTCGAACACCGATGGCCGAGCTCGGTGTACCAGGTCGGCGTTCAAATTGCTATATAAATTCGAACACCGATGGCCGAGCTCGGTGTACCAGGTCGGCGTTCAGATTACTATATAAATTCGAATTCTGATGGCCGAGCTGGATATTCCAGGTCGGCGTTCAAATTACTATATATATTCGAACACCGATGGCCGAGCTCGGTGTACCAGGTCGGCGTTCAGATTGCTGTATAAATTCGAACACCGATGGCCGAGCTCAGTGTACCAGGTCGGCGTTCATATCACTATATAAATTCGAATTCCGATGGCCAAGCTCGATATTCCAGGTCGGCGTTCAAATTGCTATATAAATTAGAACACCGATGGCCGAGCTCGGTGTACCAGGTCGGCGTTCAGATTACTATATAAATTCGAATTCTGATGGCCGAGCTGGATATCCCAGGTCGGCGTTCAAATGACTATATATTTTCGAACACCGATGGCCGAGCTCGGTATACCAGGTCGGCGTTCAGATTACTATATAAATTCGAACACCGATGGCCGAGCTCGGTGTACCAGGTCGGCGTTCAAATTGCTATATAAATTCGAACACCGATGGCCGAGCTCGGTGTACCAGGTCGGCGTTCAGATTACTATATAAATTCGAATTCTGATGGCCGAGCTGGATATTCCAGGTCGGCGTTCAAATTACTATATATATTCGAACACCGATGGCCGAGCTCGGTGTACCGGGTCGGCGTTCAGATTACTATATAAATTCGAACACCGATGGCCGAGCTCGGTGTAATAGGTCGGCGTTGAGATTACTGTATAAATTCGAATTCCGATGGCCGAGCTCGATATTCCAGGTCGGCGTTCAAATTGCTATATAAACTAGAACACCGATGGCCGAGCTCGGTGTACCAGGTCGGCGTTCAGATTACTATAAAAGTTCGAATTCCGATGGACGAGCTCGATATTCCAGGTCGGCGTTCAAATTTCTATATAAATTCGAACACCGATGGCCGAGCTCGGTGTACCAGGTCGGCGTTCAGATTACTATAAAAGTTCGAATTCCGATGGCCGAGCTCGATATTCCAGGTCGGCGTTCAAATTGATATATAAAGTCGGACACCGATGGCCGAGCTCGGTGTACCAGGTCGGCGTTCAAATTGCTATATAAATTAGAACACCGATGGCCGAGCTCGGTGTACCAGGTCGGCGTTCAGATTACTATATAAATTCGAATTCTGATGGCCGAGCTGGATATTCCAGGTCGGCGTCCAAATTGCTATATAAATTCGAACACCGATGGCCGAGCTCGGTGTACCAGGTCGGCGTTCAGATTACTATAAAAGTTCGAATTCCGATGGCCGAGCTCGATATTCCAGGTCGGCGTTCAAATTGCTATATAAATTAGAACACCGATGGCCGAGCTCGGTGTACCAGGTCGGCGTTCAGATTACTATATAAATTCGAATTCTGATGGCCGAGCTGGATATTCCAGGTCGGCGTTCAAATGACTATATATTTTCGAACACCGATGGCCGAGCTCGGTATACCAGGTCGGCGTTCAGATTACTATATAAATTCGAACACCGATGGCCGAGCTCGGTGTACTAGGTCGGCGTTCAGATTACTGTATAAATTCGAATTCCGATGGCCGAGCTCGATATTCCAGGTCGGCGTTCAAATTGCTATATAAATTCGAACACCGATGGCCGAGCTCGGTGTACCAGGTCGACGTTCAGATTACTATAGAATTCGAATTCCGATGGACGAGCTCGATATTCCAGGTCGGCGTTCAGATTTCTATATAAATTCGAACACCGATGGCCGAGCTCGGTGTACCAGGTCGGCGTTCAGATTACTATATAATTCGAATTCTGATGACCGAGCTCGATATTCCAGGTCGGCGTTCAAATTGCTATATAAATTCGAACACCGATGACCGAGTTCGGTGTACCAGGTCGGCGTTCAGATTACTATAAAAGTTCGAATTCCGATGACCGAGCTCGATATTCCAGGTCGGCGTTCAAACTGCTATATAAAGTCGAACACCGATGGCCGAGCTAGGTGTACCAGGTCGGCGTTCAGATTACTATATAAATTCGAATTCCGATGGCCGAGCTCGATATTCCATGTCGACGTTCAAATTGCTACATAAATTCGAACACCGATGGCCGAGTTCGGTGTACCAGGTCGGCGTTCAGATTACTATAGAATTCGAATTCCGATGGACGAGCTCGATATTCCAGGTCGGCGTTCAAATTGCTATATAAATTCGAACACCGATGGCCGAGCTCGGTGTACCAGGTCGGCGTTCAGATTACTATATAATTCGAATTCCGATGACCGAGCTCGATATTCCAGGTCGGCGTTCAAATTGCTATATAAATTCGAACACCGATGGCCGAGCTCGGTGTACCAGGTCGGCGTTCAGATTACTATAAAAGTTCGAATTCCGATGGGCGAGCTCGATATTCCAGGTCGACGTTCAAATTGATATATAAATTCGAACACCGATGGCCGAGCTCGGTGTTCCTGATCGGCGTTCCGATTTTTGTCACCGATGGCCGATGACCGATCACAGAGCCAACTTCACACACATCTTATTTGCTACAAGGCAGTCCCGCCGTTAGAACTTGCGCTGACAGTGAAGTGCTCTTCTTGTCTCAAAGCAGCACTCTGCGTATGGCTGGGGAAATGTGCGCTGGGGCCGAATTTGCAATAAGGCAGTCCTGCCGATGAATCCAGCGCAGAAGGCGAAGTCCTCGGCTTGTTTCGAGGCGTATGGCCAAGGAAATAGGCTGAGGCCGAATTTGCTATAAGGAAGTCCTGCTATTTACCCACGCTGACGGCGAAATCCTCGCCTTGTTTCCAGACAGCACTCTGCGTATGGCTTGGGAAATGTGCGCCTGGGCCGAATTTGCTACAAGGCAGTCCCGCCGTTAGAATCCGCGCTGACGGCGAAGTGCTCCCCTTGTTTCAAGGCAGCACTCCGCATATGACTGGGGAAATGTGCGCTGGGCCCTGATTTGCTACAAGGCAGTCCCGCCGTTAGAACCGGCGCTGCCGGCGAAGTGCTCTCCTAGTTTCAAAAGGCAGCACTCCGCATATTGCTGGGAAAATGTGCGCTGGGTCCTGATTTGCCGTATAGCATATGCGGCCCAGGCGCGTAAAAGAAGGTTCAGCACTTCGCCGTAAGCGCGCGTAGACTGCGGGACCTGCCTTATAGCGTATTCGGCCCCGGCTCACATTTCCCCTACTAGTAGCCGAGTGCTCGCATAAATCAAGGCTCAGCACTTCCCCGGAAACGCGGGTAGACTGCGGGACCGGCCGTATATCATATGCGGCACCAGCGCTCATTTCCTACTAGCAGCGGAGTGCTAGCGTAAAACAAAGCTCAGCACTTCGCCGTAAGCGCGGGTAGACTGCGGGACCTGCCTTAAAGAGTATGCGGCCCCGGCTTACATTTCCCCGACTAGCAGCAGAGAGCTCCCCGTAATACACGCAGCAGACTCGGGTAGAAATACGCGTTAAGGCTGTTGTTACACGCCCGTAAGAAATAAAATAAAAGTGTTCCACTCCATTGTGATTTTTTTTTTGTTCGACTCTCGTGACAAGGGCTTGTAGGCCTAAGTGCTCCCCGTAATACACGCAGCAGACTCGGGTAGAAATCCGACTTAGGTCGTTGTTCCACGCCCGTAAGAAAAATAATAAAAGTGTTCCACTCCATTGTGATTTTTTTTTGTTCGATTCCCGTGACAAGGGCTTGTAGGCCCAAGTGCTCCCCGTAATACACGCGGCAGACTCGGGTAGAAATCCGCGACATTCGATTTGTTGAAATTTAATTTTTTGAATGTCGAATGTCGAATGTCGTGCCAGCACGACATTCAGTTTTTTTCCAACTTTTTAATGCCATGACTATAAGGCCTCTAGTACCGAGTGCTCCCTTGAATTACGCGGTAAACTCGGGTAGAAATTCGACTTACGGCTCTAGTAGCTGTCCCGTGAAAAAAAAAAAAAAAAGTGTTCCACTCCATTGTGAAATGTTCGGGCTTCGACTGCCTTGACTAAGGCCTCTAGGACCGAGTGCTCCCTTTAAATTATGCGGTAAATTCGGGTAGAAATTCGACTTACGGCCCTGGTAGCTGTCCCGTGAAAAAAAAAAAAAAAAAGTGTTCCACTCCATTGTGAAATGTTCGGGCTTCGACTGCCTTGACTAAGGCCTCTAGTACCGAGTGCTCCCTTGAATTACGCGGTAAACTCGGGTAGAAATTCGACTTACGGCCCTAGTAGCTGTCCCGTGAACAAAAAAAAAAAAATGTTCCACTCCATTGTGAAATGTTCGGGCTTCGACTGCCTTGATTAAGGCCTCTAGTACCGAGTGCTCCCTTTAAATTACGCGGTAAATTCGGGTAGAAATTCGACTTACGGCCCTGGTAGATGTCCCGTAAAAAAAAAAAAAAAAGTGTTCCACTCCATTGTGAAATGTTCGGGCTTCGACTGCCTTGACTAAGGCCTCTAGGACCGAGTGCTCCCTTTAAATTATGCGGTAAATTGGGGTAGAAATTCGACTTACGGCCCTGGTAGCTGTCCCGTGCCAGCACGACATTCGATTTCTTAAAGTTTTAATATTTCAATGTCGAATGTAGACTGCAGGGCCTGCCTTATAGCGTATGCGACCCGGGCTAAGGCCTCTAGGACCGAGTGCTCCCTTTAAATTATGCGGTAAATTGGGGTAGAAATTCGACTTACGGCCCTGGTAGCTGTCCCGTGCCAGCACGACATTCGATTTCTTAAAGTTTTAATATTTCAATGTCGAATGTAGACTGCAGGGCCTGCCTTATAGCGTATGCGACCCGGGCTCACATTTCCCCTACTAGCAGCCGATTGCTCGCCTAAATCAAGGCTCAGCACTTCGCCTTAAGCGCGGCTAGACTGCGGGACCGGCCGTATAGCATATGCGTCACCGGCGCACATTTCCCCTACAAGCAGCGGAGTGCTAGCGTAAAACAAAGCTCTGCACTTCGCCGTAAGCGCGGGTAGACTGCGGGACCTGTAATAAAAATAAAAGTGTTCCACTCCATTGTGATTTTTTTTTCTTAGGCTACCGTGACAAGGGCTAATAGGCCCAAGTGCTCCCCGTAATACACGCAGCATACTCCAGTAGAAATCCGCCTTAATGCCGTTGTTCCACGCTCGTAAGAACAAAATAAAAGTGTTCCACTCCATTGTGATTTTTTTTCGACTCCCGTGACAAGGGCTATCGGCCCAAGAGCTTCCCGTAATACACGCGGCAGACTCGGGTAGAAATCAGCCTTAAGGCCGTTGTTCCACTCCGTTGAGATTTTTTTTTAATTTTTGAATGTCGAATGTCGTATGTCGTGCCAGCACGACATTCGTTTTTTTTTCAACTTTTGAATGTCGAATGTCGAATGTCGGGCCAGCACGACATTCGATTTTTTGAAGTTTTATTTCTGAATGTCGAATGTCGAATGTCGTGTCAGCACGACATTCGATTTTTTTTTTTTCAACTTTTGAATGTCGAATGTCGAATGTCGTGCCAGCACGACATTCGTTTTTTTTCAACTTTTGAATGTCGAATGTCGTATGTCGTGCCAGCACGACATTCGTATTTTTTAAAGTTTTAATTTTTGAATGTCGAATGTCGAATGTCGTGCCAGCACGACATTCGATTTATTAAAGTTTTTGAATGTCGAATGTAGACTGCAGGGCCTGCCTTATAGCGAATGCGACCCGGGCTCATATTTCCCCTACTAGCAGCCGATTGCTCGCCTAAATCAAGGCTCAGCACTTCGCCTTTAGCGCGGGTAGACTGCGGGACCTGTAATAAAAATAAAAGTGTTCCACTCCATTGTGATTTTCTTTTCGACTCCCGTGACAACTGAGGGCTATCGGCCAAAGTGCTCTCCGTAATACACGCGGCAGACTCGGGTAGAAATCAGCCTTAAAGGCCGTTGTTCCACTACGTTGATTTTTTTTTTAATTTTTGAATGTCGAATGTCGAATGTCGTGCCATCACGACATTCGTGTTTTTTCCAACTTTTGAATGTCGAATGTCGTATGTCGTGCCAGCACGACATTCGGTTTTTTTTCCAACTTTTGAATGTCGAATGTCGAATGTCGTGCCAGCACGACATTCGTTTTTTTTTTCCAACTTTTGAATGTCGAATGTCGAATGTCGTGCCAGCACGACATTCGGTTTTGTTTTCAACTTTTGAATGTCGAATGTCGAATGTCGTGCCAGCACGACATTCGGTTTTTTTCAAACTTTTGAATGTCGAATGTCGTATGTCGTGCCAGCACGACATTCGTATTTTTTAAAGTTTTAATTTTTGAATGTCGTATGTCGAATGTCGTGCCAGCACGACATTCGTTTTTGAATTTCCAATGTCGAATGTAGACTGCAGGGCCTGCCTTATAGCGTATGCGACCCCGGCTCACATTTCCCCTACTAGCAGCTGATTGCTCGCCTAAATCAAGGCTCAGCACTTCGCCTTAATCGCGGCTAGACTGCGGGACCGGCCGTATATCATGTGCGGCACCGGCGCACATTTCCCCTACTAGCAGCGGAGTGCTAGCGTAAAACAAAGCTCAGCACTTCGCCGTAAGCGCGGGTAGACTGCGGGACCTGCCTTAAAGAGTATGCGGCCCCGGCTTACATTTCCCCGACTAGCAGCAGAGTCCTCCCCGTAAAACACGCAGCAGACTCCGGTAGAAATCCGCCTTAAGGCCGTTGTTCCACGCCCGAAACAAAAACAAAAAAGTGTTCCACTCCATTGTGATTTTTTTTTGTTCGACTGCCGTGACAAGGGCTTGTAGGCCCAAGTGCTCCCCGTAATACACGCAGCAGACTCGAGTAGGAATCCGCCTTAAGGCCGTTGTTCCACGCCCGTAAGAAAAAAAATAAAAGTGTTCCACTCCATTGTGATCTTTTTTTTTGTTCGACTCCCGTGACAAGGGCTTGTAGGCCTAAGTGCTCCCCGTAATACACGCGGCAGACTCGGGTGAAATCCGCCTTAAGGCCGTTGTTCCACTCCCTTGAGATCTTTTGAATGTCGAATGTCGAATGTCGTGCCAGCACGACATTCGTTTTTTTTTTCAACTTTTGAATGTCGAATGTCGAATGTCGTGCCAGCACGACATTCGTTTTTTTTTCCAACTTTTGAATGTCGAATGTCGAATGTCGTGCCAGCACGACATTCAATTTTTTGAAGTTTTATTTTTTGAATGTCGAATGTCGAATGTCGTGCCAGCACGACATTCAATTTTTTGAAGTTTTATTTTTTGAATGTCGAATGTCGAATGTCGTGCCAGCACGACATTCGTTTTTTTTTTCAACTTTTGAATGTCGAATGTCGAATGTCGTGCCAGCACGACATTCAATTTTTTGAATTTTTTTTTTTTTGAATGTCGAATGTCGAATGTCGTGCCAGCACGACATTCGTTTTTTTTTTTTCATCTTTTGAATGTCGAATGTCGAATGTCGTGCCAGCACGACATTCGTTTTTTTTTCCAACTTTTGAATGTCGAATGTCGAATGTCGTATGTTTAGCTAACTTCACACAGCTATTCTCAAACATGATCATACAGTCTAAAGGGATCCTCGAGCATTATGTCGCAACAAATACAGTTGACTAGCGGTAACTCGAGGTCTAAAGGGATCCATCATAATACTAACACAACAACTACAGTTGACTTGTGGTAACTCGAGGTCTAAAGGGATCCATCAATTACATCGAGTTATCAGACAGAGATAACTATCCTCGAGCTTTACAATACTAACACAACAACAACTACAGTTGACTAGCGGTTACTCGAGGTCTAAAAGGATCCATCAGTTACATCGAGTTATAAAACAAAGATAATTATCCTCAAGCTTTACAATACTAACACAATAACTACTACAGTTGACTAGCGGTTACTCGAGGTCTAAAGGGATTCATCAGTTACATCGAGTTATCAGACAAAGATAACTATCCTCAAGCTGTATAATACTAACACAACAACTACAGTTGACTAGCGGTTACTCGAGGTCTAAAGGGATCCATCATAATACTAACACAACAACTACAGTTGACTAGCGGTAACTCGATGTCTAAAAGGGATCCATCAGTTACATCGAGTTATCAGACAAAGATAACTATTCTCAAGCTGTATAATACTAACACAACAACTACAGTTGACTAGCGGTTACTCGAGGTCTAAAGGGATCCATCATAATACTAACACAACAACTACAGTTGACTAGCGGTAACTCGAGGTCTAAAGGGATCCATCAGTTACATCGAGTTATCAGACAGAGATAACTATCCTCAAGCTTTACAATACTAACACAACAACAACTACAGTTGACTAGCGGTAACTCGAGGTCTAAAGGGATCCATCAGTTACATCCAGTTATCAGACAGAGATAACTATCCTCAAGCTGTATAATACTAACACAACAACAACAACAGTTGACTAGCGGTTACTCGAGGTCTAAAGGGATTCATCAATTACATCCAGTTATCAGACAGAGATAACTATCCTCAGGCTTTACAATACTAACACAACAACTACAATTGACTAGCGGTTACTCGAGGTCTAAAGGGATCCGTCAGTTACATCGAGTTATCAGACAGAGATAATTATCCTCGAGCTTTACAATACTAACACAACAACTACTACAGTTGACTAGCGGTTACTCGAGGTCTAAAGGGATTCATCAGTTACATCGATTTATAAGACAGAAATAACTATCCTCAAGCTTTACAATACTAACACAACAACTACAGTTGACTAGCGGTAACTCGAGGTCTAAAGGGATCCATCATTTATATCGAGTTATCGACGTGTTTGTGTGACCCATCAATGTATGCTATATTCATGTGTGTATTTCCATCTTCGTAATTCAATTAAACTTAAATATTCTTTAGCGTATGTAAAGAAAAATCAACTTTAACATCGTATCAAGAAAACAGCACAGTAGCAGTTCTTGACAGCTCGTCTAAGTAATCAGATGTAGTGCTACGCTGTCTTCAAAATACATATATGTTCTAGGAATTGGTCCGAGTCTAACGATACGTTCGAGTTATCACATGCTCGAGTAATCGCGAATGCAAGTTATAAGTGTAGTACAGAAGTATATTGTCTTTTTTCCGGTCTTTAGCCCTTTCCCTCATATAGACGCGTTCTGACGCCTCTGCAGCAGACTGCTTTTTGAAAACATAGTGACAAAAGAAGAAATTGCACTAAACGCGCAATTTCTCCTTTTGCCACAATGTTTTCCACTTTTTTTCATAGGTTATCCATTCAATTATGGAGATTTTCTATGTTTTGACAAAATACGTTCAAAGTCGTCTGCTGCAGAATTGTCGTATGAGTCGTGTGAGGGAAAGGGTTAACTCCTTCCCAGATACCGATAAATTTGATAATAACAGAAAATACATCGTTGTGAAATGTAGTAACACAGCTCAAAACGAGCTTAGTGTGACATGAATCATTTGTAACATGACACGAACGACGTAAGAATTGACGGTAATTGTTGTTTAACCCTATCCCACGATGGTCACATCTGCCGCAATCTCATTTAAAAACCATATCTTAACTAGCACACTCGTACGTAAAAGTCTGTTTGGTCCGATATCTGAAGCAGACCACTGTTAACCCTTTCCCTCATACGACAATTCTGCAGCAGACGACTTTGAACATATTTTGTCAAAAATAAAAAAATCTCCATAATTGAATGGATAACCTATGACAAAAAGTGGAAAACATTGTGGCAAAAGGAGAAATTGCACGTTTTGTGCAATTTCTTCTTTTGTCAATATGTTTTCAAAATGCCGTCTGCTGCAGATGCGTCAGAAAGTGTATACATGAGGGAAAGGGTTAAACTTCTAAATATAAAATATGAAAAATATCTATAGATGAATGTATAATTGAATAGAGTGAAATATAATTGTAATAGTGTTACATTGTTTTCAAAATTCCTATGCTTTAGATCGAGGGCTTGGCGTGAAACGGTTGTAACTAAAATACGTATTTTCTTACCAAGGTTAATCACCTCGCCACACAGTCTGTATAAGCGCTAAATCATTTTTTTCTTAGTAAACAATGGATATTTAGGTGTCATTGCTCGTTCTGAGCAATGGCACCTAAATTTGCATTGTTTACAAATGAGTCAAAATTGCCCCCTAAACCAGTGTTTTCAAAATAGGTTTTTAGTTACAACCGTTTCACGCCAAGCCCTCGAGATGATGCCAAATGTGTATTTATGTTGGAGAGGGTTAGATAACAATGGTGATGAATTGAAATGGATGCGTGGGCTAGGCTCAGTAAAACAAGTCTTAATCCTTTCATTGACACACGCGAATGCCAGAGATTTAACCCTTTACCGCATGCAGACGCATTTTGTTTCACGGAATAGCAGCAGACGAATTTTGAAAACATTGTGGCCACAGATGAAATTGCTCATGATGAGTAATTTTTACTTTGGCAACAATGTTTTTCAACTTTATTTAACAATTAAGTTATCTTTTATGGAGATCAGGTAAATAGTAAACGCACATACAATCAGTGAATTCGTAACCGAGCAATACATACTATGAGACGATCCACGAGAAAAACAACAATAGGGCTCTGCGTAATTTATCGATCTAGATCAGCTTGCGCAGGCCGCGCAGGTTAATCCGGGCCGACACATTTCCTCTCCGGGGGTTAGAGGTAAAGAGTAATGATTCTTTAAACAGAAAATCCACAGAAGGCGAACAGTTGTTTGTCCGGGTTAGCCTGCGCGGCATGAATATGCTGATCCGGGTCGAAGTTTTACGCAGACACCACAATGTTGGTTTTCTCGTAATTCGGCTCATATGATGACATCATTCAATGTTTGTAGCAAATGTTGTCGGTTGATTGGTACAATATGCCAACTTAGTATTATTGCTTTAACCCTTACCTCGCTGTACGAGACTTTAAGAAACATTTAGCGTAGTATTATGCTATGCAAGTCTTTGAACTGCAGTTGGAAATAACGTAGGTCAAGATCAGCCTGTACGTTCATGCAGTCAAATCTCGGTCTTCATCGTAAACTGCGTATTTATCAATATTAGGTAAAAGACTAGTCACTAGACGTGTAAGAATAACAATGGTGTTGATGATTATTGTTGTAGGAATAATGCGAGATAAGGGTTAATAACAGGCAGCCTATATGAATTTGATTGGATGAGCAATGTCACGTGAAAATGGATATTTTGACAAGTGCGTACACTGAAGGTTTGGTTGATTTAATGATTGTTTGGTGTTTTACCCAGCTTTCAACATTAGTTCAGTTATATCACGGCGTTTCCTTGGTTAGTTACCAGTACTAGTCAATGTATCCCGACATCAGAGAGTCAGTCATAATGCTAACCCCGCAACCCTGAGCGCCAAGGAGGGCAACCAATTACTACCATTTTTAAAGTATTTGGGTGACCCGGCCGGGGATCGACCCAACGACCTCTCGCACCCGGGGCGGACACTCTACCACTACACCACCGAGGCGGTTACGCTGAAGGTTCATACAAAGCTGTATATGCGAACTGTGCACGGTCTGGTCACAACCGTCATAGTCCGTCGACACTTTACTCGTGTCACATATCTTTAACACTTTCTTAAATATAACAAATCTGCAGCAGACGACATTATAAACAATTCACAAAATTACGGAAAATTTCTATCATGGAAAGAAAGAATATTAAATAAGGTGTGAAACATTGTGACAAAAAAGGGGAAATTGCTCATCGTCATCAATGTATCTATCGCAACAATGTGTCCAATAGTTGTCTGTTGCGGATGAAAACAGAAGCGTTTGCATAGGGGAATGGTGCCAAGACAAAGATTCCATAAAACGCCCTATTCCGCCCGACGTGCCTGTATATAATTAAACCACTCCTAGAGAGTCTTAATGCATCTACGTGTATATATAGACCAACTCATCAAAGCGTTTATTTCCCTTTATTGATCTCCAATTTCAAGGTACATTTACTCTCTGGGTGGTGACAAAGTTCATTTAGGTTACAATTAATACACCAAATGAATTCCTTCTGTGTTTCCATGTAAATTAACCAGTTTCAGTCCTCAATTGTCACACTTTCTAAGCGTTTCTGGTGTATATCATTGAAAAGAGTTACCTCTAAGCTTTAAAACAATCCAAAGAAAATGGGGGGGGGGGGGGGGGGGGGTCATGCATTATGCAAGAAAGAATTCACCAAGCGTAAAATGTTTACCGTCTTCTTGGACCAAATCGGGGCCCGGACAAAACCGGTGTTTCACATTCTCTTCTTTCATTTTCAAACAAGGTCAAAATACTAAAAGTGATCAAAGTGCATTCTATACACATTTACAATGATTTTAAACTCAATGCCATATATTCAATGCATTCTGGTGATGGTATACACTCATTTCTACGCAAACAAAGTTTTGTTTTAGTGTAGATCAGCATGTTACCGGATGTATTTGGCGTAATTTGACCTCAAGGGAATGATGTCCTAGATTCATATATATTTGTCCGAAACTATAAATATCTAAAAACGTGTTCAGTGCTTAGAAATGAACTCCATGCTCCAAATAAGGCTCCTGAAATATCAATTTGGAGAATGAAATCGCTTCTGACCAATCATATACTTGAACACAAATTCTGAGGACAGATTGAATATTTATAGTTTTGAAGCCAGAAGGTCAGAGGTAATGCACTACTAGATATTTTTTTGGAGCTTGAACGTAACTTATGTCCGTGCACACTGAAATGTCGCATGATGAATGCATAACAACGTTATTTACAGACAGCTGTATAGTAATCTGACCTTCTTATATTCCATTATACCACAATACATTATTTTAAATATCTAAGAAGTCAGAAAAACGTTTAAATGTCTTTTCAATGTTAGATCGAAGGGGTCAAATTGGCCTTGTTCTTCAACACTCGACTTCAGTGACTGTGTATCCAGATCAATCAGCCTGAGCAGCCTCGAAGTCTGATCGTATCTTTCTTATCGTTCAAGCATCACGGATCGCCGGGTAAAGTGTATTGGTAGAGCGTCCGCCTCGGGTACGGATGTCACAGATTCGATCCCCACGGTCGTCTCATACCCAATGCATTATGATAAAATGTCGCCTCCTCATTTAGGCTCAGGATTATTTGCGTATCATTACTTATGACTCGCTGGTGTCAGGATAAATAGACTAGTAGTACGTGTCACTTACATAGGACAGGTCGTGATATATTGCGGTTTAAAGCGGCGTTAAACGCTATACAAGAAAACCAATCATCTTGGAACCTCTTGAAAATGCCTCTTAACTCTTTCAGCGCCAAAGGCAATATTGAGCTTTTTGCAAACAATGTAGATTCAGGTGAGACAGCTCGTAACGAGCTGTCTCACCTGAAATCTGCATTGTTTGGCTGTGATTTATAAACATATTCCAAAAATCCTATAACATGACAATAGAGTCGTCCGAGTTTTGAACATGGGAGAGTCTACTTTAAACAATTCGGCGCTGAAAGGGTTAACATATTTCGACACTTCTAAAATGCAATTTGATCGTAAATACTTATTTTTTAAAACTCCCTTAATATTGCTTTTCACATGACGTGTCCCATCAATAAACGGAGGACTCTCGATAACTCGAAGTTGAGAGGGAAACCATAAATTACTTCGAGTTATCGGAGTGTGTGATACTATGTCTTAACAAAAAAGGCGAATTGTTCAGTGTTCGACTACACACGATAAGTGTCTACTTCAACTGAGTATACCATGCCGGCACAGTCTGATCCGAGGTTTCACAGTTTCTTAAACGGCGTGAGATATGTTTTATTGTGACACAGCTTATATTACGCGTGTATAGAAGTATAACACTGAATGGGTCGTGTTAAAGGAAAATCAACATTTGGGTAAATATGTCAAATGTAGATATCAGGCGGGTCTGGTGATATAGGGTCTTATTGAATTATCGTAACGAGATCACATCAAGGTGCAATGGCGTTAAACTGTGTGGGTTACATCTAGCCATGTAGTCAGGGGCGTAGCTCCCTTTAGGCATTGTAGGCACGTGCCTACACATTTTGTTCTAAAAATGCCCAAAATGCAGCTGCGGCGATACACATCTGCGTAATGTATCGACCAGATCAGCCTGCGCTGTCCACGCAGACTGATCCGGTCGACACATTCCGTCTAAAGGGGGATAGATATATAGAGTAGTGATTCCTGAAACAGAAAATCCACTGGAGGCGAAAAGTGAATATCCGGGTACGCCTGAGTGGCATGCTTAGGCTGATCCGGGTCGATACTTTACGCAGAGTCAACAATGTTGATTTTCTCACGAGACGGCCTACACATTGATTATTGCCAAGCAACGCCCCTGGTAGTCGGACATGTATACGGACCGTGGAGACTCTGGTGAGACTGGGAAGGGACACTGCTGCACCTGAATCTTCACTGTTAACTGTATGCAGAATGCATTAAGATCACAAATCTTCACACATACATTTATATACATAAATATATATATACGGAGAGAAACAATTTCGTCTGTAATAAATGTGTATTGATCTATCAGTTAACAAAACAAGTAAAACAAATATATAAAGTAGTTAAGTAACGTTCAACCGGTTTCACGTCTAAACGGACTTTCAAGAAAATGATCTGTTGTCATAAATGTACGTCTGTCAACCCTGACCATCTGATCCAAAGTTACACCATCCGCGAGAATCGTTCTGAAAACTGTTATGCCGTATAGACTAACTAACAGTCCAGCTCCAGATCACATTGAGCGGATACACACATTGATCAGAATCTTCACTGGACGTTAACAAAGAATTTGTAACTTGTTTTCTCGGAGCTCGGCGCAATCATTTAGTTGTAAAAATAAACGGCTAATCAATACGCAGGAAAGTGGTCCATGGATAAACAACTTTACGTCGATCCACGTGGTTGTAATAGCGAAACTCACGTGGTACGTATTAGTACCGTTTAATTAAGCAGCGTAATATGATGTGGATATAATTGCAAACGAATTTCTTTGTAACGAAGTAATTACGCGTAATTAACATCATTATACCTCTGGCGAAAATAAGCCAAGTCCACTCATTGTAATATACATGTATAATGTATACAACCAAATTGGTTTGGGCATTTAAGGTAGTGCGTCGGTCCGCGGCAGGCGGAGACACCGGACGAAAATTCAGTCTGGGGTCAAGCTTGGAATTTATCACTGACAGTGGCCATCCCATCGAGTCCCAGTAACTCACTCGATCAATAGCGATGCGGACTGTCAATCCTGTGTTTGTGAGTTCGAACCCTCAACTCGGCAAAAATCCAAAGCGACACGCGTCATTCGTCTTGCACCAAAAGCTGGAAAAGCAGCCAGTTCCATGGAAAGACTTGTTTGTCGAAAACTGGTAAGACAAAGACAGAAAACATAAGGGTAGGTGGGCTTGCCGCCGTGATATCACAGCAAAACTGTTCGAAACCGCGTTCAATTCCAATCCACAATCAATCTACAACAGTCAGTCACTATACCTCCACTCGGCTATTTACGTAAATGAACCACCATAAATAATTGTCCACATTTTTAAAAAAAAAAAAAAAAATCTAATATATCTGATGCAGTCTGATGCAGTTTCTAAATGATGACAAATCATACGGGCTGCTTTGCATGCTCCCTCAGAGACCCCGGTGTTAGCAATTACGTTAACCCTTTCCCACATACAACACATCTACAGAAGACGACTTTGAAAATAACTAGTTCAAAATTAGGAAAATCTATATTAATGAATCCAAGTTTTGAATAGAGTTGGAAAAAAATGAGACAAAATGAGAAATTGCCAACGGTGAGCAATTTCTGGAGGTTTTAATTTTTTTTTTTTTTTTTTGAATGGTGGCTGCTGCTATTACTTCATGTTGCGTCTGCATGTGGGAGAGGGTTGGCTCCATTTGAATTGCATCGCATATTAAACAGACCGATTAACTTACCCGTATTGTGAGAATATCCGTGAATGATATCCGATGACATTAATTTGCAGCGATGCGTGCCATTCCGGTAACGTTGGTGAGAAAACGTAAATTAACCCTTTTCTCGTACACAGGCGCGTTCTGACTCCCGCTGCAGCAGGCGACGTTTGAACACAGTGTGCCGAAAGTATTGATTGATTGTGGTTTAACGGCTGCTTTTTTCACATAGACTTAGCCCATTGGTGGAAGACGAATGACGCATGTCGCATTGACTTTTGTCAACCTCGGAAAGAATGTTTGCCGAGCCGGGATTCGAACTCACAACCCCTGGATTGACAGCCCGCGTCGCTACCGACTGAGCTACCGGGGCTCGGCTTAAGGAGAAATTGCGCATAACGAGCTTTTTTTTTTTGCGGGAGTTCGACCCCCGGTCGGTCGGATCATAACAAATACTTTAAGACTTGTAGTCATTGCGTCCCTCCTTGGCGTTTAGGATTGCAGGGTGGTATTACGACTGATGTATCCTTGTCGGGATGATTTAAACCTTTCCCTCATATAGACGCTTTCTGGCGCCTCTGTAGCAGACGGCTTTTTGAAAACATAGAGATAAAAGAAGAAATTGGTCAAAACGAGCAATTTCTCCTTTAGCCAAAATGTTTTCTTCTTTTAGTCATTCCATTCAATCGTAGAGATTTTCTATTTTTTGACAAAATATGCTCAAAGTCGTCTGCTATTAGGGAAAGGGTTAAAACGGTAGTACTGGTAATTTGCCAAGGACACGCTGCGATATAACAGAAAAACTGTTCGCCAAAGGCAATATTGAGCTTTTTGCAAACAATACAGATTCAGGTGAGTCAGCTCGTAACGAGCTGTCTCACCTGAAATCTGCATTGTTTGGCTGTGAGTTATAAAGATATTCCAAAAATCCTAGAACATGAAAATAGAGTCATTCGAGTTTGAACATGGAAGAGTCTACTTTAAACAACTCGGCGCTGAAAGGGTTAAGGCGGCGTAAAATACCATTTAAACAGTTTTTAAAATATTCGTCATTCAAGAAGGTTTGTATAACCCTTTCCCTCATATAGACGCTTTCTGACGCCTCTGCAGCAGACGGCTTTTTGAAAACATTGTAACCAAAGAAGAAATTGCTCAAAACGAGCAATTTCTCCTTTTGCCACAATGTTTTCCACTTTTAGTCATAGGTTATCCATTCAATTATAGAGATATTCCTTTTTTGACAAAATATGATCAACGTCGTCTGCTGCATAATTGTCGTATGAGGGAAAGGGTTAAAGCTTTTCTTTTAGCCTTTATTTGACGCTAAAAATAAGGTCTGAATGCTCATAAAAAAGAGTGTTTGGCAAAGGTAAACATTCTGGAACGAGTACTTAGGCTAATCAATCTTTAAAGTCTAGAACCTCAATAAATTTACCGAAGTTACCCTTTGGAGACGTTAACAAAAGTAACTTACCGATATACGGGGTCCCAAATGTACGTGGAGATGGAAACCAGCACAGTTAATAAAAAATGGTTCGTTCGATTATAGCTCTCTTATTGTTCAAGAGGGAATTGTATGATGGTATTTCAATAATTTACTTATAAAAGTCACGAGAGTTGGATAGTATACGTTTATACTCGAGTTGAAAACATTGTTCTGATGGAAGAAATTGTTCGTCATCATGAGAAATATTGGTTCTCTCTTCTAGAGACCCTCAAAGTCGGTCTTCGTTTCTGTCCGTTTGTTTGTAAAATGTTTGTTTGTTTGTTTGTTTGTGGCAAGCGTAGCGCCAAAACTATTCAACGGATTTCGACCAAATTTGGTAGGGATGAAGGGTCTAGTTGTTCCTTTTGTAGTATGGTCGCCATAGAAACCACCGTTGCTATGGAAACGGGCGAAAACCTTTTCCTGCGAAAACTATCTCCTCCCACAGTTTTTCGAATTTAGAAACCACTCGGTGTGACTTGTGTAGCCCATCAGTTGCTACATCGAATGATCGTCCCGATTTTTGATCCGTCTCTTCGTTTTCTTAATATTTGAGTTGCCGTAAGGGGTACTATTCCGCGGAAAACACAGACACGTCAAAACTAAATATATCGACACAAAAAGAAATGGTTTCCTATTACCTGATCGCTGATTGGCTAAAAATCCGGACACGACCAAATATCGACCAACCAGAGAGCACTTCACATAGCCATTACAACTTCCGTTTCCCGTACTTTTACACGAGGAGAAGAAATATTCAAGTGAATTTGACGCTGTTCTCGCGACAACTCGATAGCTTGTTTCATTATTCGTGCGGTGTCGTGAGAGTAGAGACAAGAGAGAACCATCGTCGCAGTATGCTTGTCTTCTTTTTTTCCCGAGAATGTTCAAAACGTGTCTGCGGTATGATTCCAAATATATGTATATGTAAACATATTATTGATAGGTTTGTTAAAATGCGGTTGTATAATAATACCAAATGAGCCGTCTCGCAAGAAAACCAACATTGTGGACTCTGCGTAATGTATCGACCCGGATCAGCCTAAGCATGCCGCGCAGGCTTACCCGAACAGACACTTTTCGCCTCCTGTGGATTTTCTGTTTCATGAATCATTACTCTATACCTCTATCCCCCTGAGGACGGAATGTGTCTGCCCGGATCAGTCTGCGCGAACCGCGCAGGCTGATCGGGATCGATACATAACGCAGATGCCAAAATGTTGGTTTTCTCGCGGGACGGCTCAAATGTGTAAAGGCACTTTTTCCGTTTGTTTGATTTGCGACTCTATCAAGAAAAGGTCAGTTATATCACGGTGTTTTCTGGGAAAAATATCAGTTATATCACGGCGTTTCCTGGCAAAATATCAGATATATCACAGCGTTTCCTAGGTAAAATATCAGTTATATCACGGCGTTTCTTGGGTAAAATATCAGTTATATCACGGCGTTTCCTGGGTAAAATATCAGTTACATCACGGCGTTTCCTGGGTAAAATATCAGTTATATCACGGCGTTTCCTGGATAAAATATCAGTTATATCACGGCGTTTCCTGGGTAAAATTTCAGTTATATCACGGCGATTCCTGGGTAAAATACCAGTTATATCACGGCGTTTCATGGGTGAAATATCAGTTATATCACGGCGTTTCCTGGGTAAAATTTCAGTTATATCACGGCGTTTCCTGGATAAAATATCAGTTATATCACGGCGTTTCCTGGGTAAAATTTCAGTTATATCACGGCGTTTCCTGGGTAAAATTTCAGTTATATCACGGCGTTTCCTGGATAAAATTTCAGTTATATCACGGCGTTTCCTGGGTAAAATTTCAGTTATATCACGGCGTTTCCTGGGTGAAATATCAGTTATATCACGGCGTTTCCTGGGTGAAATATCAGTTATATCACGGCGTTTCCTGGGTGAAATATCAGTTATATCACGGCGTTTCCTGGGTGAAATACCAGTTATATCACGGCGTTTCCTGGGTGAAATACCAGTTATATCACGGCGTTTCCTGGGTAAAATATCAGTTATATCACGGCGTTTCCTGGATAAAATATCAGTTATATCACGGCGTTTTTCTGGGTAAAATATCAGTTATATCACGGCGTTTCCAGGGTGAAATATCAGTTATATCACGGCGTTTCCTGGGTAAAATACCAGTTATATCACAGCGTTTCTAGGGTAAAATACCAGTTATATCACGGCGTTTCCAGGGTAAAATACCAGTTATATCACGGCGTTTCCTGGGTGAAATATCAGTTATATCACGGCGTTTCCTGGGTGAAATATCAGTTATATCACGGCGTTTCCTGGGTAAAATTTCAGTTATATCACGGCGTTTCCTGGGTGAAATATCACTACCGGTAGTATTCGCCCTAACATCGATGCAACAGTCGTAATGCTGTCCCCGCAAAACAGATCACCAAGGAGAGAAGCCATTACTACCAGTAGGTCTGTTTAAATGCGGAGCTAAAATATATGAGCCGTTTCTAGAGAAAAAACCAACATTCTGGACTCGGCGTAAAGTATCGACCCGGATCAGCATAAGCATGCCGCGCAGGCTATAACACGGGCAGAAACTTTTCGCTTCCTGTTGATTTTCTGTTTCAGGAATCATTCATCTATACCTCTATCCCCCTGAGACGGAATATGTCGGCCCGGATTAGCCAGGCTGATCTGGGTCGATACATTACGCCGAGCCCAGACTTTTGGTTTTCTCGTGGAACGGCTCATATGGTAAGATATACCAATACCAGTTAGGCACATCTGTCGATGTGTGGACCTATTACTGTTATGGTCAACTGGCATATCCCCTTAATGTTAATCTTCGTTACGGACATGCAACAAGACCCCTTTTTCGATAAACGCGACTCTTATATAATATAAACATTGTCCCTGAACGTTTGTCAAGCATCAGATTAACCCTTTCCCTCATATAGACGCTTTCTGACGCCTCTGCATCAGACGGCTTTTTGAAAACATAGTGACAAAAGAAGAAATTGCACAAAACGTGCAATTTCTCCTTTTGCCACAATGTTTTCCACTTTTTGTCATAGGTTATCCATTCAATTATGGAGATGTTCTATGTTTTCACAAAATACGTTCAAAGTCGTCTGCTGCAGAATTGTCGTATGAGGGAAAGGGTTAACGGTCCAGTTTGCCTTTAGATGAAGATATTTGTGTTTTTTTGCAAAACGGCAACAAAATATGCAAATCACCGAGTGAGTAAGACAATGACGTCATTGATGTCCTAATTGTCAACAATCGTTATGATAAATACATTTAAATTTTTAACACCATCAAAGTTAACTCTCATTGATTTCTGTGGGTATACGTACAACGGAAGTTCCGTATGAGTTCACAAATTTCTTTCAAAGGACTTCATGCATAATTACTATTTGCAAAAAAAGTTCAAAGAAAGAATCCGAATGAGTCAGAAAGAACAAACATTGAATCATATTATGTGATTATGTGGATCACATAAACCAGCAATAAAAAGTCTGTCTCGATATTTTGAAATGCAAGAAGTGCTTATGAATCATTACCTTTGGTATTGATTGAAGTATATGAATGTATCAGAGATAGAAGCACAGCGCTACGAGGACAGCCATTCTAAGATATATTAAAAAAATTAAAAAATGAGTCTTTGCATTTTTTTTTTGTTAACCCTTTTCCTCATATAGACGCTTTCTGATACCTCTGCAGCAGACGGCTTTTTGAAAACATAGTGACAAAAGAAGAAATTGCACAGAACGTGCAATTTCTCCTTTTGCCACAATGTTTTCCACTTTTTGTCATAGGTTATCCATTCAATTATGGAGATTTTCTATGTTTTGACAAAATACGTTCAAAGTCGTCTGCTGCAGAATTGTCGTATGAGGGAAAGGGTTAAGAAAGTGCTTGAAATAAATCTGCCTATCGTGATCGAACCTTACTCGGCCACAGCGGATATGAACTATTTAATTGACGGTACAAGTTCGACAATTCAAATTCCTCATCATCCTCTTATTCATGGTATGGATTACTTCCCTTACTTTCTCCCTTTTTCGAGACGACCCAATTCATCCAAATCCGCGGCTCTATTGTCCGTAGGAAAAACCCTTTCATTTGTTTTAACATATACGTAACTCTTTTCAGTTAAATATGTGTGCCACCTGGTAAAAAAACAGATTTAAATTCAGTTCGACTAATAACTCACAAGACTTAACTCTTTCAGCGCCGAATTGTTTAAAGTAGACTCTTCCATGTTCAAAATAGGGTGTGTCCATTCCCCATTTAATTAGTGTTTTGGAATATTTTGATAACTAAAATGCAAACAATGCTGATTTCAGGTGAGAGAGCTCGTTACGAGCTGACTCACCTGAATCTGTATTGTTTGCAAAAATATCGATATTGCCTTTGACGCTAAAAGAGTTAATAAAACGTTTCGTTCTCCACTTAACATTATCTTTGTATATTTCGAATCCTAACGTTTGCCCCTCAAAAACACTGATAGTTTTTGTAAAGATGTTTTGTGTTAACAACTTATTTAACCCTCCCTTTCCCACATGTAGACGCATTTCGGCGAATTAAAAGCAGACGACTTTTGAATGTATTGTGGAAAAAGGAGAAATTGCTCATAATGAGAAATTTCTCCATTTGTCACAATGCTTTCAACTCTATTTGATCACAAAACTTTTCCATATTTGTGGGTGCATGTTTTCATTGTCGTCTGCTGCAGAACTGTTGTATGTGGGAAAGGGTTAAGGTTATGTATAACATGAGATAAAGTGGACTCACGGGCAACTTGAACATTGGAAAATCGACATTTTGCAAATGCAAGAGGCTTTTAATAATCCTCTTGGTAGCCTATTGGCATAATGTAATGCCTCTGCAGCAGACACATACACTTATATAAATTCACCAATGTTAACACTATAATGCAAAGAAGGCGAGATTTGCCTTAGAACATGCATCTTTTGATACAAGTGTCTTAAATTAAATGTGCCTAGCAAAAGGTCACCCCACAAAAACGCCGCGATAGAAATTAAACAGCTCGGCCAAGGTGGATATGAAACATTTAACTCTTTCAGCGCCGAATTGTTTAAAGTAGACTCTTCCATGTTCAAACTCTGACGACTCTATTTTCATGTTATATGATTTTTGGAATATTTTTATAACTCACAGCCAAACAATGCAGATTTCAGGTGAGACAGCTCGTTACGAGCTGACTCACCTGAATCTGTATTGTTTGCAAAAAGCTCAATATTGCCTTTGGCGCTGAAAGAGTCAGAGGAATTGACAAAGGTTCATGTTCAACAAATCGAATTCCGCTTCATCTACTCTTTCATACTATTAATTGATTTTCTTTTTGTTTTTTTCCTTCGAAGCTATTAAAGGTTCCACATTACCAAAATACATCGGCTTGGTTGATCTAGAAAAACAGTCATGAAGGGAAAGCTGTGGTTTTTTTCTGAGATTTTTTTTTTAAGCTTATAATAAAATCCTCGTTTATTTTCTTCGATTTATCGTAAAGTAAATAGGTAACACTTTTGAGTGATATATATGTGCCATCTGAAAATATGTATTTAAATGTTAAATTGGATGGCTGAAAGCTTTTAATTCACAATGATATAAAGAAGAAATGTGTTTAATCGTCTCTTTCAAATCTACAAATGACAGTCCTGTATATAATTCAATATTTAGCCATGCCAGACGGAAAGAGGTAATGAGACAAGTGCTTACAGAAAATTACGGAATACCGTTAGGTCCATCGCCTATGAATGTGTTGATCTGAAACGCGATACTCGACAGTACGATGATGATAACACGACAACGCGACAGTACGATGGTGAAAACGTGACAGTACGACGTTGAAAACGCGACAGTACGATAGTGAAAACACGATAATACGACAGTACGATGATGATAATGCGATATACTGTCGTGTTTTCACCATCGTACTGTCGTGTTTTCACCATCGTAATATCGTAGTATCGTAATGTCGCGTTATCATCAACGTACTGTCGCGTTATCATCATCGCACTGTCGTGTTATCATCATCGTACTGTCGCGTTATCACCATCGTACCGTCGTGTTATCACCATCGTACCGTCGTGTTATCATCATCGTACTGTCGAGTATCGCGTTTCAGATCAACACATTCATAGGCGATGGCCCTAGCGGTATTCCGTAGAAAATACTCTTTCAGTGTAGTTTCTCGTTGTAAGTCTGCAACTTAGAGTAACGCTGAAAAGGAGATGCATACAACAGGGTTAGGTTCATTTGTAAAATTTAAAGTTTTGTAAGTTGGTGTCTCCATTGGTTATTTTCGTGGTACAAGGGGGATTTAAAAATAGTTTGTAGAAGTTGGTCTTTAAAAACGGGTTTCTACTTCTGTAAGTGTAAGCTGTAAGTTTACATGTAACAGATTAAAAATATGGTGGGGGTAACTTCAATCATATACACCCTACCTCGTTGGATAAATGATTCACAATCATTCTATAAAACACTGACAAAAACAGTTTGTTACTTATTGTTGGGACTATGAATACTTGTCAATGAAGTTTGTATTATTCTATTTTGGTAGCTTGATAAATTGATTTATTGTTAGGTGTTTTACGCCGGTTCCTGGGTTATGAAGTCCATTTATCCTGACGCCAGCCAGTCAGTCGAAATGCTTACCCCGCAACCCTGCGCGCCAAGCAGGTAAGCAATTACTACCACATTTAAAGTCTTTGGTGTGACCAGATCGGGCATCGAACCCACGATCGACCTCCCGCACCGAGGCGGACGCTCTACCACTACACCACTGTGTGGCGGTTCTTTTTTGGTAGAACTAATCTGTTGTCCAAACAGTTTTGACTGTGTAGATGATATGGCTGAACTTGATTCATAGTCGGATACATGCCATTTTATAAGAATCCAGACATTCTCTAACGTTGGACATTAGTATCTTAAAATGAATAAAGGAAGTTAATTACACTTCCGTCACTAATTGAAGGGGTTCAGCTCTTTGCCCCGTTTGAAGCAGAAGGTTAAAAAAGTGTTCGCCGATCAATAATTAGAAAAAACCTGACGGGTCGGGTCACCTGTTTAACAATCGCTACAAATGTATCATCATTTCTTTGATTTAACATCAGTTCGTTGTAACTGCATTTACGGTTCACATGATTTCTCTTGTGTTCATATTCTCTACTGTAACGATCCATTTGATTGTATATAATAGTTATGTTTTTATATTTGAGGAATTTTTCTTTATCGTGACTGTCATTTCATGTTTACGTTATAATCGTCATTAGGTCAAGTGGGAGTAATTCATTTTCCATAGACGACCAGTATAGCATTATGGGTTATGGTTCGTTCCCAACAAGTGAACCTGTCTCAAAATGAAGTTCAGTATAAGAACTGCCAAATAAATTTAGCAAAGAAAACATACAGGTCAAATGGAAGGTCACCAAGTTTACTTTCAATTTCAGAAAATACAGGATATTCTGAAAATGCCTATTTGATTGTCAATATAGCTAAAAGCAAAAGACATCCCACCCCTCAATACAACAACCAATGGAAGTTCAAAAATCGGAACAAACCTCCAGAGATTACAAGAAAAAATACAACAATTCGACCAAGCAACACTATTTTGGTTATAAATCAATCAGAGGTTATTTAACTTTCAACAATATCATTATTGTCCCGTGGGAGACAACCTCAGTCTTATATATATATTCATCTGCAATTTCAATTTACCTCCCTTTGACCATTATGTTATTCTAAAATTACAGAAATAAGAAACTCACGACACCGTTTTGCGGAAGTAATACATTTGGCAACATCCGGTTTGTCATCAAAAAATCAAAAATTGGATTTTCTTGAATGACGCATCAGCTGTCAAATAAACAAACACACAAGGATGGCGTTTCATCCACATTCTGAGGCAGACGAGTCTTTTGATTACTTATTTAAGATCGTTTTAATCGGTGATGCAGATGTTGGTAAAACATGTGTCGTTCAAAGGTTTAAATCGGGGACTTATGTGGAGAAACATGCAAGCACCATTGGTGTTGATTTCACAATGAAGACACTACAGATTGACGGAAAACTTGTCAAGGTATCAGAATTAAATGTCTTAATAGAACTTGATTGGCAATCAACATCTTTACAATTTATGAGTATACCCTCCTCCAAGTCCAAATTCTAATTGATACTAATTTATCCTATCTAGGTATGCTTCTGCACTCTAGCATTTCACAGTTTAAAGGTCGTTTCAACCCATTCATAATCATGCTGGTAAACAGAGACATATTAATACAGAGATTCTAATCACCGTGAAATCTCGCATTCTTTCGCGGGATTGCTAAGAGTCGCGTAATCCTTGTCCTGCACGCGCTCATAGCAAGCGTCTGATAACCTTGATAGTGGAATACTCAAAGTCAATCAGAATACAACAATAAACTTACTTTTACTTAGACGAAAACAGAATGACAACTATTATAATATGAGTATAGGTGCTACCTATTTCGGGTAAACATTTATTAACTTTTGTGATCGGTAAATAATTCCCCGCGAACCCTTTCTTGGCAAGTTGCAGTAAGATCAGTTATTTATGTCAATTACTAGTCCTACCAACCTATGCCCTTTATAAAGTACTTCAAATAAAACGATTCCATAATTTACGGAACTACATTTGTGACCAGTCAAACTAATGTTTCCTATAGTTTCTGTCGTTTTCCTTTTGGTTATTTATTCATCATTTGCGTTACGCTAATAGAATGACGTCATATTACAAGAATTTGGATTTATAACTTCCGGAAATTAAAAATAACCTTATGAGTTGTTATTTGAACTCGTTTTAGAAATAGATGACGAGTGTTATTAAATAGAAATTATCACACATAAAGTTACTTGTGCTCGTTCCTTTATCGAGTACGTATTATTATATTTAATTATTTCCTCTAGAAGGTGTTTTTGTTTTTGTTTCGATATTTTCTTTTCATCCAATCAAAACATAGCAGGATCGTGACTGCATCGAAAAATACACTCTGGACACAATTTTTGGAAAGACGGTATAGCAAAGTTTTGTAAAGTTCATACACATTACCTATTGACGGGAAACTTCGCCGTCGATTGTTTACCCGTATAAAAATATATGCAAAGTCTCTACATAACACTTATCAGCGGTTGTAATGAAGACACGAGTAGTTCATAAATAAGTTACATGACTAACACATCTTGCCGTACCACCGATGAGATTTGGTCTTTTTTGAAGCCCAAGTACCCTTACTCTGTATTTATATGTCTCTGGGGTAAACAAATTGCCGGTATAGCTGGTATGTTTTAATTGGAATTTGGATGAAAAGAAAACTTAAAAAAAAAAGATTTCAAGAGGATTTGATAACTAAGATAAAAAGCTTCTTGATAAATCATAAAGGAACCTGATATAAATGTAATTTTCTGTATCCACATAATGACAATCGTGAATGGGTTCAAAAATCAAAGCATGTTTTTTTTTTCATAAATATTTCTATACAGTTACTAAATAGGAAATTGTTTTGGTATTTCAGTAGATTCAACAAGAGACATTAAAATACTGAGATTTTTCTCCGAGTCAGATTACACAAAGATCAAATCTTGCTTAGATTTTGTCGGTATGGAGCGACTAATTTAGTGAGATGATTATTTTAAGACTCACAACATAGAGTTTGGTTGAGTAATAAGAGAGAGATATTGTGTGGAATACTTATTTATCTATTTTTTCAGCTCCAAATCTGGGATACTGCTGGTCAGGAGAGATTTAGAACGATAACTCAGAGTTACTACCGAAGTGCGAATGGTGTTATTATGGCATATGATATAACAAAGAGGAACTCATTTGATAGTGTACCAAGATGGTTAGATGATGTGAAACGTTATGCTGGTCAAAATATTGTACAGATTTTAATTGGTAAATATGTTACTTTATTTATTTCTCGACAAGAAATGTATATTAGGGGTGTTAAAGTTTAAAAGTTTCGAGAAAAGTTCCTTATTTCTTTGAATAATTAATATTGGCACATTTATTATGTCGGAAGCGATTGGATGAAAATTATTCATAGACATGTCATTTAAAAGGCGTAATAATTGCAAGAAAATAATCCAGCATACACCTTTTTACACTTCTTTTACAGATCTGATGTCTTTTGAAAACGAAAAGGAGATAAATCATGAACACATTTTTTAGAATAAGGTATAAGGTCATTTCTAAAAATGGCTAAAACATATTGAAAAACATACCATTATTTAAGTCATTTGCTCTCTTTTTCATTCCTTAGTCTTGGGTGTATATATAACTGTAGGTTCAAAGTCCTTGATCATAATTGGCCATGCAGTTTTACAGAACTACACAGTGATCTTATCACTTTCCCACCTGCAGATGCATTTTGACGAAATAGCAGCAGATGACTTTTGAAAACATTGTCACAAATTGGTCAACATCATGAGCAATTTATCCTTTGGCCACAATGTTTTCAACTTTATTTAATAATTAATATATCTTTAATGGAGATTTTTCAGGGTTTTATCACTGGTTTCAAAGTCGTCTGCTGCAGATGACTTTTGAAAACAGTGTGACAAAATGAGAAATAGCTCAAAACCTTTTTTGTCGAGATGATTTCAATCCTGTTGCAGATATTTTGTATGTGGGAAAAGGTTTAGATAGGTATATTATTGTATTTTACATATGTACATACTTCAATTACTTGCAGGTAACAAGAGAGATTTGGAACCATTGAGAGAAGTTCCGTTCACAGAAGCAAATGCATTTGCCCAACATCACAGTATGGTTTCCCACTTGGAAACTTCAGCAAAAGAAAATACAAACATAGATGAAACATTTGTTAAAATTGCTAAGGTAAAAATAGTGTGATTCAATCACATAACATGTTTATATATTTGTTTGTTGACCAACTTTTTAATTCTCTCACATATAAAACAAATATGCAGTAGACATCTTTAAAACCATACAGACAAGGTATGGATAATGTTTATAAATGAGAGCAACTATTGAATGAAGTTGAAACATGTAGGCAAAAGGAGAAATTGTTCATATTATGAGCAATTTCTCCTTTCGCCTTTACAGGGCCTGCTCTGGGTTGAATTTTTCTTTCGCCACCACTTTCGCCACATTGAAATAAAGTTCGCCACTTTTAAATTTTAGGAGCCACTTTTAATTTTTAGGAGCCATTCATTTTCGCCAATCTCATCAATGGGTCCAATAATTGTTTGTACTCGCCCATAATTAAATAGATTTTTCCCAATCAAAAATGACAAACTTACATTGTCATTAAATCATGAAAGGCCTACGTTGATCGTCGAAACTTGCTTCAAAAAGCGTGTTGATATATCTAATGGATCTATAATTGCCAATTATTGCCAATTATCATATGTACGGCCTTTAATGTATCAATATCGCTCAGAGTTGTTGGTCAGTCGGATTAAAAGGCTGAATTAACACTTCACAACAATAACACAGGTGTGAAATACACAAGCTGTCAAAATGATAAAAACAGGTGTCGTAAAAATGTCCTAAAGTGGTCACTGGTTCCCGACATTGAATCAAGTGCATTATCTTAGATTAACGGAAACAGTCACTGTATGTCGTAAACTGATATCCAAAACATGTAAATGTTGATGATAAAAACCTTTCGCCACTTACATTCAACACTCATGAAATAACTTCGCCACTTTAAAATAATCTTCGCATTTGGCGAAAGTGGCGAACGACAGCGCGGGCCCTGCCTTTATGTTTTCTGAAGCTGACTGCTGCATATGCTTAAAAATGTGTCTGCATATGGGAAAGAGTTAAGCCACAAAAGTTACAACTTTTGGAAACCTCTTGTTTAATGTGACAAGCCTCCATTAATAATATCATTTGTTCAAGTTTTTTAGCATTTCATTTACGCAAGCAAAATAAATTTGCAGCAGAAGACTTACAGGGTTTTTTAAAACATCTATGTGAAAGCATGAGAAGTCTCTGTAAATGAAAGTATAATTATTTTGTTCAATGGAAAACATTGTGGCAAAAGGAGAAATTGATCATGATGAGTTATTTCTCCTTTTGTTACAATGTTTTCAAAAGTTGCCTGCTGCAGAGGCATCAAATGTGACTTGTATGAGAGAAGGGTAATTCACTTTTTGCCACCAGTGTAGATCCATCCATCCATGCAAATTGATCTGCACTGTCGGTTAATTTATAAAAAGACATTTTCAGAAGCTTCGGACATTACAGGTTTTGTGCTAAAGACCACATTGGAGAATACAATTCCCTGTCTATTAAAACAATTACAGACCACCTGTGAACAAATACCAAAGTGTTGCCTTCCCATATAAATGGTTTATTTAGTGAAATATTTACTAGTATACAATTATATGAAGAATGATGTAACAGGACATAAAATGATGTAACTGGACACCAATTGTATAACAAGACACCAAAAGACTGCACTTCCATAAGTGTGTAACAGGACACCAAAGAAAAAACTCAAGAAATAACATAAAAACATAAAACATATTCAGTATAATTCATTCTCCATTTAAATGAAAATATAATAATCATGCAAATATGTATTTATAACGTAAGCAAAAGTGATTATGGATGTAGAACATGCTTTCCAGGACAATCGATGTAACAATTCAAAAGAGACCCAAATCGCAATCTTTCCCCCCATTGAAATCTGAATAAAAAATGATCTGTAGCGGATTAAATAGATTCGCAATCATCTCTGGATAATTTAAATCAACAAATAAAAAGCAAACACCCATTGAGATACATATATAAGCAACCACTGATTACCCAAATTGGCGTTGTGTATGTAACAAAGTTTCAGAAGTATTACAGTTTCATTTTTCGGGCCGCCATTTTGACATACTCTTGTTGTAAAACAGCTGTTACTGTCATAAATCAATGTAAGAGTCAATGTCGCAATTAGAACAGCCAATATTAAGTTTCCTCCTAGGTGATAGACGAAGCATTTTTTTAATTACAAAAAAATAATGTGATGTAACAAAAAGGACACATTTTCATACACGATATTTTGACTCCATGTCAAATTAAATCTACCTGTCCAAGAATAATGTATTTACAACATTAACAAAGAACTGTAGTGATCACGTGATTGGAATGCAATGGAAATATGGTTATCGGTCCAGGTTTCGAGTTTTGGTGCTATTTAGACGTGATGAAACTGGGTGGACACATTTCGTTACATCACTTTCCGATTTTATTTAGAAACAAAATCGTATGTTGCCCTCTTAACCTTAAAGATATATCTTCAAATAATTTGTTAAATTATTATTTCACACAATAAGTTTGCAGGTTTTAAATAAAAAGAAAAACAGTTTGTTTTGCGCTGAATTAAATGAAATTAACAGTTCTTTCAAACGTCAATGGCATATCATTTTAATAGATTTAGTGGTTTCTAACAATTTATGATATGTTGTTAAACTATATAACAGTTCTACAAATACAGGAGAATAAATCATGATTCTGTGATGTAACACAAATTCCCGGACACCATATTATGGCTCATATATTATACGAACAGTCCAACCTGTTTATAAAGACCAGCCATGGGAAGTGACCAATGTAGTCTTTGTTCACAGGTGGTTATTAATTGCAGAGTCATTTATGAAGAAAATTAGTCATTGGGAAATCAAAAGTGTGGTTGCTATAGACAGGGGATTGCTATACAAAGGTGCTCTGTATTCAAATTGGTTGGTTTCTACACTTGTCAAAAAAAATATCAAAAGATTGTTTTTGTTTGTCTTTCTTAGAGCATGGATAATTTATACAAATTTAAATTGATTTAAATGTTTTATGTTTGACTACATTTTCAGGAATTGATTCACAGATATGGAGGAGAAGTAACCCTAGATTCCTCCAAACAAGACAGTCTAAAATTGGACTCTAAGTCAGTGAGTAAGGGTTGGGGCTGTTGTGGTACTTAACTACCAAGCAGCTGCGCGTACATTCCTTGTTGACATGAACAGAGTGATCTCTTGGTCCTTTGGGGTTGGTTAGCAGACAACCATTTAGACCAGTGGGAATATGAATATTCTCATTATATTCTGCATGAGTGAGTCAACTAACGATGATTGTGATGCAGGAGAAGTGAGTTTTGGCGAAGGATCTGTTCGACCATTTACTTGACATGGTGTTTTTAACCCATTCCTGCTTGCAAATGCTTTTTGCACAATTGCACCAGAGGACTTTGGAAACAGTGTGGCAAACGGAGAAATTGCTCATACTGAGCAAGTTTTCCATTTACTACAAAATTGCAACTTTATTATTTTGTCTAAATGTTTTTAAAAGTGTCTGCTTTAAAATTGCTGTAATTGAGAAAGGGACAAAGTCCTCTGCTATTCAATAATCACAAGGAATAAATGTTACTTAAAGAATAAAAGAAGTTTAATTTTGATACAAAGTTAAAAGTTGAAATATTGATGTTGAAAGCAAAAGAAATCAAATTTGTTCTGTATCAGGGGGAAAATATCATCCCTTTCCCCCCATTATACAACAAATTAGCAACAGACCACTTTGAAAACATTGAGACAAAAAATATTGAAAATCTCTGTAAATGAAATTTACCGGTTCCAAGCACAATGCTTTTGTGAAAGATTGTGGGTTGGTTTACATAGAGAGACAAAGTAACACAAATAGTATTGAAGGTACCGTGCCTCCCTTTTTAGCTCACGAAGTGCAAGGTGAGCTATTGTGATCACATTTTGTCCGTCGTGCGTCGTCAACATTTCAGCTTGTTAACACTCTACAGGCTACATTTTGCATCCAATCTTCATGAAAGTGTATCAGAACATTCATCTCTATCAAATCTTGGACAAGTTCGAAACTGTGGTCAAAGGTCAAAAACGTGTTAATCTTGTTAACACTCTGGAGGTCACATTTTCAACTTGAGCATGTTGAAACTTTATCAGAATGTTTGTCTTGATGATATGTAGGTCAAGTCCGAACATGGGTCAAGTCGGGTCAAAAAGTAGGTCACTAGGTCAAATTGAAGGAAAATCTTGTTAACACTCCAGAGGCCGCAATTTTTGCTTCAGCAGTTTGAAATTTTGTCGGAATGTTTGTCTTAAAGATATCTAGGTCAAGTTTGAATATGGGTCATATTGTGTCAGAAACTAGGTCACTAGGCCAAATTGAAGGAACATCTTGTTAACTGTGTAGAAGACGCATTTTTTGCTACAGCAGCTTGACATTTAATGAGAATGTTTATCTAAATGATATCTAAGCCAAGTTCGAATATGGATCATGTAGGGTCAAAAACTAGGTCACTAGGCCAAATTAAAGGAAAATCTTGTTAACAATTTAGATGCCGCATTTTTTGCTTCAGCAGCTTGAAATTTGGTTAGAATGTTTGTCTGAATTTTATCTAGGTCAAGTTCGAATATGGGTCATATTGGGTCAAAAACAAGGTCAATAAAGGAAAATATTGTTCAAACTCCGGAGGCCGCATTTTTACTTTGAGCAAGTTGAAAATTTGTCACAAGGTTGTCTTGATGATATCTAGTCCATGTTGGAATATGGGTCATATCAGGTAAAAAAATATAGATCACTAGGTCAAATCTTGTTAACACTGTGGAGGTTGCATTTAGAATAATTGTCATGATGTGTTTTGCATTGCAGTACATTGTATAATTAAGGTGAGCGATCCAGGGCCATCATGGCCCTCTTGTTTTTAAAGAGCAGTGGACCGAATGATTTTTTCTAAGTTTGTAGTCAATTAATTTTCACAATTCTTGTGGTTAGTGTAGTATTTACCTATTATGATCCATTGCCATAACTGATAGTTTTGAAGCAAAACATCTGGACTACATGTTTATTCTATTAAGTGCTAGATTTTATCACTTTCATCAGATATTTTCAGAGCTCAAGTTAAGGAGTGTTTTCCTTGTTCTAAAATCCTTATTTGATCTGCTAACCCTATGTTGTGGGTTCTCAAATAAAGATCCTTTTGAGTATGCAAAACATAGGGGCTGGTTGGATAATAAGAGAGATATTGTTGTGAAAAGAGCTGTAAATCCCTTCTTATCTGGATCTCTGCATTTTTAACCTTTCCCACATGCTTCAAAACTTCAGCAAACAAGTAATAGACTATTCTGGCAAACAAATAGAAACACATTTATTGGAAAGAGTTGAATAACAGTGTGGTAACAGAAGTGTTACACCTAGATATATTTTCACTGAGTTGGCTACAAAAGTGATTTCCATGATCTTACATTTAATCCAATAATATGTTTTTGTTTTTGTTTTTTCATGCTTTTAGTTCCTGATGCCATAATAGAAAAAAATATATATTTTATTTTCAACTTAAGCATAACTGACTGTTCATATTTGATATTAAAAAAAATATACATGCACATACAGAAATGTTTAAAACAATGCAATATTTGAAAAATAAAGATTTGATTCATATCTGAGTTATTAGTGAAAATCATAAACTCACTTTTATATAATCCACTGAAAGCATGAAGTACCATTATTTTTCACAGATTATTTGTTCCAGGACATATAGCCATAACTTGTAAGATACATGTACATGTATACTTATAACTGCTTCCCTTTTGTTCTCAAGTCTATTCAATAATTATACTTTAATTTAATATACAGATTTCCATAATTTGTCCTAGATGTTTCAAAGTGGTCTGGTGTAGATTTGCTGTATGTGGGAATAGGATGAAAATGTTATTTTGACTGGTCAGGACTAGTAAACACAGAATGAAGTCAGTGTCAAAGTTCACTTGTAGGCAAATACATGTACTTACAATTCTCAGGTGATATATCTTTGACTTTATTGATCATTATTGATAGTGTGCTTGATATTGTTATTCTTTTAAACCTTTTCCCACATACAACAAATATGCAGCAGAAGACTTTGAAACGATACAGAAAATCTCCATAAAAGTAATTATAATTATTGAAAAGAGTTGAAAACATATTTCTGCCTGGATGTTATAAAAGTCTTCTGCTGCAGATTAGTTGTATGTTGGAAGGGGTTAGTTGACTTTTTACCTCTTGAACGATTTCTAGAAATGTCTGTGCATATTAAAGAATATAGGGGTATAAAAAGGATCCAAAACTTCTACAAATGTTGAAGATGGGGAAGAAGAATTTGCTTATCATGGACAAATGATTATTTAACCCTCTCCCACATATAGATGTCTTTTAACCCTTTCCCTCATACAACAATTCTGCAGCAGACGACTTTGAACATATTTTGTCAAAAAATAGAAAATCTGTATAATTGAATGGAAAACCTATGACTAAAAGTGGTAAACATTGTGTCAAAAGGAGAAATTGCTCGTTTTGAGCAATTTCTTCTTTTGTCACTATGTTTTCAAAAAGCTGTTTGCTGCAGAGGCGTCAGAAAGCGTCTATATGAGGGAAAGGGTTAAGGCATCTGCAACGGACGACTTTTGAAACAGATGCGACAAAATGAGAAATTGCTCAAAACAAACAATGTTTTCAACTATTTTCAGTAATTATTATACTTCCATTTATAGAGATTTTCCATATTTTTCATAGATGTTTGAAAGCCATCTCCTGCAGTTTTGTTGTAAGTGGGAAAGGGTTAAAGTTCATAAATCACAAATGCTTCAAGTAAACCATGATGAGGAATTGGATAAACTTACTTAACTGTGTTTAATGCTTTAATGGTTTTTTTGTGTGTTATTTTATATGTGACATTTTCCAAAGTTTTATTTATATGTCAGTCTTCGGTGAATCATACATATGATGTTAAATGATTATAGCAGTAATAATATAAAATGTATATAAATTTGTACCCTTAAGTTTTCTCCACAAAGGTTTTCAAATTAGTATTTTGATGAACTTAAATATTTTGAAGTATTTATTTTTTTAGGAAAAAGCTATGTCTTTTGCAAATTTTACTGCAATACAATAATACTATTTAGCATTCATTTATAACATTTTTCCTCCAGAGCTATTTCTAAAAATTTACAATTTATTACCAAAAAGAGACAAATTTGTGTCTCGAAAAATGACAATTTAATTGGTTATATTGCCGAGGTGAAAATATTTGTTATGGTGCTGTTACAACTAGTATTAGAAGCGTAGTAAATCAAAAGGATATACTGTAAACTCCCGTGATAGGAAACGAAATTAGAATTTTCAGATTTCTTTTTCCGTTCTTTTAACACTTTCCCTCATATAGACGCTTTCTGACGCCTCTGCAGCAGATGGCTATTTGAAAACATTGTGACAAAAGAAGAAATTGCTCAAAACAAGCAATTTCTTCTTTTGCCACAATGTTTTCCACTTTTAGTTATAGGTTATCCATTCAATTATAGAGACTTTCTATGTTTTGACAAAATATGTTCAAAGTCGTCTGCTGCAGAGTTGTCGTATGGGGAAAAGGGTTAAGATCTTTTTCTGAAAATACTTGCCAGATTTTCAAATGACTTTGCAGAAATGTTCTTAGAATAGACTTTTAACAGATTCTTTCAAGCCATATTTTTTTTGATAAAAAAACATGGCTGCAAGACGTCTGGACAGTTTTAATTTATTTGCCTATAACGGAAACTTAAAAATGTTCTCCTGAAAACATGTTCCTGAATTTCAAATTTTATAAAATGTTTTGTTTGTGTTTCAGATTATAATAAACCTTTCTCACATGTATCTGCAGAAGAAGATTTTTGAAAACATTGTGACAAAAGGAGATATTGCTCAATATGAATTTGTTTACATTTGTTTGTGTTTGTTTTATTTTAATCCTCTCCAATCTACCAGAAATCTGCAGCAGACAACTTTTAAAACATGTTGCGAACATATTGAAAATCTTGTAAAAAGAAAGTATATTTATTGAATACAGTTGAAAATATTGTGGCAAAAAGAATAAATTGTTCATCACATGATGATCAATTTCACCTTTTATTACAAATGTTTTCAAAAGTCATCAGCTACAAATGCTTCAAAATGCGTCCTTATGACATTGTAGGAAAGGGTTAAACAGTGTCTTTACTATATAATCTATACATCAGATTGGAAATGCTTTTTTTCAAACTTACAATTTCTAAAGTAAGCATTACTTACATACAAATATAATCAGCAGATTTTCGTCATAATTATTTTAACAGAAGTTTTTTTGTACAATTGTATATAAGAATTTATAAACCTGTTTCTATATATTTAGATTCAGTTTTGAAAATGGACCATATTTGATATATGAATCTTTGATAAGAAAATGTATTTATAATAGTAAAATATTGGTTTTGACAGAGGAAAGATTTATCTTAGCTTTTAAAAAATTCCCCTGAAAGAGTTGACTTTTGTTCCCTATCTCCTCTGATTATGTCAATACAATTAAAGTCAACTTCTTCAGCATGTAGCAAAATTATATAGACGCTTACCGACATACAGATTTCTTTCTGACACCTCTGTAGCAGACACATTTTGAAAACATTGTGGCAAAAAGAGAAATTGGTCATGATGTCATGATGAACAATTTCTCCTTTTGCTAGAATGTTTTTAACTCTATTCAACACTTATTTATAGTTTTCACATATTCTTGTCTGGAAGTTTTCAAAGTCATCTCCCTTGAGGCGTCAGAAAGTGTCTGTATGTGGGAAAGGACTTATAACAGCTAAGTGATTAACCCTTTCCCACATACAAAAAATCTGCAGCAAACAACTTTAAAAATGTCTCCAAAAAAAGGAAAATCTTTAAAAATTGCAGGTATAATTACTGGATTTTTTTTTAAAACATTCTGGCAAAAGGAGAAATTGCTTGTTTTGAGCAATTTCTCCTTTGTCACAATGTTTACAAAAGTTGTTTGTTGCAGAGGGGTCAGAAAGTCTGTATGAGTGAAAGGGTTAACATCAGTTAAGTGATTAAAAAGAGATATTCATTTATGAAGGCTCAAAATATTTTCTTTTAAATTAATTAGCATTTATTGTCTTATATTTATTAGTGTTTGTTATCATTTATACATTGAATTTTATGTTGATATGTAAATTGTTATATTTCTTTGCTTTATATTATTCCCTGGCCAAAAGTGGCAGTGGACTTAAGTGTTACCTCTCGACATTTTCTTCTTTGTTTGTCTAACATAACGACAGTTGTAATTGTGGGCGGGGCTTAACTCAAAAAGTCGTAGCGTCAATTGGTTTAAGCTCATTTTCTTTTAATGTATGATTGATTAGGTTCATATCACAGCAACCAGTTCACCTACTCATACGTATTTCCTGGTTTTCCCACACCAGTTCACCACACAACATACTTTCCAAGCAAGCGGCTGCTTTTCCACTTAGACTGTTAAACATGATGCATGTCACCACGACTTTCATCAAACGTATGTAGATAAGTCAATGATATATGGAGGATAGTTGTATTATTATGTCTTACTTTCCAGAAGTGGATAATTTTTACTCAGATGTTTTTGAAAGGGAAGATCTTAAAAATGATATATCATGGAAAGGTAATGTTGCAATACAGATTTCAAAGCATGGGATATTTATGTAAAACGTTTTTTCATTCAATTTCTCCTTATGTCACAATGTTTTCAAAGGTCTTTTCTGCAATTACATCAAAATGTGTCTACATGTGTTAAAGGGTTCATTGTTTCCCTGTTGCAGATGAACATTTGTAGCAGCTGTATATTTTGAAAACATTGTGCCATAGAAAAAAGAATGCACAATTTCCAACAATCCATCAAAAGTAATCTTCAAATTGTCTTAACCCTTTCCCTCATATAGACGCTTTCTGACGCCTCTGCAGCAGACGGCTTTTTGAAAACATAGTGACAAAAGAAGAAATTGCACAAAACGTGCAATTTCTCCTTTTGACACAATGTTTTCCACTTTTAGTCATAGGTTATCCATTCAGTTATGGAGATTTTCTATTTTTTGACAAAATACGTTCAAAGTCGTCTGCTACAGAATTGCCGTATGAGGGAAAGGGTTAAGACATTTGGTTTCACTTTTGTTTCCAGACATTTCACTGAAGACAACTCTGAAACCGATAATATCTGGGGAATGGCTTATAAAATCATGATGACTGGGTATTTATGTTAAATCATCATGATATAATTTCGCAATGTGTGATTGATAAATTGTCTGAATGATGTCTTCTTATTCTATTTCTTTGCCCCTACTTTTACTGCATTGAATCTACAATGGTAGACGGATGCATGGATTTGACCATCATGGCAGTGACTAGTGACCTGTTTGCTTGAAAGTGAATTTGATATCCTGGAACTTTTATGTGTCTAAAGCTTGTTTTGAATTAAATATTTATACTGCTTTATTGGGGGTGTTTCGGAGATAAAAATCCAGATACAAAAATAAACATTGACTCTTGTCTTTTGCTAAGCTAAGTGTAAGGGTTTGGATAATATTCAGTTTTCATATGGTACTCAGCTTGACAATTTATGTGACAGCAAAGGATGAAAATGTGTTTGGACATATTCAAGCATCCGTCTACCATAGTGGTATCCCACCTGCAGATGCATTTTGAAGCAATAGCAGCAGACGACTTTTGAAAACATTGTGGCCAAAGGTGAAATTGTTCATGTTGAGCAATTTCTACTTTTGCCACAATGCTTTCAACTTTATTTAACAATTAAGCTATCTTTTATGGACATTTTTCAAATTCGTCTGTTGCAAATTTGTTGTATGTGGGAAAGGGTTAACTTAAGTGGCTATGTAACTGAATTTACGTCAAAGTTATTCATCAATGACTAGAAAACTAGTGCATGTAATATTGTGTAATAAAATATTCTAAGGTCATTTTGTTTAAAAATAGATGTAAAAAAATATTTTGACCACTTTTCATCCAATAGATTGCTTGAGGTCTTTCTGATATACAACAAATCTGCAGCAGATAATTTCAAAAAGCATCTAGGCAAAAAAATAACAATAGTTGAATAAAATTGAAAACACTTTGGCAAATGAAGAGCAATTTCTCTCTTTGTTACAAATGCTTTCAAATGTCGTCTGCTACAGATGTGTTGAAATGCGTCGGGGTTAAATTATCAATATTGGCAGATTTTCCATATACACTTAGTTACATTTTAACAATTTGTAATTTTTTTTGTCAAATGTTGCATCCAGAATTTTATTACGTGTAGATGAACAGTGGAGACTATTCAGATGATCAGGCTTGCCTGAGTCTTCATCCGTCACTTACTGCTTGATGCGGCTCATAGTCTTACACAATGTCTATTCACCAGGTGAATCTTGTTAACTGTATGTAAGAGAAGTGCAATAACAGAGATTATGTGAAAGAAAACTGTGTTCTGTTATTATTATCCCCTAGCAATGAGGTCATCGAGAGTATATAGGGAACCGCCGGTACGTGTGTGTCCCAACGACGTCATCGCTTAAGCAACTCCATACACATGTTCCCTAGCATTGCCTCTTGTACTGTTGCTTCACCGACCTAGGTAAAAGGTCAAGGTCACAGTGACTATTGTACTTCTTCAGGTAACGATGTAATCCTTTAAGCAACTTTCCTTATCCCATTGTGTTGAAACTTAACTTACATGTTCGCTTACATCGCCTCTTGTACGAGTTCGCATTTTACCGACCAAGGTCAAAGGTGACGGTCGAATTGACTATTTGAAGTTTGTAAAAACGACGTCATCACTCTAGCAACTTCTACTTTAAACGATTATTATAAAACCGAATACACATGTTCACTAGCATTGCCTATTGTATGAGTTCGCGTCTTACTGACCTAGGTCAAAGGTCAAGGTCACTGTGCCATTTATATCTCGAATTTCACCGACCTAGGTTAAAGGTCAAGGTCACAGTGACTTTAAAATCTTTAAAAAACAATATCATTGCTTAGTTCTTATCTGATTGGGATGAAACGGAACACACATGTTCAACAGTGTTTCCTCAAGTGCGGGTTTGCACTTCACCAACCTAGGCCAAAGTGACTATTATACGTCTGTTCGAAACGACGTTATGGCTCTAGAGACTAGTTTTCTTATCCAATTGTAATGAAACTTAAATTCTATGTTCACAAGTATTTTATCTTGTATACATCTGCGTTTCACATAAAACATATGATCTATGCATCCCCTATTATATAATATATGGGTTCATGTTTTACAAACTAAGGTCAAAGGTCAGGGTCTCGGCATCTAATTTAAGCTATACACCATGATGTCATTGCTCTAGAAACGGTATTTCCTATCTGATTGTTTTGAAACTTAAATCCCAGGTCGAAGTGACTATAATACATTTGTATAAAACAACCTAATCGCTCTAGCGCTTTCATTTGTGGACGGAATTCCTTCACATCCCATACTCAGGTTCAGTGTCAAAAGAGCTTGGAGGTGTTAACGTTTTACCGAACTACGTAAAGGTCACATTGACAAAAGTGTGTCTGTGTCTGTATTAAACTACTTCAACGCTCTAGCACTTGCATGTGTAGACATAATTCCTCCGTACCTCATACACTGTATTACTGATATGTTTGTATTGCTTTTATATCTTTCTTAGGCTTTATCAAAAAGAGATATAGCAACTTCTTCTTATAATATAAAGTTAAACCTGAAGTGTTCATCCAGAGAATTAACTGACTTATTTTTTTTCAAAGTCAAAACTGTTTATGATTTAGAAGCACATGGCTTGAATACATAGTTCAGAAGAAGAATTTGCTTTCTGTGTAATATTGTCCACTAATAACCAATCAAGAGTCTTCATATTTTCGTATCACGATAGCCATTGCTCAAGGTGGTGTATTTCCATCACTCTCATTTCGTCACGTACATTTAGCTCTAAACGACATCTCTCAAAGCACTGGGCCAATTTCAACAGACATTCACAGGAATGTTACTTTGGTCGTCTTCTTTCAAAATTGTTCAACGCTTTCAATTGTATGTAGAAGAGGTTTTTTGAGAAATGTTCCTTATTTGAACCTCTGCAAAATTACCAAAGCCACATTATTTGATTTAAAACATAGCCGCCATAACTAATACGGGTCAACAAATCGACGGCGAAGCCGGCGATGTTTCCCGTCAATATATTATGTGTATGAACTTTGCAAAACTTTGCTATACCGTCTTTCGGAAATATGTGTCCAGACTGTTTTTTTCATGCAGTCACAATTCTGCTACGTTTTGATTGGATGAAAATAATGATGAATAAATAACCAAAGGGAAAACGACAGAAAGGATAGTTTGACTCGTCACAAATGTAGCTCCGTAAATTATGGAATCGTTTCATTGGAAATACTTTATGAAGGGCAAGTTGATGATTGTTTGTACCTGTCATCATAATTTCATGGATTTAAAATCTTGGCCATATTTCAAATTTGAATATATGCTTAACCGGATGATGATTATTATTTGCTTTGCTTAGGACGGTAGGACTCGTGCTGCAAGCAAGGTGCTAACGGCAGTTCACGGGACATGATTTATCGATCACAAAAGTTAACAAATGTTTAGCCGAAATAGATAGCACCTATACTCATATTATAACTAACCTTCTTTAGTAAGATAATAAAGCAGAGGTAATGCTCAACAAAAACAAACCATACAGTTTTATCTGGCTCTAGACTATTTATCAGTTACTCATAAGCTTTTAAGAAACGTCTGGCGACGTTGTCCTTTTGGGATCAGATCGACTGGATGCGCAGACAAATTATGATATTCACTTGATATGAATATGCCAAGTTTGGTATTCAAAGAGCACGACTAGAATGCGGATAGAAAGCTTTCATTCACGGTTACACTTAATGAAGTATATACCCATCTTTAACACAAATTCAATACATTTCGAGAAATGCAAGTTTCCTTATTTGACCAGAGATTTCCGTATCATTATGCACTTTTAATTTTCATATGCGCCAAGTGCTGCTTTTTTTCTCAATCTTTATTAAATAACAAGCTCCCATATCAAAATTCAGTTGTATCCACCATATAAGTACAACCTGATTACCTTTCAATTTGTACGCCTAGGATTCTTTTATACAATAACCTGTTTCTCCAAAATTGTAAACCATTGGAATTGTAAAATAGAACAGGTATTTCATGCATATACAAATTATACACATGTAAGTTTGATCGAATTGTATTGTGACGAAAGAAAAAAAAGATGATTCGGATATAAATGCCTATTATTTTCCTCATGTTGTCAACATTTTGTCCGCTACATGAGTCAAAGTTATCTGTATTGGTATATATGGGGTTAAACAATGTACTGACGTAATGTACATGTATTGTTGTTGTACAAATATCAGTTCTGTCAATAGAGAAATCGGTGTAGGAATACAAGCAACTGCTTAAGCATGTTTCATTGGACCACAATATTTCCAATATCGGTCTTCAGTAGATTATAATGAATATCAAGAGAGTCATTTGCCCTTGTATAGCTTTATTGACCTGAGCATCTTGACCAAATAAGATTTCTGACATATTATCTTGTAATTAAACAAAAAGTTGAAAGTTTTGTCATTTCACTCCCTAACTTAATCCACCTGGCAGTTATGTTTTCCAAACAATCGATCTGGCTTGGAAAACATTTGTACTTCAGCTTGGCTAGAACAAAACAAAAATGTCCTTATAAGGAATTAAAGCAAGTGACAGGCGTTTTACTATTTAACATTTAATTTCTTAATATCTATCCAATAAAAGAAGCAAATTTGTTATTTATTGGACTTCTCATGAATCTGTCCGACTCCATGTAACTCTTTATACTTGGCAGCGATTCAAACTTGGACAGGAAGGCGGTAAGATTAGGAAATTTATCAATGCATCCATTCTCCATGACTCGGAGATTGTCCAGTATTTCATACAGAGGGAAGTCCGCCACTGTAATCTGAAAAACAAAACAAGAATTACTTGGTAACAGAGAATAACATGCAGATGACCGAAACAGCCTTGGCTACCATAGACAAATCGTGTTTAATAATCTGATAGTGCCAAGCATTGCAATTAGTTATTGTCCGCTGGTGGTTTGCTAGTTCATTGTAAAGAAAACTCTGGAGTTAATGAATATTCAATAACATTTAGCCTGTATGCACTAAAGTCAATTAGTCTTTTGATAACACTAACAAAGGACTATATAATTACAAGTACACACATTGCTGCCGAATGCATAACAAAGGAAGGGCGATAGGGCGAAACCGTCTAAGAACGAAATTAACTGAATTAGCTGGTTCCAAAAATATATATACGAACCAAACGAATAGTTATTCTATGTGTTATTAAAAAGGACGTTGAGAAAAGTATGTATTATCTGTGACTTAAAAGGTAAACGGATGCAATTAACTTTATGTACACAGTCCGTAACCAACAGGTATGGTAAGATTAAAACTGCTGAACGAAATGCATCGGCGTCGGGTTGTCTCGGAGAATTATCCGTGTCAACTTAAGGCCAATGTTGAAAGTATCATCATAAAACAGATCCCGATAGCCTAGTTGTTAAGACATCCACTTCGGGACCAGGAGGTCGAAGGTTCGAATCCCAGTGGCTTCAGTGGGGTCCGTTCTGATATGGCCGGTTGGTAAGCCGCCAGCTAGTTTAATAAAGGAGAAGTGAAACATGTGTTCATGACAAAGGTGGCTCATAGGACGGTCAGAGATGGCCGGCACTTTCAAAGGGATGACACTATAATAAATAAATTATAACCCTTTACTTTACTTGTTTAACCCGTTGCGTGATCACACGTGCAATACTATCATTAAACTAACATACCTTTTCTCCTATAAACCAGTTCTTGGTTTTCTCAAGTCTCTTTTCCAACATAGGTAGGTGCAGGGTCAACAACTTTTCAATTAAGGGTTGTTTAAGCTCATCCTGTAACAATACATGTTGGTTAAGTATAGCAGAGCAGTTAATGACGAAACGACGGAAGTGTTGGCTATTGGAACTGTCATCAAAGAGATGGTTGATTGTATGACTGGTGTTTTGCGCCGTTTGAACGGTATTGCAGTTATATCACGGCGGCCAGTTCACCTAACGTGCTTTTCCGAACTTTCTCGAAACCAGTACTCCACACCGGCAACTGGCTACCTTCTCACATAGACTATTTAGCACATTTTTGGTGGATGAATGACGCTTGTAACAATGACTTCTATCAATTATAGGCAAGTTTAAAGGTCTGTTTGTGTGTACCGCCATCCTTGGCATGGTGACACATGGGAATAGTTTCTCGGTCTAAAGCTATGTCCGTCGGGAATTTTAACCTACATACATCATTGGGCGTCCAGGCCATCTGAATAGCCATCCAACAATAGTATATATAGACATTGAATAAATATCCAAACAACTGAAACACTTTCATGATGAGCAAAATCGCCTTTTGCCACACCTTTTCAAACGTCGTCTGATGCAGATGCATCTGCATATTGACGTTAGCTATATCGAGGATATTTGTTTGTTTTGAGTGGTTATGGAATATATCTCATGGAGAAGCGATACAATTGAATATTTTCACGAGCGCGTAGCTCGAGTGAAAATGTTAAAATTGTATCACTTCGAATTGAAATATATTCCATATCCACTCAAAACAAACACATATTTTTCTTTTTATTTTATGATAATTGATGATAAAATAATGGAACTATTTGGTGTCTTCGTACCTGTTCACACGCGGACAAATATGTGTGAATGTATTTGTTTACTACACAATGTCAGACAATGACAATAAGTCCGATTTGTTAAATTTACGGAATACGGAATTATACATGGGTATAGATAAGATAATTTTTTTATCACATGACAATGCTTGTATCCGATCTAATAATATACACATTACGTATTTCTTTATTATATATAACGTGTGTAGTACAACATGACCGGAAACTAGGATAATGACGTCATACCTATATCACTCACAGTGTGGGTGATATGGATTATATCTCACTGATAGAACTCAGTATCTCATCGTTTAGCATTAAATAAAAATTGATACTATCATAAAGCGTAAACGGTATGTTTTCCACACTTACATATTTTTGATCGTATGTAGCATTATCAATCAAAACTCTTATATCCATAGCATGGTTCAGCGTGACATCTATCATTATCTTCTCCGACTCTGTCTCGCCAGCTGAACAATCAAAAAGAAGATCAATCAATTTTATCAAACTAGATATATCTATATATAGATTAGTAACAACATTTCGTACCGAAGTCTGGAGACATTTAACGAGTTTGCACGATGTGAAAATGGGCACATATACATGTAGCCATACAAAAGGCGTAGATGTTGATCTCTCTTGTCTACGTCCCTATCAAAACGTACGTTCTTTGAATGTATTTACTCTTGCCGTGCAGAACTAGGACAATGACAATGACAATATTTTGTAGACATAAGGCCACCGGCCCATAATAATTAAATACTTTACCTTATATGATATTATTAGATCTGTCTGCATTGAAAGCATACGAGATTGTAACATTTGGGATCTTAAATCTGGTTTATATAAAACCTTGAAAACATTGATGAGAAATAGGTTATTTTGAGCAGTTTCTACTTTTCCCATCATGTTTTGAATTATTATCTACGGTAAAATTATACTTTATTATGAAAAAGGTAAAGGTTTACATATAGACAGAATGTTATAACGTCCCATAACAGTTGATTCGTGTACATATAACATATATGTTATTACATCCTATAATATATACATAGGCATACGTTTTATTATAGCATTCTATAATCCCTGCTGCATATGCAAATAACATATGGGAACATCGATCTGACTTCATAATATGTTTGAAACCATTGTTGAAAAATGGAATTACATATCTAGTATTACACTGACATAAAACTAGAACATGCGATATAAAACCATACCAAACACCTCTTCCTTCGTTTAACAGCATAATATATATATGTTGCAAGAGATTTGATAACTGACTCGTTTTTAGACGACATAATTGAAATGAACCTGTTATACGAAATGGGATTACAGTACTTAAGCGGTATATACTCATCTCTCAAACCTACATGACACGACATTGCATAACAAAATGATATTCGTCTTCTATTGCCTGAGCGTCACATAACTTGCATAACATATCGGGATATAAAACATTATTATGTCTATACTTGTCATTTTTAGAGAATGCGATCCGTTTCGTAAACAGGACATAGCACGCCTGAATTACTCTTGCCTCGCAGAATTAACTATTTGGAGAGCAGAACATTATTATAGAGTATAGAATAATCCACTTAAAATATGCGTTTGAAATCGGGCTAGAAAGTTCATGCAAGTAGCTCTTTTGAATAATATCGCCCTAGTTCTATAATTTGATGGCAATTAATGGCAACCTCATTTCCCCCAATTAAATGCAATGATTGTAGTTCAATTTGAAAGAAAAGATCAAAGAACAATCAGGTGTAAACTTATAAATTAATTAAAAGCGGGCGAACTGTTTTAGAGCAGAACATTTTCAAAAAAAGTGTATAAGAGCAGAGACAGCTCAGACATCTCTTCCTCAACATATTTTAATCGTGTAAGAAAAAAAATGTAAAATGTCTTACCCATATTGTATTTTCTACCTAAATACAACAGTATAGCGTTACTCTGTGGAATCCTTACGTCTCCATCAATGTAATATGGTATCTTTCGGAAGGATAAAAAGAAGGCGTGTGTTTATTTAATGGTGTAATATTTTATTGGTCTCGCTATACGAACATCGACCTTCAGACGTTTTGGTATTAATGGCATCACGGATTGAAGTGCTGGTATTTATGTCAGGTGTTTTGGGGGCAAATTATCGTCCTGAACCCTTTCCCACATATGCAGCAGACGACTCTTGAAAACATTGTAGCAAAAGGAGCAATTTCTCCTTTTGCCACAACGTTTTCAACTGTATCTTATCATTGAAAAATATCTCACCATGTTTGATTAAGATTGATATCACGTCGGGTTAGTTTTTTTTTACATCGAGTGCGAAACAAGCTCGATGTTTGCTTCCTGGAGACATAACCAGTACTCGAGTCGTTTGTGTGGAACAATCCTAAAGGCGGAATCCGCTCATCATTCGAACCAGGGACCTTTAGTACAAGACGCTCTACCACTGTCGACCGCACGTCAAGTTAAGCGGAGTCTTTTTGCATCTACAATCATATCATATTTTGTTTAGATTTAGGAGGGTCATACATGTAGATGTCAGACAATAGACAAGCATTGTAACCAACTAGCTTTCTTCGTTTATTATTAACATGACACATTGGGATACTCCCTATCTGTTACAGAACCCCAGATAACAGGACGTACATTGGTCTTAGATCATCAATATCCCTGTCTCTTAACATGCAATACAACAAACATGATGTGGTATCCACAACATAATGATGTGTGGGTCAAAAATGGTTTTCAGATACCGTCTCCATTGTGTAGTTGTTAGAGCGTACGTCTTTAGAGCGGGAAACATTGGGTTCGATACCCATTTGGTCATACCAAAGCCTTAAACAATGGTAGTAATATCTTCCTTGCATTGGCGCTCATACTTGAGAGGGAACTGATGATGTACCAGTAAGGTCAAGATTAAGAATACCGAAAGTACTGGTAATTTACCAAGGAAACGCCGTGCTATAACTTGAATATGTTGAAAGCGGTGTAAAACACCATTACATGTAACTCATACAAACGAACAAACGTATTTCAGGATGTGTAAAACGCTCTTGATCTAGAGATCTGACAGGCTTACATTTGGATAATCCATACAGAGAGTGAATTTCTTGCTCAGCCATTGATCCTCACTATAGTCAGGACCTACGAAAAGAAAACGATTGGTAGCATTATTTATGTTCATGCCAGTAACGTATTGTAAGTGTAAATTAAACTGCCCAATGATGAATACATAACAAGGTCAGTTTACATGGATATATGACTGCTGTATACATAACAAGGTCAGTTTACATGGAAATATGACCGCTGTATACATAACAAGGTCAGTTTACATCGAACTATGACCGATATATACATTACAATGTCGTTTACGTGGAAATATGACCGCTGTATACATAATAAGGCCAGTTTACATCGAAATATGACCGTTATTTACATAAAATGACATTATGTTATCATCTTACCATAGTTCAGTTAACACTAAAAAATGAATTAATTTATCTATTTTAAAAGTGGTTTTTAGATGTAATGGATGAAATTAGGTTAACAAGGTACATTAGAAAAATGTGATCATATGATTTCAGGCTATTGAATTGAGATGACTTTAATTTCCAGGAACAGGACAGACCAATTCATGTTCGTTACACATACATGTACATCGATATGCATGCAGGTAAATATATTCGGTCGGGTCATAAGAAAGAAACGCTCTAGCATACACTTCGTTACATGTAATTGATATGTTATATTATTTGTATATATTTTATTGAGAAAAACTTTTACATGACTTATTCACTCAGTGTTATGACCGATATATATATATTTTACAGTTACATGGGACGATAACACCAGTGGAAGTTGAGATAAGTCTACTGGCAAGTGAACTTACCATCACCCATTTCATATTTCACATCTTCAAATTCTTCACCGACATAATTTAGCAGCAATCGGATTGGTTGGCCGAGCTGAAATGAACCAATAATTACACTTTTTCTTTTGCAACTGTGATGCATCTTATTAAATGCACCTACATATTAATTGTTTAGAGGTCATAAAACATCAAATAAATTCCTTCTTTGTTTCCATGTTAATCAACCAGTTTCAGCCATTAATTGTCACACTTTCTAAGCCTATCTCATGTAGAACACCATGTTTACGGTCCTACTAAATACCGCAAGGACTACAAGGACTACACAAGGACCACAAGGACTACAAGGACTACATGGTATGGTGTAGGTACAGATTATCCTGTATGGTGTAGGTGCAGATCACCCTGTATAGTGTAGGTACAGATTATCCTGTATGGTGTAGGTACAGACCACCCTGTAGAGTGTAGGTACAGACCACCCTGTATAGTGTAGGTGTAGATTATCCTTTAGAGTGTAGGTACAGATTATCCTGTATGGTGTAGGTACAGACCACCCTGTAGAGTGTAGGTACAGATTATCCTGTATGGTGTAGGTACAGACCACCCTGTAGAGTGTAGGTACAGATTATCCTGTATGGTGTAGGTACAGACCACCCTGTAGAGTGTAGGTACAGACCACCCTGTATGGTGTAGGTGCAGATCACCCTGTAGAGTGTAGGTACAGATTATCCTGTATGGTGTAGGTACAGACCACCCTGTAGAGTGTAGGTACAGATTATCCTGTATGGTGTAGGTACAGACCACCCTGTAGAGCGTAGGTACAGATTATCCTGTATGGTGTAGGTGCAGATCACCCTGTAGAGTGTAGGTACAGATTATCCTGTATGGTGTAGGTACAGACCACCCTGTAGAGTGTAGGTACAGATTATCCTGTAGAGTGTAGGTACAGACCACCCTGTATGGTGTAGATGTAGATTATCCTGTAGGGTGTACGTGCAGATTATCCTGTATGGTGTAGGTGCAGATCACCCTGTAGAGTTTAGGTGTTGATCACCATGTAGATTGTAGGTGATCTGCACCCACACCATACAGGGTAATATGCATCTACACCATACAGGGTGATCTGTACCTACACTCTACAGGGTAATCTGTCCTTGTCATACTACAGCCGTCCTTGTAGTCCTTGTATTTTATTTTCTGCATATACACTCTGTCACTCTACAGGGTGGTCTGTACCTACACTCTACAGGGTGATCTGCACCCACACCATACAGGGTGATCTCCACCTACACCATACAAAGTGATCTGTACCTACACTCTACAGGGTAATCTGTCCTTGTCATACTACAGCCGTCCTTGTAGTCCTTGTAGTCCTTGTGTAGTCCTTGTAGTCCTTGGAGTCCTTGTAGTCCTTGTATTCCTTGCAGTATTTAGTAGGACCCCCATGTATACATGTATATCATTGAAAAGAGCTACCTCTAAGCTTTAAAACAATCCAAAGAAAAATGGGGGGGTTATGCATTATGCAAGAAATAATTCACCAGGCGAAAATGATAACCGTTATTTTTTACAAAATCGGTGTTTCACATTCTCTACTCAATCATTTCCAGTGTATCTTATACACATTTACCATGAATTCAAACTCATTGTCATATATTCAATGCATTTACACTCATTTCTACTCACACAATTTGTTAGGGACTATTCGGCTCTGGATCAATATTACCGCGAATGTATTTTGCGTAATTTGACCTAGATACACTTGTTTTACCGAGCAACCAATTATAATACTGCTTAGCAGCTATTATATTTGCTTGGAAAACTAAACAATCAGTAAAATTTGTGTTGATCATGTATCACTTTACGTTTGGTTGACCTAAAGCATGCAATATCCAATACATTACATGTATTATAAGATGTATATCTATATAAGACTGGATACACGCAATCAATTAAAACAACAACTGTTCATGATACTCACCCCTCTTGTTTTCCAGTACCCTAATGTAGGCATGGTCTTAACTTGATTTCTAGACTGCAAATCTCGAGATTATAAAGCTAAAAAAAATAAAAAGAACAAACTCAATAAAAATCAATAAATCAATCAGTGAGTCAGTCAGTGAGTCAGTCAATCACTCACTCACTCAATCAATCAATAAATCACTCAACCAATCGGACGATGAATGAAAGAATACATGGGAATGAATTAATGAATGAATGAATGAACGAACCAATCAATCGATCGATCGATGAATGAATACTAAAAATATGGAAAATCTCTATAATTGTAGGTATTATCACTGAAAAAAGTTTTAAACATTGTGGCAAAAGGAGAAAGTGCTCGTTTTCAAAAGTCGTCTGCTGCAGATGCGTCAAAATGCGTATTTAGGTGGGAAAGGGTTAATGAATTCATAATCATCATGATTCAAAAACTAATACAATAATTTATCGCGAAACTTTCGCTGTTGGGGTCCGGGGTTCAAATCCCGGTCCGGGTTCTAGAATGAACTACAGGTAAAGGAGCCTACTGGTCCTGTCCAGGAAAATGGTCACGCGTGTATCAGTGCTATGCACTGGGCACGTTAAAGAATCAATATGCGTCTTTTTGGAAAGAGATAGGGTATCACACCGGAACCCATTATATCTAAATCAGTCTCTTAAACGAATCTGTTATGTCTAAATAAACAATGCCTGAATATACTCAAATGTATTTGAAATGAGATGTTGATACAGTATTAAATTATTTAAGAACTGAACTAGGTGATTAATCTATTTTTAGACCTTCAATAGGTAATGCTGTCAGCTTGGAAAACAAAGAAGGCCTACATTGATTCTATGATGTATGTATATACATGATCTGGTTTCGGATCAATCAGTAAAATGCCAGTTAATATACATGATGTAACTTACATGCACATGAACTATAAAACGTTACGGCTTCCAATAGCTATATAGCTTTTGAAAGCGAAATAACCATGCATGCACATGACAGTGTATATTTAAAACATAACTTACCTTGCGTTGATTTAAATGGCTACTTTTCCGTATGATGTAGTACAGTTTAACACAATTATCTGATTAAAATTGTGTTAAATTTACGTAATTGAAAATTGTCAATTAAAGCGCAGGTATTTATTACCGTTGACTTACCGTTACACCGTATATATATGCCTATATCTATTCACCACTTTTGCGTTACATGTGTAGTATGGATCGGTTTATCAATAGATACTACACAAGCAGTATGTGTAGATACATAAATACACATAATTTACATATTCCTCACATTTATTTAATGCCGCGTCATTGTAAAACGCAGCTAGTTTGGTAAGCTTCCCACATCCCCACTTATGTGTTGATAATACATTATTTACATGTTCCTCGGGTTTAACTAATGTCGCGTAATTGTAAAACGCAGCTAGTTTGATAAGCTTTTAGTTAAACCCTTCCCTCATTCCTACTTTCCCACTTATGTGTTGATAATACATTATTTATATGTTCCTCGGGTTTATCTTATGTCGCGTAATTGTAAAACGCAGCTAGTTTGATAAGCTTTTAGTTAAACCCTTCCCTCATTCCTACTTTCCCACTTATGTGTTGATAATACATTATTTACATGTTCCTCGGGTTTATCTTATGTCGCGTAATTGTAAAACGCAGCTAGTTTGATAAGCTTTTAGTTAAACCCTTCCCACATCCCCACTTATGTGTAGATAATACATTATTTACATGCTCCTCGGGTTTAACTAATGCCGCGTCATTGTAAAACGCAGCTAGTTTGATAAGCTTTTAGTTAAACCCTTCCCTCATTCCTACTTTCCCACTTATGTGTTGATAATACATTATTTATATGTTCCTCGGGTTTATCTTATGTCGCGTAATTGTAAAACGCAGCTAGTTTGATAAGCTTTTAGTTAAACCATTCCCACATTCCCACATTCCCATTTATGTGTAGATAATACATTATTTATATGTTCCTCAGGTTTATCTAATGTCGTGTCACTGTAAAACGCAGATAGTTTGATAAGCTTCCCACATTCCCACTTATGTGTAGATAATACATTATTTATATGTTCCTCGGGTTTATCTTATGTCGCGTCATTGTAAAACGCAGCTAGTTTGATAAGCTTTTGGTTAAACCTTTCCCAATTTCTCACATTCAACAAATCTGTAGCAGACGACTTGGAAGATATCTAATAAAAACTGTGCAAATTCCCAATAAATGATAAAAAAAGACAAAAACATTGTGGCAAAAATACAATACAATGGCAGACTTTCCGAAGCAGTTCAGTAATACACAAAGGTAACTTACATATGTTAATTGATTTTAAACAAACCTCCACCAAAGTTTCAAAACATAAAGAGCGTAACATCTTCATCATCATCTCCTAATTATCTCTTCTATCGCATTGTCCTCCAAACACAACCTCTTCCATTGAGACCACCTCGGTGGAGTCATTGTTGAGCGTCCGCCTCGGGTGCGGGAGGTCGCGGGATCGATACCCGGCCGGGTCAAACCGAAGACTTCAAAAATGGTAGTAATGGCTGGCCTCCTAGGCACTCAGGTAAGTGGGGGTAAGTAAGCATTACGACTATCTGGCTGGTGTCAAGATAAATGGACCAGTAGTACTGGTAACCTATCCAGGAAACGCCGTGATATAACTGAACAATTGTTGAATGCGGGGTAAAGCACCAAAACAATATTCCATTGAACATCCAATCTTAATAACATATTTACGTTTCTAATGTAGTGGTTAGAGCTTCCGACTTCGGAGCGGGAGTTTAGGGCTCAATTCCAGGTCGTGTCATTAGAGCCTTAAGGCCGTTGTTGCACTCCCGTGTGAAAAAAAAGTGTTCCACTCCATTGTGATTTTTTTTCCATTCCCGTGACAAGGGCCTGTATGCCCCGTAATACACGCGGCAGACTCGGGCAGAAATCCGCCTTAAATCCGTTGTTCCACTCCCGTGAGGGAAAAAAAGTGTTCCACTCCATTGTGAATTTTTGTTTTGTTCCACTCCCGTGACAAGGGCGTGTAGGCCCGAGTGCTCCCCATAATACACGCGGCAGACTCGGGTAGAAATCCGCCTTAAGGCCGTTGTTCCACTCCGGTGAGAAAAAAAAGTGTTCCACTCCATTGTGAATTCATTTTTTGTTCCACTACCGTGGCAAGGGCCTGTAGGCTCGAGTGCTCCCCGTAATACACGCAGCTGACCCGGGTAATTTTTGAATGTCCAGTGTCGAATGCCGTGCCAGTACGACATTCGATTTTTTGAAGTTTTAACTTTTGAATTCTACTCCATTGTGAATTCATTTTTTGTTCCACTCCCGTAGCACGGGCCTGTAGGCTCGAGTGCTCCCCGTAATACACGCAGCTGACTCGGGTAGAAAACCGCCTAATTGAAGTTTCAATTTTTGAATGTCGAATGTCCAATGTCGAATGTCCTATGTTTAGCTAACTTCACACAGCCAAGTTATTTCTGTTACTTTTTGCAGACGATGCAGTACTGTTTTCATACACTAAAGAAGGTTTACAATCCGTATTGGATTCATTGCATAGGTATTGTAATAAATGGGGTCTAACAGTAAATACTAATCAAAGTACTGAAAGTACTAAAATGCGGGGATGTTGGCTCTAGAGTGTTAACAAGATTTTCCTTCAATTTGGCCTAGTGACCTAGTTTTTAACCCGGCATGACCCATATTCAAACTTGACCTAGATATCATTTAGATAGAATTCTGATCAAATTTCAAGCTGCTGTAGCCAAAAAGGATGCTTCTACAGAGTTAACAAGACCCATATTCGGACTTGACCTGGATATCAGTAATACAAATTCTGACAAGATTTCAAACTGCGGAAGCAAAAATTGAGTGTTAACGAGCTTTTCCTTCAATTTGACCTAGTGACCTACTTTTTGACCAATCATAACCCATGTTCGAACTTGACCTACATATCATCAAGACGAACAATCTGATAAAGTTTCAATAGCTCAAGTTGAAAATAAGGCCCCTAGAGTGTTAACAAGATTTTCATTTAATTTAGCTTAGTGACCTAGTTTTTGACCCGGCTTGACCCATATTCTAACTGGGCCTAGATAGCATATAGATAAACATTTTGACCAAATTTCAAGCTGCCTTAGCAAAAAGTGTGGCTTCTACAGTATTAACAAGATTTTCCTTCAATTTGGCCTAGTAACCTAGTTTCTGACCCGGCATGACCCATATTCAAACTTGACCTAGATATCATTTAGATAGAATTCTGATCAAATTTCAAGCTGCTGTAGCCAAAAAGGATGCTTCTACAGAGTTAACAAGACCCATATTCGGACTTGACCTGGATATCAGTAATACAAATTCTGACAAGATTTCAAACTGCGGAAGCAAAAATTGAGTGTTAACGAGCTTTTCCTTCAATTTGACCTAGTGACCTACTTTTTGACCAATCATAACCCATGTTCGAACTTGACCTACATATCATCAAGACGAACAATCTGATAAAGTTTCAATAGCTCAAGTTGAAAATAAGGCCCCTAGAGTGTTAACAAGATTTTCATTTAATTTAGCTTAGTGACCTAGTTTTTGACCCGGCTTGACCCATATTTTAACTGGGCCTAGATAGCATATAGATAAACATTTTGACCAAATTTCAAGCTGCCTTAGCAAAAAGTGTGGCTTCTACAGTATTAACAAGATTTTCCTTCAATTTGGCCTAGTAACCTAGTTTCTGACCCATTATGATCCATGTTCGAACTTGACCTACATATCATCAAGACGAAACATTTTGATAAAGTTTCAACATGCTCAAGTTGAAAATAAGGCCTCCAAAGTGTTAACAAGATTTTCATTCAGTTTGGTCTTGTGACCTAGTTTTTGACCCGGCTTGACCCATATTCGAACTCGGCCTAGATAGCATTTAGATAAACATTCTGACCAAATTTCAAGCTGCCTTAAAAATTGCGGCCTCTGGCGTGTTAACAAGCTTTTCCTTCAGTTTGACCTAGTGACCTACTTTTTGACCCGACATGACACATGTTCGAACTTGACTAATATCATCAAGACAAACATTCTGATAAAGTTTCAACATGCTCAAGTTGAAAATGTGGCCTCTGGAGTGTTAACAAGATTTTCCTTCAATTTGACCTAGTGACCTAGTTTTTGACCTCAAATGGCCCAGTTTCAAACTTGTCCAAGATTTGATGGAGATGAATGTTCTGATAAACTTTCATGAAGGTCCGATGCAAAATGTAGCCTGTAGAGTGTTAACAAGGGAAAATGTTGACGATGCACGACAGCCGTATTTATCATTGCAGGGATTTTCTCAAAAGGTTTTTGAGCTACCCGCTTTCAAGCTACTCATTTTCCATATATTTAAAAGAAACATTTAAAATCCTTATGTCTAACTTAAATTTCTAAATTATGTATACAACTTCATGGATTAAAACTTTATATTGTGTACGTTTACTTTGTATAATGTGCATACTGTTCAGCGTGTTGTGAAACGTATTTAATTGATCCCTGGACAATCAAGAAAAAATTTCCATTTTGATAAAACAGAGGGCATCACAAACATTTTACAAATTTTCACTTCCTGAAAGTTTGGCATGACAATATACGAAGGTATTCAGCATAGCTGAATCCCCCGCATAAAAAAACGTTATTATGGCATGTAACAATAGACGCCCAAGTATTGATCCTGAAATGGTTTATAACGGAATGAAATTATATGTATGGGTCTTTAAGCTGACGACGTAGAAAAAGTACATTTAAAGTTTTTAAAACAAATTCTTGGTGTGCAGAAACAAACACCATCAGCAGCAGTAAACGGAGAAGTCGGAAGATATTCTTTACTTGTATAACGTAAGATAGCAATTATTAGATATTGGAATAAAATCAAAACATGTCCTAATACGCTTGTATATAATGTTTTTAACATGAAAGATGCACAGGGCAATATTGTAAATACTTTTCATAAAGATATTAACCATTTACTGGATAGTCTCGGTTTATCATATATGCACATGAAATCAGACATTACCAATTCTGACGTTGAACTTGTTATTGGGCAAATAAAAGATAGTTACATTCAAAATTGGTTTTCAGTTTTAGATAATTCTGCAAAATTACAATGTTACAGATCTTTTAAAAGCTACTTTGAACACGAAAAATATCTCAATTGTGTTAATAACAATAATTACAGAAATACAATTACAAAACTAAGATGTTCATCCCACCATTTATTAATTGAGGAAGGCTGATATAATAACATCCCTAGGGAAAATAGAATATGTAAAATGTGCAACTTGAATGTTATCGAAAACGAATATCATTTTATACTTACATGTCCTTTGTATCGTCAACTAAGAACCAATTTACTTCCAAAACATTATCATATTTGGCCATCACTGTATAAATTTAAACAACTAATGAAAAATGATAATATAAGTATATTACGAAAACTTTGTAATTACATATACATGGCCAATACTAAACGCGAATCTAAAACAGTACCATAGGATAGAAATCCGAAAAAGGTGCTATTTTAAATCCACAGAATAAACCAATCTAAGTTTAGTCAACTTGTACGTATTAATATTAATTACACTTTTCTCGAATATTATATATCACATGTCATCTATTGAAACTATACTATATGTATTGCTATACATATAGTTTATTAGTCGCCGGGCAGAAGCCGGCGACTTCTATTTTTAATAGCTTTTCGGAAATGACATGGGAGGAGAGTTATTATTAGAAAACAAAATTAAATGTCTTGAACATATTACAATTGTGATTGTTTAAAAACACTTAGTTATGACACATCTAAAATGAAATAAATAATCCGATGTTTTAAGTATTTGCAGATTCTTTATTTTGTCTCGCATTTATGTCTTATTTACAAAGACAAAAGAGTCCCTGCTAGACTTGCTGCAGACTCTTATGTGTCAATATCGAGATAAAAATCACGTCGAATTCTCCTTTTAGTATCAATTTTAACTTACTGAATGTTATTTTTATGTTCAAAGAGATGTCTTGATTTATATAGAATTCATTTAATAATGTTAATCCATGAATATCTAAAATAGGAACTGTTTCTAAGCTAAATATGTTGATCAGGTGACTACCGAATACCGACTGCGTAGATAAATCTCCTTTGCAGAGAGCTGTTCTTTACAATCACTTACACATAGTTAATTATAGGTGATTTAAAATGTTTATTTGGTTCGAAACAAGTGACGAAAAGAACAAACTGAGATAAAACTGGTTTTAATATAAAAATTACTTTGAATGAACACTCTCTGCCTATAAAGAGAGTGTAAAAAACGACAATTATGCGAAGAAGAAACGAATCGGCTATTTCGTACAAAATTATTTCGTCCTTGACAATTTTTAATTTGTCATTACAGGCATTTTGCCTTGCTTGCGATCTGCATATTGTTATACATCATTAACACAAGGGCGCTCATTATTATATCATTTTAAAACACACTCTCTGCCTATAAAGAGAGTGTAAAGAACGACAACTATGCGAAGAAGAAACGAATCGGGCCTTTCGTACAACATTATTTCGTCCTTGACAATTTTAAATGTGTTATTAGATTCCCTACACGCATTTTGCTTGCGATCTGCATATTGTTATGCATCATTGACACAAGGGCGCTCATCATTATATCATTTTAAAACATGAGTAGACTAATGATTGGCAAGATTACTCATTTCCTGTTTATGATCAATAATTTTAGTTGGCTGTGTATATGGGCAACCTACCTTAGAATGGAGATTGATCATAAACAATGAAAGGCTTTAATTATATTTCAATGAAGGACATTCACTTCGTTGACAAAAAAAATGCATGTTATGATACATTTTCACTTGACCCCACCCCTGATGTTCCAATATGCCCTTTAGTTGATAACTGTTTCTTTCAACTACTATAATGTAAATGTTATGCATAACTGTAGTATGGATTTCCGGCGACATTGATGCGTTGCATCAACTTTCTCTTGTTATGTATATGTTGCAACAACATGTAAAATGTTATGCAACTAGAGAATTTGAACTTGAACTTTAATATGACGTTTAAAAACCATCAGCGTTTTGTCATATAATAAAATTATTTGCATTTCACACTGAATTGTGAGTACATCAATGTTCGCATTTAAACATTGTTGCTGGTACGTGTTTTGTTTTTCTTTTGCATGAAAAATACTCTAAGAAAAATGGGAAAGTTTTTTTTCGGTATTATAGTTGTAAATATAAAAACACATTGTAGGAAGAATAAACTTAAACAACGTTCTACTTTTTACGCAATGTTTGCTGAAGTAATCTACTTAATTGTCAACAGTTGTCAAATGTATCATAGAACGAGATAACAACTTGATAGATCTGGGGTATTTACAGCACTTCAAACAATATCATAAACTTAAACATCGTTCTCCTTTTTACGCAATGTTACCTGATCGTCGGCAGTTGTCAAATGTATCATAGAACGAGATAACAACTTGATATATTACGGATATTTACAGCACTTCAAAAAATATCAACGCGCCAAACACTTTTTCATAACAGATTTTAAGCGCGCCGTAAATCAGTCAGACTTTTTACTGTTTGAACCTCATTTAGACTTGTCTGCTTAATCAGGGACACTATATTACAGGGTATTATAGAGTCCCTGGTTTAATATAACATAACATAACATACCATATATTGTTTTTAGCATTAACCCTTTCCCTCATACGACAATTCTGCAGCAGACGACTTTGAACATATTTTGTCAAAAAGAAATAGAAAATCTCTATAATTGAATGGATAACCTATAGACTAAAAGGGATAAACATTGTGGCAAAAGAAGAAATTGCTCGTTTTGAGCAATTTCTTCTTTTGTCACTATGTTTTCAAAAATCCGTCTGCTGCAGAGGCGTCAGAAAGCGTCTATATGAGGGAAAGGGTTAAACATGGCATAAGTATAGCCAATAGACATAAACCTTTAACATGATATACGGTTGTGTATAATACCAGTACGTCTTTTCCGAGATGTTAGGGTTGGAATATATAGAATGTTAAAGTCGTCTTTAAAACCAATGTAAATTCAAGTTCTAAGGTTTTGAAAATATTGGGGAAAATGAATATAAAATTAATAAAATGATAAATAAAACTCAAATAGTAGAAATTACAAATATTAGAGTAGAAAACATTATGAGAAGAAGAAAAAAATGTCGCACCGAGTTAATATATCTCGGAGCGACATCTTGTTCTTTTTCTCATAATGTTTTCTATTCTATAATTTTGGTACAATTATATATATATATATACATATATTCTTTTATTCTCGTTGTCAACTAGGTATAGTTATTACTGACACTACCAGGGAACAGGTTAAACACATAAACTATCATTGACTTTTGCTAAGTTATAGATGTAAAGATAAGATTGATTCTTTCGTGTCGAAGGCTGCCGTTGAACAACTTTCCAGTGAGCGGCTGGATAAATTAAAACGCGCAATGAGGGAATTTCAAGTGGATGTGATATTTTGTTTTTTCCTGACACTTTTAGCAACAACAACACAAGGTAAAACTTTTGATTTATTGATTGAATGATTGTTAATTGATTGACTGATTGATTGAATAAAATATCGGAAAAATCAACCATCGATACTCTAGTGGATAGAGATATGACAAATACCTTTGACAGTGACAATGACAAATATGTATTGAAAGTATTTAGGCCAACGGCCCATAGTACAAATAATTCGATTTTATTATCATTATTCAACTGAGAAAGATGTCCTAATCACTTTTTCATTAACATATATATATATAGATAACAACATTTTACATAAGGATTGTCGTGATGGGGCAAAACCAGTTTTGATATCGTGGATAACGTACTTTTCGACAGACATATAGTCTTCAATACTATTGCTGACTTAAGCGGTTATGAGAAAAGTGTACTTTATCTACGCCATATACTTATAGCAACCACAATGTTAGTTTTTGCTCGTCGTCTCTAGCTCTCGGGAAAAACCCCATGAACCATTTCAAAAGGGACATTACACGTAATGCAACAACATTATTCAACATTGTGGGGCTGGGGCCCGTCATCACTGTCGACATCCCCGGTATCCAGGCTATTCATAACATATATGCTACCCTGGGTAAGTTGGATGTAAAATTCTCGTACTCATGAATAATTCATGAGATGAAATACAGCCGCTTGATTGGCCGCATGACACAAACCTCATGCGATACGAAAATTACACTATAGTTACGAAGGAAATCGTGGTGCATGCTTTACGAAGTTTATGAAAAGCCAGGGAATCGAGGATATCATATATTTTATGAAAAGACTGGGAACCGAGGATATCATATATGTTATGAAAAGCCTGGGAACCGAGTGGCACTGTCGATAAAATCTTCTGAAGCGTCAAGCAAGAAGGCAAATAGATGATAATTTCAGACCCAGTTATGTCGGAGGTCAATACTACATTGAGCTGAACTTTGACCAGAGTTCTAGATAAAGGGCGTTTTGCATGGTCTAAAACCATTTATTGACATCCAAAACCTGTGTTGTGGGTACTCAAAATAATTGGCTAAGTGAGACAATCTTTTTGGGTACCCACAACATAGGTTTTAATGAGTGCTAACAGATAAATCGTGGAAACAAGATCTTCCATTCTTCTCCTTGTCCCCTGTTTGCCATAATCATTTACCTCTATCTATAGATCCAATGATATTGTGTATATTTAATGTTTTTCATATACCAATGCTTTTAGAATCATTCTTTAGCTGTTTTCCACATGCAGACGTATTTTGAAACATCTGCAGCAGCCGACTGTTTGCTACCATGTATTAAAATATATTCACCTATACTTTTATATGTAGAGTTTACTGATTTTGCTTATGACATTTCAAAATCGTTTTCTGCTCAGTTGTTGTATATGACAATACTTGAGATAAGGAGAATGTTTCGGCTGCCAAAGCAAAGAAAGAAATATGCTTAATCAAACTCTCGAAGGGTTTGATTTAATGAACATTAGTTATGACATTGCAGAACAAAAGGATGAATTCCATTGTGACCTGAGCGCTAAAATTGTCTAGATTAGGCAAACGGTAAAATAGATAAGAGCCGAATTACGAGAAAACCCAACATTATGGAATCTGCGTAAAGTATCGAACCGGATCAGCAGGAGCATGCCGCGCAGGCTAACCCGGACATACACGTTTTTGTGTAACAGGAATCATTTATCTATACCTCTATCCCCCTGAAACGGAATGTGTCGGTCCGGATTAGCCTGCGCAGACTGTGCAAGCTGAACTGTGTCGATACATGTTTTGAATCAGATGAGCCTGTACATCTACTCCGTCACATCAGAACCTACATAACTTAACAGAAGCACAGAACAGGCTGCCGGAAGTAATATGTATACGGTGTATATCTGGATTCACACTGTTCAAAAAAGCCAATCTTTACCTTTTCTCCCACGAACGGGCTCAAATTATATGTCCTTCCAAGCCTTGGTATCTCAGCTGGACGCTTATTAACCTTTTCTCACATACAACAATTCTGCAGCAGACGACTTTAAAAACAATGATGCAAACACATGGAAAATCTCTTTTAATGAAAGTACTGTAAAAAAAAAGAAGAAAACATAGGGGCAAAAGGTGAAATTGCTGGTTTTGAGCAATTTCTCCTTTTGTCACAATGTTTTCAAAAGTCATCTGATGCAAATGTGTCAGAAAGTGTCTGCAAGTGGGAGAGGGTTAAGTAGTGAAATACCGTTTGTATCAAGGAAATGGTTAAATACATTACCGGTAATAGGCCAAACTGATAACTCGGGAAGTGTTATTTAGTATGTCAAAATATGGCCTTTCCCCTGATACAGCTAGCCCGCTGTGTTACATCATTTTAAATAGCATCCATTTATTTGATAAATTGATAAATAGCACCTAAGTGTGCGGGGGTTTTAAAGAAGAAAACGACCAACATGAAGTTAATGATAACCTCTAACATAACCTCTAATGAAGACATTGTTTCTTTACCAATGAAGGATGTTCTGACACAACCGTCGGTTTCTTTAGTTAAACATAATAGTCTGAATGGTCTACCCTATGTCCCGTTTCAGGGATTAGTAACACATACTGCAACTCCATTTATCCTGACACCAGTGAGTAAGTCGTTATGCTAACCAAACAATTCTGAGCGCAAAGCAAGGAAAGCCAAGGCTACCATTTTTAAGTATTAAGTGTGATCTGGCCGGGGATCGAACCAGCGACTTCCGAGGCGGACGCTCTACAACTACATTACCGTGTACGTTCAGGCGATTGCAAACAGTGAGTGCAAAGGTTGGGTTCTGCAAACGTTTAGGTACATTCACGATAGAACCCGCAATGACCGCCTACCGGTAATTTAAAACTGGAAGTGTAGCCGCGTTTCTATTTATTTTTACCCTTTCAAACATACAACAAATCTGCATCAGATGGTTTTAAAGGCATCAAAGAAACGATATTGACTATATCTGTAATTTAAAGTTTAATAATTGAACAAAGTGTTATTAACTTTGATGCAAAAGGAGCAGAAAATGCTTTTATGGGCAACGTCTTGTTTTGCTGCAACATATTGTCTACACATGGCGTCTGCTGTAGATACGTCAAAGTGTGTCTGCATTTATTCAAGGGTCGGTTACCTGTATAAGTATTTTACTTCAATAAATGATATACAAATATACACAAAATATAATTTTAACCAAAAGAGGGTGACATTACAGACTAAACAAGATGATGTTTGACACAAAGCATCAAAGAAGCCGCAATATTTCGTTGCACATGAAGAAATAAAAATAAAAGTACATTTAAATCCACAAACATAAGAAAATTGAAATCCGTAGTTAGCAATAATTATAGATATCGGTATTTGAAGATTTAAGTATTATGTAGGATATTTAACCTGACAGGGTCTGTGTTTAAGCGAATGAGATTATTTAGAGTTAAACTGTTCATGAAAAGTGACATATATGACAAATTCTAAAGATAAATAGACAAGAGGTTATGATTAATTTCAATTTGTACCAAAAAGATTAACTAGCAAATATTTGTATTAACACACGCCCTTTTATGTTAACGTTTTGTCAAATAATACTGACACACAGAAAATCTGTTTTCGTTTGTATCGGTACGTCATGATAGTGGATAAGGCTTTAACCATTTCCCACATAAAACAAATCTGCAGCAGACGGCTTTGAAATTATCAAGTACAAAATATATAAAATCTCTATAAATAATAGTACGATAATTGAAAAGTGTTGAACATATTGTGGCAAATGCATGAATTGCTCATTATGAGCAATTATTTTATTGCCACAATGATTTCAATGATGTTTTACCTGACAGACTTTGAAATATATGTATATAGAGTGTGAAAGAGAAGTTTTAAAAGTCATTTACATTAAATTAATATACTAACAAGAAGAATTTTGATGCAAAGCATCAAAGACGCCGCGCATGATTTTGAAGCATGACTTAAAGGAAGCAGATGCAGTTCAGTACATAAATACATTAAATAACCTGTGCAAGCAGACAGGATGCAAATATTTCGAACAAGAAGGCCAAATTTCCCTTTATTTTAAACAAGAAGGCGAAGATGTGCCATATTGTTTACCTGGCTACCATAGCCTATATAAAAAGGTTGCCGAGAGCAGAAAGGGTCAATATTGACGTAGGGATTAAACGTTTTAAATGCTACGATCTATGTGATATTCAGCATGTGAAGTTTAGACCTGAAACCATTTGGTTTACGGTTTGCTTAACATTCACTGCAACTATAATGTGTCATACAAGCTGAAGTTTCTCAAGGTTTTTTTTAACCAATAAACTGTTTTAAATCCTCTAACTAGATCCATTAGATAAAAAACAAACATACGTGCTTAAATATTAACATATATTAAGGTTTATTGCCTCTAGTTATAGGTTAAGTGTGACACAAGCTTTGGAAGGAGAGGGGGAAGTCTATTCTCCTTCCAGTTTAGCAGAAGTATGATAACAAAAACGGTAGTATATAAACAAAAAAATACGAAGTAATTAAAGCAAAAAAGAAGATATTTATGATCAAGATTGAGCATTATGAAAGTTCACATGTATAGTCAACATATAGCACGAATTATTAAGTCTGTTTTGTTTGTTTGTAATGTCACTTTAATCGTTTTGAACATGCCAGTAGAAAACTGAAAAATAAACAAAAGAAAATGGTCAAGTCAGTTCCCAAAGAGCAAAGAGCGAAAATCAGTTGGTACGAATCGTTCATCTCGAACGAAACATGAAAAACCGGGTACAAATCCAATGCATTTTAGAAATCGGATGAAATCGTGAAAACAGCGAAGTATTCATAACGAAAGGAAGCAGAGACAACTTAATTACTCTATGGGAACCGATGACACCTTGTCGTCTATTCAATAAGAATGACCAAAATCGCCAAGCGATTACATGCTGCATTTACAAATAGAACGGGTCACGTTACGGCCATGCCTATTGCATAATTGGGTTAACGTTGTTTTTACAGTTTCTAGAATTATACTGTTATATGTAGTAAAAAGAGAAAGTTGATGCAAGGCATCAATGTCGCCGGAAAAGACTGCATTGATTTATGTATGTATTCTTGACTTTCCTTAGTCTATTCAAACATTAGGAACATTGAAATGAAAACATTTGCTTATAAATTTTATATTCATACCTATACATTAGGGTATCTATAAAAAATTAACGAAATGTGTACACATTTATCTTGGCTTAAATTTAATTTTGCTGTTGTTACTTATTTAAATAATAGTATTCATTCATATAATTTCAATGTTTGTCAATCTTATTCGAATCACAAGGTAAATATCCTGGTATTGCTTTAAAGGGAGGTAATTTGAAGGAGAAATATATCAGCATTACCGTCTACAGTTTAAATTGTTCTATTGTTTGTGGATTTAAAAATGTTCTTTTTTTCTTATTTCTACATGTACAACGAAATATTGCGGCTTCTCTTTGACGCTTTGCGTCAAACATTCGTCTTGTACTTGTCTAAATTAAAATAATATCACTCGCTTTTTCATATCGAAATGCGCATGCGCGAAAATCGATGTTAAAGGTCACGAAACTACACAACAGAATAGGGTCTATATTTAGCTTAGAAACAGTTCCTACTTTAGATATTCATGGATTAACATTATTAAATGAATTCTACACAAATCAAGACATCTCTTTGAACATGAAAACAACATTTAGTAAGTTAAAATTGCTATTAAAAGGAGAATCCGAAATTGACCTCAATGATGACACATAAGAGTCTGCATTAGGTGGTGTTGGTTCACGTCTTGAAGGGACCACTTTTGTCTTCGTAAATAAGACAAAAAACTTAAATGCGAGTGAAATAAAAAAAAACTGCAAACATTAAAAAATCGGAATATTTATTTCATTTTAGATGTGTCATTTATTAGTGTTCGTAAACAACCACAATTGTAATATGTTCAAATCATCTAGATTTGTTTCTTTCTAATAATAAGCCGCCCTCCCATGTGATTTCCGAAAACCTATTAAAAATAGAAGTCGCGGGCTTCTGCCCGGCGACTAATTAAAATGAATCATCACTGATTTTTTAAAGATTATCCATTTATTTAAAAATCTCAATATTGTAAATAGGCAAAAACATCGCCAGAAACTTTGTTCTGAGCTTTGATGAATCGGGTCGTAAACCAAACTATAAAAAAAGCGTAGCCCAGGAAGTTAGGGGAAAGTTATTAAATACCCATTACATGTGTCTAAAGTTTTGTAATAATTTTATACAATTTATTGATTCATAAAGGTTTTTTTTCCCAAACAAACAACAGAGGTTTATTTAACAATAATAACATTGGTTTTTCACTTTTCCAGTACGTCACCCCATGGTACAAACTTAAAATCTATCCCATACTGACGCCGCGCTTCCACGCGGCGTCAATAAGGACAAAGAGAAATCCCGGTCAGACTGGCAGGTCTGGTCTATAAATCTCCTCGTGCTAAATGTCAAGCCATTTAAATGAGCCGTTCCACGAGAAAACCAACATTATAGGCTATGCGTAATGTATCGACTCAGATCAGCCTGCGCAGTCTGCGCAGGCTAATCCGGGCCGACATATTCTGTCTCAGGTGGATAGAGGTATAGCGTAATGATTCCTGAAACAGAAAATCCACAGGAGGCGAAAATGGTCTGTCCGGGTTAGCCTACGCGGCATGCTTAGGCTGATTCGAGTCGATACTCTACGCAGAGTCCACAATGCTGGTTTTCATTAATTGGGATCCATTTGTTACAAAGGCGCCAGCACATGCTTCTGTTTAGACAATATGTACACACACTATTTAATTTATTTACGAACATATATAGTTATACACATCTTTTGAAATAATTTGTTTAAGTTTTATTTTTATCTATGGAGATTAATGAGAATATGATCTGCTAGGCAAACACATCATTTATATTAAATTATTTAAATAAAAAACCCATTATGTTTTATTCGATAATATGTTCGATGCGTGAGAGAAATGATAAAAACTAGATTTATATCATTTTAATAACACACTACATACATTCTATACTAAAGTTTACATGATGATTAATTTTGTTTCATCTGTAAATCGTATTATCATTAACCCTTTCCAACATACAACAAATCAGAAAGAGACAACTTTGAAACCATTTATGGAAAATTTCTTCAAAGGAAAGTTAAATGATTGAAAAGAGTCGAGCCGTTTGAGCTTTACATGGGTACATGATAAGGCACGAAAGCTTAAATTTTAGGATCAACTATACCGCATGAACATCTAACTGCCCCATGTAGAATGCACAACAAGAACAGTTATTCAAAAGAATGTAGCACACACGTGTATATCATACATATATATGCGACAGATTATTTAATGTTATTTCCGAAACCCTAAACGCCAAGGACGAAAGTCAGACTACTATTTTTAAGAATGTCGTATGACCCGACCGGGGATCGGACCTTATTCCCACGCGTCCATGCGGACGGAGATATTGGGGTGTTTTTTCTTCATCAATGTGTCTAATTATTGGTAAGATCGGCCTCGCTGTGTACTATAAATAATTGCAGTTTTGTAAATTCAGTCTATCAGGAATACATATATACTGAGCCAAACAAGTTACGATACATGAAATCAATTGGATACAATTTTATCGTGGGTCAGTAATATGAATATGTTTTTAAGCATTTTGAAAATATGGTCTTTGATACATAATTAAATTGATTATTATGCTTCAATTTCATTTAAACGTTTTGAAAATCAATAAGAAAATGGACTGATGAAAATGTTAAGTTCTGGAATTTGTTAATACCGGGTGTAACCTCCCTGTGCATTCATTACAGCAGTGCATCGTCTACGCATAGAATTGAAAAGTGTTTGAATATCTCGCTGTGGAATGGCATTCCATTCTTGAATAAAACAAAACTCCAACTGCGCTAATGTTTGGGGATTGCGACGTCTAATCCGACGATCCAGGGCATCCCAAAGATGTTCTATTGGTGACAAATCTGGTGAACAAGCAGGCCAATCTAGAACTTTAATGTTTTGTTGGGTAAGAACATTGCGGCATACATGTGCTGTATGGCACCTAGCATTGTCTTGCTGGAACAACGTGACGTTCACGTTAGCGTTAAGAAATGGTACGACAACTGGTGTTAAAATTTCGTCTCGATAACGTTGTCCCGTTAGATTCCCACGCATAATAACCAATGCAGTGCGATTCTGGTAGGATATTCCGCCCCAAACCATGGTACTTCCACCACCGTAACGGTCCACCTCGTGCACACAGACGTCAGCATAACGTTCACCGACCCTACGGTATACTCTAGCACGTCCATCTCCTCGCCTCAAACAAAAACGCGACTCATCAGTGAACATTACCGTATTCCATTGATTTCTTGTCCAATTCAAGTGTCCAGTGGCCCACTGACGTCTCAAGACGCGATGACGTTGGGTTAATATAGGCCCATGATACGGACGTCTGACTCTTATACCACGCTCGGCGAGTCTGTTTCGGACTGTTTGAGCACTAATTATGTTGTGTGTACGACCATGTGTTACAGCAGCAGTAACAGTAGATGGAAGAAACCGGTCACGTAAGTGTGACGTCCTTATGTGACGGTCCTGTGCAGGAGTCGTTTCACGGGGCCTACCAGAACGGGGACGGTCATTAACAGAACCAAGGGCACGATAACGGCCTAAAAGTCGGGTTATAGTCAACCTAGACACTCCAAAGTGAGCAACGACGTCAGCGTGACGTAAGTTTGCTTGTAGCATACCAATGGCTATTAAGGCGTTGATTTGCATTCAGTCTCGGCATAATTACAGCAGAGAAATATTGAATTTTGCCTATGTTTTCACAATACAGGTACAATATCTGTGAAATGCGTATATTTTTATGTCGATACATGTTCATCATCATGGGTCAGTGCGTGCAAAACGTAAAAATCCCTATTGCCAGTAACACGATATTCTACAATAATCGATAATGGTCTGTGAAAACAGTCAAAAGTTTAAGAAATCATGTAATCACATTACATATAACACAAGTTTAAGCTTTAAGATTTTACAAATGATCTTAGTATGTATCGTTACTTGTTTGGCTCAGTATACAACCTTTAAGTAGTAGGTGTAACGCTCGATTAGATAATAAATTCTTGACATGTCGTCGTTCAAGAGTGTTGTTTAGTGAGTGTATTCAATAAACACACACTACACTTTAGAATGCAGTTTTATTTTGACATTTCAAAAGAAAGAAAACAAATACACAACTCCTCAATTGGTTTCAATGTCTAATCTCTATTTGCTGAGTAAACACTGTTTATTGCGAAATGTGTAGTTAAAGATTGTGCATAGTCATTTGATTTGACAGATAAAGATTACCCGATATGCAATACTGACACATTGAGGGCCCTTCTACCCGTACTATTGCGGAGTAAGGACACTTAACATGTATGCCACTCTGTCACACGTGTTGACAACATCGAGAAAGGACGCGGACAAGGTAAACGTTCCCAACAGAGACATTTATGCTGGGCCTTTTATTGTACGTGTAAATTAAAATGTCGTGTGATGGACACATAACAACGACATGCAAATTAGATGCATACTTTTAGCCAATCGAAACATCGATTTATTCAGTGCGGTTGCTGAATTCGACGTCATTTTGGTTGTTTGTGATACATGACAACCACACTTACGATGGGATCTAAAGTACGATCTCGGATCTATGCATACCAGTTAATTTACACAACAATTCTGTTCTTAAATATTACACTGAATTCATGGACCGTCCCTTTTTTCTATAATATGCGTTGGTTAATTACATGCACTGCGATCAAGTAAGGCGTATATGATAGATAGTAAAGTGTCAAGTCGTTTCCATAATAAGAAACAACAATGGTATAGCTGATTATAAGAGCGATGTTCACTGTGGCAACATTTCCGTACCATGGACAAGTGTCACGTGGCTTTGGTCGGCGAATGAGCATAGGTTCGAATAATGTACTCGCCGCGTGAGCTTTCTTTGGTTGGAATTAGCGTAGCGCTCGAGCTTTTAGAATGTTATAAAACTATATCCATGGCTTAGACTCTGCAATTCCAGGATAATACAGCGCTAACCGGACACCGTAACTGAAATCGTTGGTCTGTTTTTTTATTAGCCTTTTGGACTTCTTAATCTTGTCGAAGCTCGAGTCTGACGATTGAACTGTATATATGAGCCGTCCCGCGAGAAAACCAACATTGTGGCCTCTGCGCAAAGTATCTACAGATCAGCCTGCGCAGTCCGCCGCGCATGCTAACCTGGACAGACTCTTTTCGCCTCCTGTGGATTTTCTGTTTCAGGAATCATTACTCTATACCTCATTCCACATGAGACGGAATGTGTCGGCCCGGATCAGTCTACGCGGACTGCGCAGGCTGATCTGGGTCGATACATTACGCAGAGGCATCGCGGGACGGCTCATATCTGTAACACATTTCAGTAAAAAGGATAGAATATACATGAAAACAAATATGTTGAAACTTATCGTAGCTTTCGACTTTTAATAGCTTTAAACAAAGTTTCAGTATATCACGTACGCAACAAAATTCAATTCAATTTGATGTTCATTGAAATTGTTCAACTGTACGTGTTATGGGCCAAAGGCCTACATCGTCCAATAAACTATAATGTGTTGTATTATATTTCAGGAGCTGTTCCTGTGTTTGTGTCTCCCGCATCAGATGGTTCAAGTATTCTATCAATAGCCGAGAACACGCCAGCATCTATCGCTATATATGCCGTATCAGCAACGGATGCTGACGGAGGGGCACTTACTTACTATGTATCAAACCCGGGTACCAACTTTCAGATTAGTGGGAACCTTCTGTCATTAGTATCAACCATCGACTATGAGACAGATGCGAGACAATACACACTCGACTTATGGTAAATACACCAAAAATGATGTAACCCATCAAAATTCACAAAGTAAAGTTTTATTCACTTTTTGTTTGTATGTATTTATGCGCGGGTCTTAGTAGTTTTTCAGTCATATCACGGAGTTTCCTAGGTGGGTGAATCATTTAGTACTGCTGGTAAGCTTATCCTGACAGCAGCACACCAGTCGTTGTTATATATACGCAACCCTAAGCTCGAAGGAGGGAAATCACAATAACGTTTTAAAGTATTTGATATGACACCATTGTTGTAGTCTTCGAGAGGAATTTATGAAAAAATGTGTCACCGAAATAAGCACAGACCCCTGAAAGACAAACATACCAGAATACATGTTTCTTGTGACTGTATCCAGTCTAATGAAGTATCCGTTTCAATTGGAGTATTACCTGGTGAACTCGGAAGTTTCTAACTAAGTACAAATACTTCTCTAGTTTCTTGTTCATTAATGGTGGTCAGTTTCTGTGTGATGGAACTCAACTGGTCCATTTTCCCAACTCTAAACGTATAGACGTTTTTTTTCTTCAATGTTTTTAAACTATGATTGTATTTTTGTGTGTCTAATATGTTTTCCTCACAGGGCCACATCTGCATCGACCAGTGACAGTATCACATCGTCCATGTTAATTCACATAACCGATATCAATGACGAGACTCCTGTGATTGGAGGTACATTTGCTGCATCTACAGCTGAAGAGCAACCTGTAGGAACTATTGTACTTTTCCATTTACAGCCACTGACGCGGATGCTGGGGATGTCTTAATTTATACTCTGACAGGTACCAATAATTAGACAGTCTTGACCTCAGCATGACATTTGTGCATATTCCTATTACATAGCATAATTATCATTATTTTGGCGTACAATAACGTTTTATTTTCAAAATCAAAAATCAAATGGAGATGCTTCTTTCACCATGTATGTTTTACTAGTACACATTATAACGCAAATTGTTGCGGTGACATATACGCCAAAAAAAAAAGATATGAGCAGTTCCCCGAGAGAACCAACATTATGGACTCTGCGTAATGTATCGATCAAGATCAGCATGCGCAGTCCGCGCAGGCTTATCCGGGGCCAACACATTCCGTCTTAAGTGGATAGAGGTATATAGTAATGATTCTTACAACAGAAGATCCACAGGAGGCGATCTAGGTCAATACTTTACGCGGAGTTCACAATGATGGTTTTCTCGTGGATTGGCTCATATGTGTACACAAAGATCAGTGTGAGATCAATCCTGTCGAGTAATATCTAGTTTTATCCTGAAAACATGATACGCTCTGTTTATATTGGACTGTTTTGAATACATTCCAGTCAAACTGTACCATAAATTTCGTATATTTACAACTGATCTTTAGTAAACATTTGAAAGTATTATCGAAAATTGAAATTATGGTTTCATTACCATTTATTTCAAGGTGCATCGGGTATATCAGCATATTTAGTCAACTGTATCAGGACAATAGTTATTTTTTTACAAGAGTTTGAGAGTTGCGCAATGGCAGCAAATCAGTTTTCAAACAGAAACGTTTATGATGACAATTGCTTTACACACTGGCAAATAGTTAACCTTTCGCTACTTACTACGAGTTAACAACTTATAATTTTTACCTACGTTCCCATGTATCCTTGGGTTATGTTATGTGTTTAACTAGTACTACCAATTGTTCACTTGGAAGGTCTTTTTTTTGGGGGGGGGGGGGGGGGGGGGGGGGGGGGGGGGGGGGGTAAAAATAAGAAATAGAATTTATGAAAGTGACATGCATACTGCTAGGAATCAGTAGCATGGGTGGAAACAAAGCAAGTTATAAACATGAATATGTATAATAACGAAATACGAATACAAATTCAGTATTTCATTTTTACATTCTGTCAATGGGTCCGGGGTTTTATTGTTCTTCATGTTCACGTGTTCTATTGGTCCTAAATTTAACTTCTTTCAATAAATAAGTCTAGATATTATTCGAAGAGCAAAATGAAATACTATAAGGGAAAGCTTGGTGATGGTATTGATGCATAATGCACCATAAGTCAGAAAATTATTTAGCAGTTTCCATTTGGATCCCAGTGTAAAATGTATGCTAAGGTTGTTTTTGACAGAACTCCGTTCATTTAGAAAGTATGTACACAGTGTTATTATAATGTGAGAGAACTGGCTTCCATACGGCACATTCGACTCTGTGTTGTAGTGGTAAGTGCGTCCACCTTGGGATTGGGAAACTAAAGTTCGATCCTCTAGGCTTTATCAAGTACTTTAAAATAGAAGTGATGACTTCCCTAAATGGCGGTCAGACTTGCAGGAATACTGGTAATTTACTCAGAAAACGCCGTAATATAATAATATAATTAAAGTACTATTGAATTCTTCGTAAAACGGCATTCAAGCAACATATATGACAGAATCATTCAATTGCAATATTACAGGTACAGCTAACTTCCAAATAGACTCGGGTACGGGGGCAATAAGCATTAGCCAGGTGATTGACTTCGACAGTGGGCAAACGTCCTTCACCTTTACGCTGGTCGTCAAAGACGCTGCTTCCGCGCCTCATACAGATACACAAGTCCTCACTGTTAATGTAATTAACATCAACGACAACTCGCCAGTTTTTGTTCCATCTGTGTACTATGTTGCAATACAGGAAAACACTGGGCCAGGTAATATTTAGCGATTTATAGTAAATCGCAGTTAAAGCAAATCGCGGTTTAAAGTATATCGTGTTTTAAAGTAATAATATTGATCTCAAATAAACGCACACATTCGAACAATTATTTACAATTTGTTATTAATCGATATAATTAATGTAGATTTCCATTGTATAGTTTTGATAATTACATGATTCTTTTCAAGAGAATAAGTTTAAGATCAGAAATAATAGAAATGCGTGTTTTAAATTAGTCGCGCTAAATGAAAAGAAAATTTTTGCAAATGTCGATGTGAATTAAAAAAATAAAATCTAAGCAACACAATTAGAACTCAAATATTCGCCAGAATCAGCTTCCAGAAATCCTTTATAAATTGCTAAATAGTAAATACATCCAAACC
>JASEVX010000007.1:55503544-55603544 GCA_031761405.1 Serripes groenlandicus
GAAAAACAATGAGACAAAATGAGAAATTGCCAACGTTGAGCAATTTCTGGAGGTTTTAATTTTTGAATGGTGGCTGTTGCTATTACCTCATGTTGCGTCTGCATGTGGGAGAGGGTTGGCTCCATTTGAATTGCATCGCATATTAAACAGACCGATTAACTTACCCGTATTGTGAGAATATCCGTGAATGATATCCGATGACATTAAATTGCAGCGATGCGTGCCATTCCGGTAACGTTGGTGAGAAAACGTAAATTAACCATTTTCTCGTACACAGTCGCGTTCTGACTCCCGCTGCAGCAGGCGACGTTTGAAAACATTGTGGCGAAAGGTATTGATTGATTGATTGATTGTGGTTTAACGCTGCTTTTTTCACATAGACTTAGCCCATTGGTGGAAGACGAATGACGCATGTCGCATTGACTTTTGTCAACCTCGGAAAGAATGTTTGCCGAGCCGCGATTCGAACTCACAACCCCTGGATTGACAGCCCGCGTCGCTACCGACTGAGCTACCGGGGCTCGGCTTAAGGAGAAATTGCGCATAACGAGCTTTTTTTTTTTGCGGGAGTTCGATCCCCGGTCGGATCATAACAAATACTTTAAGACTTGTAGTCATTGCTTCCCTCGTTGGCGTTTGGGATTGCAGAGATGGTGTATTACTGCTGATGTATCCTTATCAGGATGATTTAACCCTTTCCCTCATATAGACGCTTTCTGACGCCTCTGCAGCAGACGGCTTTTTGAAAACATAGTGACAAAAGAAGAAATTGCTCAAAACGAGCAATTTCTCATTTTGTCAAAATCTTTCTTCTTTTAGTCATTCCATTAAATTATAGAGATTTTCTATTTTTTTTGACAGAATATGCTCAAAGAGAAATTTCTCATTTTGCCAAAATGTTTTCTTCTTTTAGTCATTCCATTCAATTGTAGAGATTTTTCTATTTTTTGACAAAAATATGCTCAAAGTCGTCTGCTATTAGGGAAAGAGTTAAAACGTTAGTACTGGTAATTTGCCAAGGACACGCTGCGATATAACAGAAAAAAAACTGTTTAACTCTTTCAGCGCCAAAAGCAATATTGAGCTTTTTGCAAACAATACAGATTCAGGGAGTCAGCTCGTAACGAGCTGTCTCACCTGAAATCTGCATTGTTTGGCTGTGAGTTATAAAGATATTCCAAAAATCCTAGAACATGAAAATTAGAGTCATCCGAGTTTGAACATGGAAGAGTCTACTTTAAACAATTCGGCGCTGAAAGAGTTAAGGCGGCGTAAAACACCATTTAAACAGTTAAATATTCGTCATTCAAGAAGGTTTGTATAACCCCTTTCCCTCATATAGACACTTTCTGACGCCGTCTGCAGCAGACGGCTTTTTGAAAACATAGTGACAAAAGAAGAAATTGCTCAAAACCAGCAATTTCTCCTTTTGCCACAATGTTTTCCACTTTTAGTCATAGGTTATCCATTCAATTATAGAGATTTCCATTTGTTTTGACAAAATATGATCAACGTCGTCTGCTGCAGAATTGTCGTACGCTAAAATAAGGTCTGAATGCTCATAAAAAAGAGTGTTTGGCAAAGGTAAACATTCTGGAAACGAGTACTTAGGCTAATCAATCTTTAAAGTCTAGAACCTCAATAAATTTACCGAAGTTACCCTTTGGAGACGTTAACAAAAGTAACTTACCGATATACGGGGTCCCAAATGTACGTGGAGATGGAAACCAGCACAGTTAATAAAAAATGGTTCGTTCGATTATAGCTCTCTTATTGTTCAAGAGGGAATTGTATGATGGTATTTCAATAATTTACTTATAAAAGTCACGAGAGTTGGATAGTATACGTTTATACTCGAGTTGAAAACATTGTTCTGATGGAAGAAATTGTTCATCATCATGAGAAATATTGGTTCTCTCTTCTAGAGACCCTTAAAGTCGGTCTTCGTTTCTGTCCGTTTGTTTGTAAAATGTTTGTTTGTTTGTTTGTTTGTGGCAAGCGTAGCGCCAAAATTATTCAACGGATTTCGACCAAACTTGGTAGGGATGAAGGGTCTAGGCTCTAGTTGTTCCTTTTATAGTATGGTCGCCATAGAAACCACCGTTGCTATGGAAACGGGCGAAAACCTTTTCCTGCGAAAACTATCTCCTCCCACAGTTTTTCGAATTTAGAAACCACTCGGTGTGACTTGTGTAGCCCATCAGTTGCTTCATCGAATGATCGTCCCGATTTTTGATCCATCTCTTCGTTTTCTTAATATTTGAGTTGCCGTAAGGGGTACCATTTCCGCGGAAAACACAGACACGTCAAAACTAAATATATCGACACAAAAAAAAATGGTTTCCTATTACCTGATCGCTGATTGGCTATAAATCCGGACACGACCAAATATCGACCAACCAGAGAGCACTTCACATAGCCATTACAACTTCCGTTTCCCGTACTTTTACACGAGGAGAAGAAATATTCAAGTGAATTTGACGCTGTTCTCGCGACAACTCGATAGCTTGTTTCATTATTCGTGCGGTGTCGTGAGAGTGAGAGACAAGAGAGAACCATCGTCGCAGTATGCTTGTCTTCTTTTTTTCCCGAGAATGTTCAAAACGTGTCTGCGGTATGATTCCAAATATATGTAAACATAGTATTGATAGGTTTGTTTAAATGCGGTTGTATTATAATACCAAATGAGCCGTCTCGCGAGAAAACCAACATTGTGGACTCTGCGTAAAGTATCGACCCGGATCAGCCTAAGCATGCCGCGCAGCTTACCCGAACAGACACTTTTCGCCTCCTGTTAATTTTCTGTTTCAAGAATCATTACTCTATACATCTATCCCCCTGAGGACGGAATGTGTCGGCCCGGATCGGTCTGCGCGAACCGCGCAGGCTGATCTGGATCGATACATTACGCAGACGCCAAAATGTTGGTTTTCTCGCGGGACGGCTCAAATGTGTAAAGGCACTTTTTCCGTTTGTTTGATTTGCGACTCTATCAAGAAAAGGTCAGTTATATCACGGCGTTTTCTGGGAAAAATATCAGTTATATCACGGCGTTTCCTGGCAAATATCAGATATATCACAGCGTTTCCTGGGTAAAATATCAGTTATATCACGGCGTTTCTTGGGTAAAATATCAGTTATATCACGGCGTTTCTTGGGTAAAATATCAGTTATATCACGGCGTTTCCTGGGTGAAATACCAGTTATATCACGGCGTTTCCTGGGTGAAATACCAGTTATATCACGGCGTTTCCAGGGTGAAATATTAGTTATATCACGGCGTTTCCAGGGTAAAATACCAGTTATATCACGGTGTTTCCTGGGTAAAATACCAGTTGTATCACGGCGTTTCCTGGGTGAAATACCAGTTATATCACGGCGTTTCCTGGGTGAAATACCAGTTATATCACGGCGTTTCCAGGGTGAAATACCAGTTATATCACGGGGTTTCCAGGGTAAAATACCAGTTATATCACGGGGTTTCCTGGGTGAAATACCAGTTATATCACGGCGTTTCCAGGGTGAAATACCAGTTATATCACGGCGTTTCCAGGGTGAAATACCAGTTATATCACGGCGTTTCCAGGGTGAAATACCAGTTATATCACGGCGTTTCCAGGGTGAAATACCAGTTATATCACGGCGTTTCCTGTGTGAAATACCAGTTATATCACGGGCGTTTCCAGGGTGAAATATCAGTTATATCACGGCGTTTCCAGGTTGAAATACCAGTTATATCACGGCGTTTCCTGGGTGAAATACCAGTTATATCACGGCGTTTCCTGGGTGAAATATCAGTTATATCACGGCGTTTCCAGGGTGAAATACCAGTTATATCACGGGGTTTCCAGGGTAAAATACCAGTTATATCACGGGGTTTCCTGGGTGAAATACCAGTTATATCACGGCGTTTCCAGGGTGAAATACCAGTTATATCACGGCGTTTCCAGGGTGAAATACCAGTTATATCACGGCGTTTCCAGGGTGAAATACCAGTTATATCACGGCGTTTCCAGGGTGAAATACCAGTTATATCACGGCGTTTCCTGTGTGAAATACCAGTTATATCACGGCGTTTCCAGGGTGAAATATCAGTTATATCACGGCGTTTCCAGGGTGAAATACCAGTTATATCACGGCGTTTCCTGGGTGAAATACCAGTTATATCACGGCGTTTCCTGGGTGAAATATCAGTTATATCACGGCGTTTCCTGAGTGAAATACCAGTTATATCACGGCGTTTCCTGGGTAAAATACCAGTTATATCATGGCGTTTCCTGGGTAAAATATCAGTTTTATCACGGCGTTTCCAGGGTGCAATATCAGTTATATCACGGCGTTTCCAGGGTGAAATATCAGTTATATCACGGCGTTTCCAGGGTGAAATATCAGTTATATCACGGCGTTTCCTGGGTGAAATACCAGTTATATCACGGCGTTTCCAGGGTGAAATATCAGTTATATCACGGCGTTTCCTGGGTGAAATATCAGTTATATCACGGCGTTTCCAGGGTGAAATATCAGTTATATCACGGCGTTTCCAGGGTGAAATATCAGTTATATCACGGCGTTTCCTGGGTGAAATATCAGTTATATCACGGCGTTTCCTGGGTGAAATACCAGTTATATCACGGCGTTTCCTGGGTGAAATATCAGTTATATCACGGCGTTTCCTGGGTGAAATACCAGTTATATCACAGCGTTTCCTGGGTGAAATATCAGTTATATCACGGCGTTTCCTGGGTGAAATACCAGTTATATCACGGCGTTTCCTGGGTGAAATATCAGTTATATCACGGCGTTTCCTGGGTGAAATACCAGTTATATCACGGCGTTTCCTGGGTGAAATATCAGTTATATCACGGCGTTTCCAGGGTAAAATACCAGTTATATCACGGCGTTTCCAGGGTAAAATACCAGTTATATCACGGCGTTTCCTGGGTGAAATATCAGTTATATCACGGCGTTTCCTGGGTGAAATATCAGTTATATCACGGCGTTTCCAGGGTGAAATACCAGTTATATCACGGCGTTTCCTGGGTGAAATACCAGTTATATCACGGTGTTTCCAGGGTGAAATACCAGTTATATCACGGCGTTTCCTGTGTGAAATACCAGTTATATCACGGCGTTTCCAGGGTGAAATATCAGTTATATCACGGCGTTTCCAGGGTGAAATACCAGTTATATCACGGCGTTTCCTGGGTGAAATACCAGTTATATCACGGCGTTTCCTGGGTGAAATATCAGTTATATCACGGCGTTTCCTGAGTGAAATACCAGTTATATCACGGCGTTTCCTGGGTAAAATACCAGTTATATCAAGGCGTTTCCTGGGTAAAATATCAGTTATATCAAGGCGTTTCCTGGGTAAAATATCAGTTATATCACGGCGTTTCCTGGGTAAAATACCAGTTATATCACGGCGTTTCCAGGGTAAAATACCAGTTATATCACGGCGTTTCCTGGGTAAAATACCAGTTATATCACGGCGTTTCCTGGGTAAAATATCAGTTATATCACGGCGTTTCCAGGGTAAAATATCAGTTATATCACGGCGTTTCCAGGGTAAAATATCAGTTATATCACGGCGTTTCCAGGGTAAAATATCAGTTATATCACGGCGTTTCCAGGGTAAAATACCAGTTATATCACGGCGTTTCCTGGGTAAAATACCAGTAGTACCGGTGGTATTCGCCCTGACATCGATGCAACAGTCGTAATGCTATCCCCGCAAAACAGAGCACCAAGGAGAGAAGCCATTACTACCAGTAGGTCTGTTTAAATGCGGAGCTAAAATATATGAGCCGTTTCTAGAGAAAAAACCAACATTCTGGACTCGGCGTAAAGTATCGACCCGGATCAGCATAAGCATGCCGCGCAGGCTATAACACGGGCAGAAACTTTTCGCTTCCTGTTGATTTTCTGTTTCAGGAATCATTCATCTATACCTCTATCCCCCTGAGACGGAATATGTCGGCCCGGATTAGCCAGGCTGATCTGGGTCGATACATTACGCCGAGCCCAGACTTTTGGTTTTCTCGTGGAACGGCTCATATGGTAAGATATACCAATACCAGTTAGGCACATCTGTCGATGTGTGGACCTATTACTGTTATGGTCAACTGGCATATCCCCTTAATGTTAATCTTCGTTACGGACATGCAACAAGACCCCTTTTTCGATAAACGCGACTCTTATATAATATAAACATTGTCCCTGAACGTTTGTCAAGCATCAGATTAACCCTTTCCCTCATATAGACGCTTTCTGACGCCTCTGCATCAGACGGCTTTTTGAAAACATAGTGACAAAAGAAGAAATTGCACAAAACGTGCAATTTCTCCTTTTGCCACAATCTTTTCCACTTTTTGTCATAGGTGATCCATTCAACTATGGAGATGTTCTATGTTTTCACAAAATACGTTCAAAGTCGTCTGCTGCAGAATTGTCGTATGAGGGAAAGGGTTAACGGTCCAGTTTGCCTTTAGATGAAGATATTTGTGTTTTTTTTGCAAAACGGCAATAAAATATGCAAATCACCCAGTGAGTAAGACAATGACGTCATTGATGTCCTAATTGTCAACAATCGTTATGATAAATACATTTAAATTTTTAACACCATCAAAGTTAACTCTCATTGATTTTAGGGGATATACGTACAACGGAAGTTCCGTATGAGTTAACAAATTTCTTTCAAAGGACTTCATGCATAATTAATATTTGCAAAAAAAGTTCAAAGAAAGAATCCGAATGAGTCAGAAAGAACAAACATTGAATCATATTATGCGATTATGTGGATCACATAAACCAGCAATAAAAAGTCTGTCTCGATATTTTGAAATGCAAGAAGTGCTTATGAATCATTACCTTTGGTATTGATTGAAGTATATGAATGTATCAGAGATAGAAGCACAGCGCTACGAGGACAGCCATTCTAAGATATATTAAAAAAATTAAAAAATGAGTCTTTGCATTTTTTTTTTTTGTTAACCCTTTTCCTCATATAGACGCTTTCTGATGCCTCTGCAGCAGACGGCTTTTTGAAAACATAGTGACAAAAGAAGAAATTGCACAGAACGTGCAATTTCTCCTTTTGCCACAATGTTTTCCACTTGTTGTCATAGGTTATCCATTCAATTATGGAGATTTTCTATGTTTTGACAAAATACGTTCAAAGTCGTCTGCTGCAGAATTGTCGTATGAGGGAAAGGGTTAAGAAAGTGCTTGAAATAAATCTGCCTAGCGTGTTCGAACCTTACTCGGCCACAGCGGATATGAACTATTTAATTGACGGTACAAGTTCGACAATTCAAATTCCGCATCATCCACTTATTCATGGTATGGATTACTTCCCTTATTTTCTCCCTTTTTCGAGACGACCCAATTCATCCAAATCCGCGGCTCTATTGTCCGTAGGAAAAACCTTTCATTTGTTTTAACATATACGTAACTCTTTTCAGTTAAATATGTGTGCCACCTGGTAAAAAAACAGATTTAAATTCAGTTCGACTAATAACTCACAAGACTTAACTCTTTCAGCGCCGAATTGTTTAAAGTAGACTCTTCCATGTTCAAAATAGGGTGTGTCCATTCCCCATTTAATTAGTGTTTTGGAATATTTTGATAACTAAAATGCAAACAATGCTGATTTCAGGTGAGAGAGCTCGTTACGAGCTGACTCACCTGAATCTGTATTGTTTGCAAAAATATCGATATTGCCTTTGACGCTAAAAGAGTTAATAAAACGTTTCGTTCTCCACTTAACATTATCTTTGTATATTTCGAATCCTAACGTTTGCCCCTCAAAAACACTGATAGTTTTTGTAAAGATGTTTTGTGTTAACAACTTAACCCTCCCTTTCCCACATGTAGACGCATTTCGGCGAATTAAAAGCAGACGACTTTTGAATGTATTGTGGAAAAAGGAGAAATTGCTCATAATGAGAAATTTCTCCATTTGTCACAATGCTTTCAACTCTATTTGATCACAAAACTTTTCCATATTTGTGGGTGCATGTTTTCATTGTCGCCTGCTGCAAAATTGTTGTATGTGGGAAAGGGTTAAGGTTATGTATAACATGAGATAAAGTGGACTCACGGGCAACTTGAACATTGGAAAATCGACATTTTGCAAATGCAAGAGGCTTTTAATAATCCTCTTGGTAGCCTATTGGCATAATGTAATGCCTCTGTAGCAGACACATACACTTATATAAATTCACCAATGTTAACACTATAATGCAAAGAAGGCGAGATTTGCCTTAGAACATGCATCTTTTGATACAAGTGTCTTAAATTAAATGTGCCTAGCAAAAGGTCACCACCCCACAAAAAACGCCGCGAGAGAAATTAAACAACTTAGCCAAGGTGGATATGAAACATTTAACTCTTTCAGCGCCGAATTGTTTAAAGTAGACTCTTCCATGTTCAAACTCTGACGACTCTATTTTCATGTTATATGATTTTTGGAATATTTTTATAACTCACAGCCAAACAATGCAGATTTCAGGTGAGACAGCTCGTTACGAGCTGACTCACCTGAATCTGTATTGTTTGCAAAAAGCTCAATATTGCCTTTGGCGCTGAAAGGAATTGACAAAGGTTCATGTTCAACAAATCGAATTCCGCTTCATCTACTCTTTCATACTATTAATTGATTTTCTTTTTGTTTTTTTCCTTCGAAGCTATTAAAGGTTCCACATTACCAAAATACATCCTCGGCTTGGTTGATCTAGAAAAACAGTCATGAAGGGAAAGCTGTGTTTTTTTCTGAGATTTTTTTTTAAGCTTATAAGAAAAGCCTCGTTTATTTTTTTTCGATTTATCTTAAAAGCAAATAGGTAACACTTTTGAGCGATATATATGTGCCATCTGAAAAAATGTATTAAAATGTTATAATGGATGTCTGGAAGCTTTTAATTCACAATGATATAAGAAATTTGTTTAATCGTCTACAATTAATTCTACAAATGACAGTCCTGTATATAATTCAATAGTTAGCCCTGCCAGACGGAAAGAGGTAATGAGACAAGTGCTTACAGTAAATACCCTTTCAGTGTAGTTTCTCGTTGTAAGTATGCAACTTAGAGTAACGCTGAAAAGGAGATGCATACAACAGGGTTAGGTTCATTTGTAAAATTTAAAGTTTTGTAAGTGGGTGTCTCCATTTGTTATTTTCGTGGTACAAGGGAAATTTAAAAATAGTTTGTAGAAGTTGGTCTTTAAAAATGGTTTTCTACGTCTGTAAGTGTAAGCTGTATGAGCTTCCGCTGCCAGTGTTGACATGTAACAGATTACACATGGGTGGGGTAACTTCATATGCACCCTACCTCGTGGGATAAATGATTCACAATCATTCTATAAAACACTGACACAAACAGTTTGTTACTTAATGTTGGGACTATGAATACTTGTCAATATAGTTTGTACTATTCTATTTTGGTAGCTTGATAAATTGATTTATTGTTTGGTGTTTTACGCCGGTTACTGGGTAATGAAGTTACCAGTACTACTAGTCCATTTATCCTGACACCAGCCAGTCAGTCCAAATGCTTATAACCGCAACCCTGCGCGCCAAGCAGGTAAATAATTACTACCACATTTAAGGTCTTTGGTGTGACCAGGTCGGGGATCGAACCCACGATCGACCTCCCGCACCCTAGGCGGACGCTCTACTACTACACCACTGTGGCGGTTCTTTTTTTGTAGAACTAATCTGTTTTCCAAACAGTTGTGACTGTGTAGATGATATGGCTGAACTTGATTCATAGTCGGATACATGCCATTTTATAAGAATCCAGACCTTCTCTAACGTTGGTCATTAGTATCTTAAAATTAATAAAGGAAGTTAATTACACCCCCTTCAGCTCTTTGCCCCGTTTGAAGCAAAATGTTATAAAAAGTGTTCGCAGATCAATAATCATAGTAGAAATCAAAGCGCTGAAAGCGCTGGTGGTATAGGGGCATATGTAAGTTGAAAATATATGGCATAGATAATATAGACAAACATTGTTGAAACAATGACCTTTAAACAAACCAAACCAAAAATGTGCGAAGCACACATATTGCCTGCCTATACAATACAAATACATAATTTATCAAAGTTTCACCCTTTTCTTGTATAAACAATATAACAAGATTGACAAAAAACAGAGCAGCGACCCTTAATTAAAATATTTCCAGTTCAGAAATCACTAAAGATTCACAATGTATATTGTAATCATGCTGATAAATGAAAGACAATCGAAAGCATGCTAGAGTTATGTTTCTTTTGCACTGCACATCTGTAGCTCTGAGTTTCATATACAACAAGTCTTAAATTGCAGACAGTCAGTCGCTCTGGACAAAGTACAACGCTTGGGAAACACTCATTAACGAAACAAGGGCATGTGTTTTTCATGCGAAAGTCATATAATAAGTGAGAACATGAAAAGACAAAAATATACACACTCCAAACGCAGCATGCTAAAGTTATGGTTATGGTGCACTGCAAATGTGTAGGTCATAAGTTACCTACAAACCAAGTTTGGAAATGGATACAATTGAAATTAATTGAGACAATCGCTGAACTAAATAAGGAAAAATGAAGATAACTAAGATAAGCAGACCAGAGTTATGTACCTAGTATTTTGCCGTTCTTCTGATCACACGGTATAAGTGTGACCACTTTCAAATAAATCCATACAGAAACAACGTTTTGACCAATACATGCAATCCATGACGGACGGACGAATGCACATTCAGGCAGACAGCCGGCCGGACACCGGATTATACCTCCAAGCTTTACAGACAGAGACAGCTTATAAAGTATTGATTACAGAAGACTGGTTCGATGCGTCAAAACACGTCTGTGCTTAGGAAAGCTTATTTGTAAAGTATTTGCAAATTAATTGTTTCTCCGAAATGGGACCGTACAAGGTTAATTTACAAAAACCTATTTAGACTATACTTCTAGTTTATTTGTCAACAGATACGTCTAGGACTAGATTACACGTTGACGAACGTTGAATCTTCAATTAGCGCAAATGCATATACATTATAATTTTAGTCCCAAAATCGGTAGAAGCGCCTCAATTATAAAATAAATAATGACCTTGCGGTTATAACTCGTGTGTATGTTGACATTTTCGGCCAATTTTCTTTCCGACGTTTGACAAAAGTCAATGCGACATGCGTCATTCGTCTTTCACAAATGGGCTAAGTCTATGTGAAAAAGAACCCAGTTGGTTGGGAAGATGGTTGTGTGGAGTACTGGTGTGAGAAAACCAGGAAACATATTTGTAGATGAACTGGCCGCCGTGATATAACGTAGAAAATGTTAAAAACGGCGTTAAAACACAATCAATCAGTGTTGAAATATTATCTCTAATTTGTAGATTTAATTCCTATGTCCTAGTTGGGTCGACATACAGCGACACGTGAGAATATTCCAACACGCGACCTGTTTTACCAACAATTCTCCAGTAGCGGTGAGACCGTTAGTACCATTCTTTCATGGCATGTATAAACAGTAGGACCTCTCTCTTTGGACGGATTATGTAATAACAAGTCCTTACCCTTGACCACGTAGACTAAATATACAGCAAACAACATTTAACTAAGCCTGAAAGTATTATTTTGAATAGTAATTAAAACATTGTGGAAAAAGACAAACTTGCTGATTATCATTTATCTGTTAAGGTTAGTCAAATGTGTCTTAAAGGGGCAAAGGTTAAGATAATAACTGTAGACAAATATTTTCGTTATCTAGGTTATAGAAAAAAATTGATTCATGTTTCAAAGCATTGTTTGGAAAGGAGGAATTGCTCATTGTCAGCAGTTGCTCCGTAGGCAAATATACTTTCAACATTCGTATGTAACTAAGTTGCTATAACGGAAACGGTTCAATCCTTTCCCGTTTAAAGTCGCTTTTTGACGCATGTGCAGCAGACGGCTGCAGAATAGTTATTCGTGACCCATTTCCTCTTTTTCCACAAAGCTATGTATAAACTATATATTTTTCCTTTTGATGTAAGGCGATATTGCTCGTTATCATTAATCTCTAGCATGTTATTCAAAATGTGTCCGGAAAGGAAATAGAGTAAAAGAATGTCCACAGTAAAACGTTTTAATATGAAAAGAATTAATTTGAAACGTGTTTGAAAGCATTGTGTGAAAAGGAGCAATTGTTCATTGTCAGCAATAGCTCCATTTTCAACAATATTACAATATTCGAACTGTTATATTATGACGGAAAGGGTTCCGCTTCCATGGGGAGGATGTAACCATTTCCTGCTTACAGACGCATGTGCAGCAGACGACAATCGGAAACATTGTGACAAAAGGAGAAATTGCTTATCGTTGGCAATTTCTACTTTTGCCACAATGGTTTCAACTCCTTTCAATAATTGTATTTACAGTGATTTGCACATTTCTCTATGAAAGTCGACTGTTGTAAACTAATGGGGTCACAGCACGGTCGACGTTACCTTACACCACTGACATTAAGGTCAATCATAGTTCAGAGTGTGTTTCACTCGTTTGAACTATTTTGTATCCGATGATTAATAAATGCAAGCGGATGGTTTTTCGTGATTCGGTCGAACCAATGAAATCGTTGAAAAGGCAGATTATAACCAATCAAAACTCGATTTTGGTGTAGGTATACACATGTGGACTGTGGTTGCAGCTTTAATCCGACTTTTCGAAATCAGCATGAGTATGGGATAGGCGCGAAACGCCCCTATCCCAAAAACCTGTACGTGCCTTTATGTTTGCCAGACTGACGAGTCACCTGTTTAACAATCTCCACAAAAGTATCATCAGCTCTTTGATTTAACATCAGTTCGTTGTAACCGCATTTATGGTTCACATGGTTTATCTTGTGTTCATATACTCTACTTTAACGATCCATTTGTTTGTATAATAGTTATGTTTTTATATTTGAGGAATTTTTCTTTATTGTGACTGTCATTTCATGTTTACGTTATAATCGTCATTAGGTCAAGGGGAAGTAATTCATTTTTCATAGACGACCATTATAGCATTATGGGTTATGGTTCATTCCCAACAAGTGAACCTGTCTCAAAATAAAGTTCAGTATAAGAACTGCCAACATTTAGCAAAGAAAACATACAGGTTCGTGTTATGGTCAAATGGAAGGTCACCAAGTTTACTTTCAATTTCAGAAAATACAGGATATTCTGAAAATGCCTATTTGATTGTCAATATAGCTAAAGCGAAAGACACCCCACCCCTCAATACAACAACCAATGGAAGTTCAAAAATCGGACCAAACCTCCAGAGGTTACAAGAAAAATTACAACAATTCGACCAAGCAATACTATTTTGGTTATAAAATAAAATAAATCAGAGGTTATTTAACTTTCAACAATATCATTATTGTCCAATGGGAGACAACCTCAGTCTTATATATATATATTCATCTGCAATTTCAATTTACCTCCCTTTGACCATTATTTTATTCTAAAATTACAGAAATGTGAAACTCACGACACCGTTTTGCGGAAGTAATACATTTGGCAACATCCGGTTTGTCATCAAAAAATCAAAAATTGGATTTTCTTGAATGACGCATCAGCTGTCAAATAAACAAACACACAAGGATGGCGTTTCATCCACATTCTGAGGCAGACGAGTCTTTTGATTACTTATTTAAGATCGTTTTAATCGGTGATGCAGATGTTGGTAAAACATGTGTCGTTCAAAGGTTTAAATCGGGAACTTATGTTGAGAAACATGCGAGCACCATTGGTGTTGATTTCACAATGAAGACACTACAGATTGACGGAAAACTTGTCAAGGTATCAGAATCAAATGTCTTAATAGAACTTGATTGGCAATCAGCATCTTTACAATTTATGAGTATACCCTCCACCAAGTCCAAATTATGTCTTGATACTAATTTATCCTATCTAGGTATGCTACTGTACTCTAGCATTTCACAGTTTAAAGGTCGTTTCAACCCATTCATAATCATGCTGATAAACAGAGACATATTAATACAGAGATTCGAATCACCGTGAAATCTCGCATTCTTTCGCGGGATTGCCATGAGTCGCGTTATCCTTGTCCTGCACGCGCCCATAGCAAGCGTCTGATAACCTTGATAGTGGAATACTCAAAGTCAATCAGAATACAACAATAAACTTACTTTACTTAGACGAAAACAGAATGACAACTATTATAATATGAGTATAGGTGCTACCTATTTCGGGTAAACATTTATTATCTTTTGTGATCGGTAAATAATTCCCCGCAAACTCTTTCTTGGCAAGTTGCAGTAAGATCAGTTATTTATGTAAATTACTAGTCCTACCAACCTATGCCCTTTATAAAGTACTTCAAATAAAACGATTCCATAATTTACGGAACTACATTTGTGACCAGTCAAACTAACGTTTCCTATAGTTTCTGTCGTTTTCCTTTTGGTTATTTATTCATCATTTGCGTTACGCTAATAGAATGATGTCATATTACAGGAATTTGGATTTGTAACTTCCGGAAATTAAAAATAACCTTATGAGTTGTTTTTTTAACTCGTTTTAGAAATAGATGACGAGTGTTATTAAATGGAAATTATCACACATAAAGTTACTTGTGCTCGTTCCTTTATCGAGTACGTATTATTATATTTAATTATTTCCTCTAGAAGGTGTTTTTGTTTCGATATTTTCTTTTCATCCAATCAAAACATAGCAGGATCGTGACTGCATCGAAAAATACACTCTGGACACAATTTTTGGAAAGACGGTATAGCAAAGTTTTGCAAAGTTCATACACATTACCTATTGACGGGAAACTTCGCCGTCGATTGTTTACCCGTATAAAAATATATGCAAAGTCTCTACATAACACTTATCAGCGGTTGTAATGAAGACACGAGTAGTTCATAAATAAGTTACATGACTAACACATCTTGCCGTACCACCGATGAGATTTGGTCTTTTTTGAAGCCCAAGTACCCTTACTCTGTATTTATATGTCTCTGGGGTAAACAAATTGCCGGTATAGCTGGTATGTTTTGATTGGAATTTGGACGAAAAGATAACTTAAAAAAAAAAGATTTCAAGAGGATTTGATAACTAAGATAAAAACCTTCTTGATAAATCATAAAGGAACCTGATATAAATGTAATTTTCTGTATCCACATAATGACAATCGTGAATGGGTTCAAAAATCAAAGCATGTTTTTTTTTTCATAAATATTTCTATACAGTTACTAAATAGGAAATTGTTTTGGTATTTCAGTAGATTCAACAAGAGACATTAAAATACTGAGATTTTTCTCCGAGTCAGATTACACAAAGATCAAATCTTGCTTAGATTTTGTCGGTATGGAGCGACTAATTTAGTGAGATGATTATTTTAAGACTCACAACATAGAGTTTGGTTGAGTAATAAGAGAGAGATATTGTGTGGAATACTTATTTATCTATTTTTTAAGCTCCAAATCTGGGATACTGCTGGTCAGGAGAGATTTAGAACGATAACTCAGAGTTACTACCGAAGTGCGAATGGTGTTATTATGGCATATGATATAACAAAGAGGAACTCATTTGATAGTGTACCAAGATGGTTAGATGATGTGAAACGTTATGCTGGTCAAAATATTGTACAGATTTTAATAGGTAAATATGTTACTTTATTTATTTCTCGACAAGAAATGTATATTAGGGCAGTGCTTTCATTAAGCGGACGTGGACGTAATATACGTCCGAAAAATCCCAAAAAACGTCCGAAAATTGAGCACTGGACGTTTATTATACGTCCAGAAATTCCCCAAAACGTCCGTAAATTTACACATGGACGTTTTCAGAATAACCCTAAATAAAGTATAAAGGGTGAAAGTGCAGAGGTGAACGTGTAAAAAATCAATAATTGTCAAAGCACAAGTACACGCTTAACCGAGTTCTTATCGTGTGTACCAGATATCACCTTGACGACCTCTGTTTGTAGGGTAGTTTAACTTGATTACGCTAATTGGATTAAAAGTTTGCCTAATCCGACGACGGTCTTTCTTTCAAATAACGTTAATTAATTAATTAGGTCGGACGTTTTCTTTATCTTTTAAAAATATTTGATGACGAGAAATACCAAATTATCACTTCGGTAACTATAAAATTCGGACGTTTTCTTTATCTGTTAAAAATATTTGTTGATGATTTATACCGATTATCACTTCGGAAACTATAAATTGGAAGTTATTTATATATTCTGTATGCATAACTACTTGGAAAATATGCAGCCTCGTTCCTAATGATTCCTCCCCGAATAATGAATTTGATTGGTTAGAATTGAAATAATAAATACGTCATCAATCTATTCTGAAGAGGTACTTTCCGAGATTCCAAAATGGCGGATGTAAAATATTTTTTTGCCGACATTTTTCGAAATTTCGACTCTGAAGCAGAATTTGAGGGCATTGAAAGTGCAGATTTGATAGATATTAGTAAGACGACTTTATGCTTCTCTGCCATATCTTGATACTGACATTTCCCGCGATTAACAGCTGAATTGTTCGAGAGAAATTAGCGAACCACTCACCCCCTATTCGGCCTGGACTTTTTGTTGACATTGCCAGCAAAGCTTTACCGGTTGTCATCATTAATAAAATCAAATAAATAAACACTATTATTTTTGTTTAAATAGATGTATATTTCAAACGACCCATTGCTTTGTCATAGTTATTAAAATCAAAAAAATAAACATTTATTTTTGTTTAAATAGATGTGTAACCAAAACGTCCCAGTTATGACACACGTATCAATGACATAAGAAACATAATTTCTCCTTTTACAATTTATTTTATTTAATATTTAAATAAATAAATAAGCATTCCTGTTAACGACAAATACAAAACTTCCAGAATTCTGACAAAAAATCCTAAAATTTTGACCAGGAATTTAAAAATTCCTGGAATTGGCCCTTAATGAGAGCACTGATTAGGGGTGTTAAAGTTTAAAAGTTTCGAGAAAAGTTCCTTATTTCTTTAAATAATTAATATTGGCACATTTATTATGTCGGAAGCGATTGGATGAAAATTATTCATAGACATGTCATTTAAAAGGTGTAACAATTGCTAGAAAATAATCCAGCATACACCTTTTGACACCTCTTTTACAGGTAGTCAGTGGCTTCGAAAGAATGTTGTGTAAGTACTGGTGTGGGAAAGCCAGGAAAACATGGGTAGGTGCACTGGCCGCCGTGATATGACCAAAGCTGTTAAAAGCGGCGTTAAACTCCAAACAAACAAACAGACAAAACCTCTTTTACAGATCTGATGTCTTTTGAAAACATTGCAAGAAAAGGAGATAAATCATGAACACATTTTTTAGAATAAGGTATAAGGTCATTTCTAATCAAAGCGCTGAAGGCACTGAATTTGTTTGGGTACATAAAACTGTTCAAACATTTGCCTTTGCATAGATGTGTGATTTATAAACTATGCATTGTTTATAAATATTACAACTTCGGGTAAAAGAATAAATGACGCATCCGTTAAAATTAAATGCCATTTTAGTTGTCTATAAAAATAAATCATGAGACATACATGTGAATATTATATTTAATGTCCAAGTTTCAAAAGACTAGTAAAACAAATGGATAACCATTATGGCCCCGACTCACTCATCTAAGTATTTAATAATTTTTGTTACAAAACAAATCACCATTGACAAGAGATTTTTCAAGTTTTCACTATAGCCATATAAGGCCAAATAGCCCTGCCCCCCTGGCGGCCATGTTTTTCGACCAATCAACATGGCTTGGAGGAATCTGATAGATGGTCTCCCAATGAACATTTCTACAAAAAGAATTGAAAATTGGCCAAAAACTTTCGGATGAGAAGATTTTTCAAGTTTTTACTATAGCCATATTAGGCAAAAAAGCCCCGACCGCTGGCGGCCATGTTTTTCGACCAATCAACTTGGCTGGAAGGAATCTGATAGAGGGTCACCCTAGGAACATTTCTACAAAATTATTTGAAAATCGGCCTGACACTTTTGGAGGAGAATATTTTTTTGAGTTTACACTATAGCCATATAAGGCAAAAAAGCCCCGCTCCCTGGCGGCCAAGGAACACTGTAGCAACTTTAAATGTCGCACCAACGCTAAATGTCACACTTGACGTTTTATGTCACAAGGCTGACGCTAAACGTTGCAACCAACGCTAAATGTCGCAAAACCTTCTGACGTTATATGTCGCATCTGTAACGCCAAATGTCGCAAAACAAGGTACTGCCGCTATATGTCGCAACATCAACGCTAAATGTCTCACTCCTTCATAAGCACTCTTTTGTAGTATTACTGTTTCACAATGTACAAATTACAATGTTTCATCTCACTCTGTCCCTTCTTTTTTTAGTTATAGCTCCTGAAGTAGTAATTTTTTTGCGACATTTAGCGTCAGCCTTGCGACATATAACGTCAAGTACGACATATATACAAGATATATATGCACTCTCGTACTATCGATATGGATTCGCACACTTACGATAAGGACTCTCACACAAGCGATATGCACTCTTGTACTAACGATATGGATTCGCTCACTAACGATATTGATTCATACACTTACGATATAGACTCTCACAAAAGCTGTATGCACTCTCGTACTAACGATAATGACTCGCACACTAACGATATGAATAGTGGTTCATCAGAATAACAGATTGCGCTTTGTGTTTATACATTCCTTGCGGGCCAATGACTGGCTCTTTCTGCGGATAGCCACATTTTGTGGCTGGTATACAATAGATGGAATATGGTATAAACGTCCAAGACATTTTTTTTGTAAACACATGTACACGGACATACACTGTGACATAACGTTATAACATGTACAATTTTCTTAAGTTTTTTAAAACTGTAAAATTAAAGAAAATTGTACATGTTATAACGTAATGTAACAGTGTATGTCCGTGTACATGTGTTTTCAAAATGTTAATGCGTTCTATGGATAGCCACATATTGTAACTGGTATACAATTGTCTCTCTTGTCACAAACTGTATAAGCTAATACTGGAATAAAAACTGACACGGAATAAGTAACATGCTTTTTGTTGCCATTCCTTAACCTACTTATAAAAAAGTTTATAAATGAAGCACTTTAACATCCCGTAACTGATACCTTGAACGTTTATACCATATTCCATCTATTGTATACTAGCCACCAAATGTGGCTATCCGCAGATAGGGTAGAGCCAGGCATTGGCCCGCGAGGAATGTGTTAACACATCACGGATTGCCTGCACTAACCAACAGCCAGGTCCTGCTATTCATATAATTCTTCTAACACTAAAAGGCGACACAGATATATCACAGAACCGGCAAGGGTTGAGATACAACCGAGGCGGTTGTGTCTTGCTCACAATGTCTTTGAACAATCTATTCACCCGTTGACGGGAGTATCGCGACGAAGGATTTTGTTTCGAACCAAGGTTAACAATAATATACCAAATCAACTGTGGTAGAACGAGAGTGCATATAGTTTTTGTGAGAGTCCATATCGTTAGTGTATAAATCAATATCGTAAGTGAGCGAATCCATATCAGTAGTACAAGAGTGTATATCGCTTGTGTGAGAGTCCTTATCGTAAGAGTGCGAATCCATATCGATAGTACGAGAGTGCATATATATTTTGACTATATGTCGCACTTGACGTTATATGTCGCAAGGCTGACGCTAATTGTCGCAAAAAATGACTACCTCAGGAGCCATAACTAAAAAAAGAAGGGACAGAGTCAGATGAAACATTGTAATATGTACATTGTGAAACAGTAATACTACAAAAGAGTGCTTATAAAAGAGTGCGACATTTAGCGTTGATGTTGCGACATATAGCGGCAGTACCATTTTTTGCGACATTTGGCGTTACAGATGCGACATATAACGTTAGAAGATTTTGCGACATTTAGCGTTGGTTATTTACTTCGTGCTCAGGTGAGCTAAAAAAGAAACATCTATCCAAATGAAAGAGTAATTGAAATCATGCATTATAAAAAGATTAAATGCTCCAGAGAAAACCAATACCTGTGCCGTCCGAATTTTACTCTACAGTATACACCTAAGCTGGCCGCTGTTTCCTTTAAAGGGTGTTTAAGCTTGCCAAATCAATTAAGGATGCGTGACCATACACTGTTAATTACCATTGTTTACGAGTGTCATTCCAAACAAATTATAAATGTAACCCCTTTTCCCAATAAACCTATCATATACATGTATGTATTTGTAACTTGCCGGGATGTGTCGATACCGTCATGGTACAATGTGATATATGCACAGATTGGTTTCACAAATCTTGTGTTAATGCACCTGTGGATATTTCGACAACAGATGCGGACTTTAATTGTAACTTTTGTTAATTATTTGGCTATTATAATGATAAGATATGTGATTAAATTGGCAACATTTAAGTTTTTTACTTATAACAGCCTTCAAATACAAATTTGGTTTATACGACGGTAAAGAAAGGTTATTGGAATTAAGAAATTGTTTAAATAAGCAAATTTTCCTTTTCCCACAATGTTTTCAATATATGTTGCTTTTTACTGTTTACACAGCAAGAAAAAACCATTTAACTTATTTGTTATAGATTAGTATTATAGTTGCATATATATATAATTACTAGAAATAAATTAAGATTTAAAGTGTTGTATATATATATATACTTATTGTTTATTTGTTATTTAAATTGTTCTGCCCCTTCCAAGTACCCTACAGAATAGAATGTTGCATGGATCATTTGCCTCGTAGTATGGCACATGGAAAACTGTTGAAAGTTACAAAGTAGAAAATGAAGAGGCCCAACAATAACTAGAACTCATGACCCTTCAATCGAGTGTAAAGGAGAGGATATAATTGAAGCAACACCTATGGCTAGTTACTAGCAACCTATTCTATTCTTGCAATGTTTTCAAATTTCGTCCGCTGCAGATGCGTCAAAAGACATTTACTTGTCGGAAAATCAATCCATCAATTCTCTTTATTGATATCTATAGATATGATATAAAGAGGAAAGTCGTTAAAACACTTTACAAAGAGATTCCATTTCAGCATGATCTCGATTTTTGGTTTATTCTATATCACTGATAAAAGCAATCAAACACATTATATATTTACAAAGAAAACCCCGGATATGATCATATGTAACAAATTATACACAGTTGCCCATCTTTAATTAAACATTTTTTACAACAAATCATAGCGTCCGCAGATTTGCTCTATATTCTATTGCGTCGGCATTTTCCCTCTATATTGCATTTGTCCGCATTTTCCCTCTATAATGTATTTGTCCGCAGATCGCGTCCGCACTTTAGACCCTCCCCCCATACCGTTGTATTTATAAATAGAATTCGACGATCACGATTTCTCTGCAAATGTGTTACTCTCATTTTAAATGCATTTTATGACGCACATATTTGTTTTTTTAATTCTTTATACTATATTTATATGGCCGACAAGGCACAAAGAAAATATTTTCAATTCTGTTTTTATCTACATTTTCAATGCGTGATTGAAAATTCAAATACCGTATCTGGAGCTTAAATCTGAAATAGTTCTCCCTGTAGCAGTTCACTCATTGAGATTTATAAATCTCTCCGCATTCATGTTTTAAAATACAATGTTTCATTTTATTTCGTAATTCTCTTTGAATATAAGAACCACATAAGAAAACAAAGACGATATAAATATATCATTATTTCAAAAATCGTGATACATTTGAAAAGTAAGAGCAAGTATTGAGTACTACTTTCACGCGTATGAAATTCATGGAATTTTAAATAAGACGAACGGCTTCAGAATTGCAGCTACTAAATTTGTTTGTTCCAAACAAATAAAAATGGCTAAAACATATTGAAAAACATACCATTGTTTAAGTCTTTTGCTCTCTTTTTCATTCCTTATTCTTGGGTGTATAATATATATAACTGTAAGTTCAAAGTCCTTGATCATAATTGGCTATGCAGTTTTACAGAACTACACAGTGATCTTATCCCTTTCCCACCTGCAGATGACTTTTGAAAACATTGTGGCCAAAGGTGAAATTGCTCTTGATGACCAATTTATCCTTTGGCCACAATGTTTTCAACTTTATTTAATAATTAATATATCTTTAATGGAGATTTTTCAGGGTTTTATCACTGGTTTCAAAGTCGTCTGCTGTAGATGACTTTTGAAAAGAGTGTGACAAAATGAGAAATAGCTCAAAACCTTTTTTGTCGAGATGATTTCAATGCTGTTGCAGATATTTTGTATGTGGAAAAAGGTTTAGATAGGTATATTATTGTATTTTACATATGTACATACTTCAATTACTTGCAGGTAACAAGAGAGATTTGGAACCATTGAGAGAAGTTCCGTTCACAGAAGCAAATGCATTTGCCCAACATCACAGTATGGTTTCCCACTTGGAAACTTCAGCAAAAGAAAATACAAACATAGATGAAACATTTGTTAAAATTGCTAAGGTAAAAATAGTGTGATTCAATCACATAACATGTTTATATATTTGTTTGTTGACCAACTTTTTAATTCTCTCACATATAAAACAAATATGCAGTAGACATCTTTAAAACCATACAGACAAGGTATGGATAATGTTTATAAATGAGAGCAACTATTGAATGAAGTTGAAACATGTAGGCAAAAGGAGAAATTGTTCATGTTATGAGCAATTTCTCCTTTCGCCTTTATGTTTTCTGAAGCTGACTGCTGCATATGCTTAAAAATGTGTCTGCATATGGGAAAGAGTTAAGAAACAAAAGTTACAACTTTTGGAAACTGCTTGTTTAATGTGACAAGCCTCCATTAATAATATCATTTCTTCAAGTTTTTTAGCATTTCAGTTACGCAAGCAAAATAAATTTGCAGCAGAAGACGTACAGGGTTTTTTAAAACATCTATGTGAAAGCATGAGAAGTCTCTATAAATGAAAGTATAATTATTTTGTTCAATGGAAAACATTGTGGCAAAAGGAGAAATTGATCATGATGAGTTATTTCTCCTTTTGTTACAATGTTTTCAAAAGTTGCCTGCTGCAGAGGCATCAAATGTGACTTGTATGAGAGAAGGGTAATTCACTTTTTGCCACCAGTGTAGATCCATCCATCCATGCAAATTGATCTGCACTGTCGGTTAATTTAAAAAAAGACATTTTCAGAAGCTTCGGACATTACAGGTTTTGTGCTAAAGACCACGTTGGAGAATACAATTCCCTGTCTATTAAAACAATTACAGACCACCTGTGAACAAATACCAAATTGTTGCCTTCCCTTATAAATGGTTTATTTAGTGAAATATTTACTAGTATACAATTATATGAAGAATGATGTAACAGGACATAAAATGATGTAACTGGACACCAATTGTATAACAAGACACCAAAAGACTGCACTTCCATAAGTGTGTAACAGGACACCAAAGAAAAAACTCAAGAAATAACATAAAAACATAAAACATATTCAGTATAATTCATTCTCCATTTAAATGAAAATATAATAATCATGCAAATATGTATTTATAACGTAAGCAAAAGTGATTATGGATGTAGAACATGCTTTCCAGGACAATCGATGTAACAATTCAAAAGAGACCCAAATCGCAATCTTTCCCCCCATTGAAATCTGAATAAAAAATGATTTGTAGCGGATTAAATAGATTCGCAAACATCTCTGGATAATTTAAATCAACAAATAAAAAGCAAACACCCATTGAGATACATATATAAGCAACCACTGATTACCCAAATTGGCGTTGTGTATGTAACAAAGTTTCAGAAGTATTAGTTTCATTTTTCGGGCCGCCATTTTGACATACTCTTGTTGTAAAACAGCTGTAACTGTCATAAATCAATGTAAGAGTCAATGTCGCAATTAGAACAGCCAATATTAAGTTTCCTCCTAGGTGATAGACGAAGCATTTTTTTAATTACAAAAAAATAATGTGATGTAACAAAAAGGACACATTTTCATACACGATATTTTGAATCCATGTCAAATTAAATCTACCTGTCCAAGAATAATGTATTTACAACATTAACAAAGAACTGTAGTGATCACGTGATTGGAATGCAATGAAAATATGGTTATCGGTCCAGGTTTCGAGTTTTGGTGCTATTTAGACGTGATGAAACTGGGTGGACACATTTCGTTACATCACTTTCCGATTTTATTTAGAAACAAAATCGTATGTTGCCCTCTTAACCTTAAAGATATATCTTCAAATAATTTGTTAAATTATTATTTCACACAATAAGTTTGCAGGTTTTAAATAAAAAGAAAAACAGTTTATTTTGCGCTGAATTAAATGAAATTAACAGTTCTTTCAAACGTCAATGGCATATCATTTTAATAGATTTAGTTGTTTCTAACAATTTATGATATGTTGTTAAACTATATAACACAGTTCTACAAATACAGGAGAATAAATCATGATTCTGTGATGTAACACAAATTCCCGGACACCATATTATGGCTCATATATTATACGAACAGTCCAACCTGTTTATAAAGACCAGCCATGGGAAGTGACCAATGTAGTCTTTGTTCACAGGTGGTGTTTAATTGCAGAGTCATTTATGAAGAAAATTAGTCATTGGGAAATCAAAAGTGTGGTTGCTATAGACAGGGGATTGCTATACAAAGGTGCTCTGTATTCAAATTGGTTGGTTTCTACACTTGTCAAAAAAAATATCAAAAGATTGTTTTTGTTTGTCTTTCTTAGAGCATGGATAATTTATACAAATTTAAATTGATTTAAATGTTTTATGTTTGACTACATTTTCAGGAATTGATTCACAGATATGGAGGAGAAGTAACCCTAGATTCCTCCAAACAAGACAGTCTAAAATTGGACTCTAAGTCAGTGAGTAAAGGTTGGGGCTGTTGTGGTACTTAACTACCAAGCAGCTGCGCGTACATTCCTTGTTTACATGAACAGAGTGATCTCTTGGTCCTTTGGGGTTGGTTAGCAGACGACCATTTAGACCAGTGGGAATATGAATATTCTCATTATATTCTGCATGAGTGAGTCAACTAACGATGATTGTGATGCAGGAGAAGTGAGTTTTGGCGAAAGATCTGTTCGACCATTTACTTGACATGGTGTTTTTAACCCATTCCTGCTTGCAAATGCTTTTTGCACAATTGCACCAGAGGACTTTGGAAACAGTGTGGCGAACGGAGAAATTGCTCATACTGAGCAAGTTTTCCATTTACTACAAAATTGCAACTTTATTATTTTGTCTAAATGTTTTTAAAAGTGTCTGCTTTAAAATTGCTGTAATTGAGAAAGGGACAAAGTCCTCTGCTATTCAATAATCACAAGGAATAAATGTTACTTAAAGAATAAAAGAAGTTTAATTTTGATACAAAGTTAAAAGTTGAAATATTGATGTTGAAAGCAAAAAGATTTTCTGTTTAACAGACATCAAATTTGTTCTGTATCAGGGGGAAAATATCATCCCTTTCCCCCCATTATACAACAAATTAGCAACAGACCACTTTGAAAACATTGAGACAAAAAATATTGAAAATCTCTGTAAATGAAATTTACCGGTTCCAAGCACAATGCTTTTGTGAAAGATTGTGGGTTGGTTTACATAGAGAGACAAAGTAACACAAATAGTATTGAAGGTACCGTGCCTCCCTTTTTAGCTCACCTATGCACGAAGTGCAAGGTGAGCTATTGTGATCACATTTTGTCCGTTGTGCGTCGTCAACATTTCAGCTTGTTAACACTCTACAGGCTACATTTTGCATCCAATCTTCATGAAAGTGTATCAGAACATTCATCTCTATCAAATCTTGGACAAGTTCGAAACTGGGCCATATGAGGTCAAAAACTTGTTAATCTTGTTAACACTCTGGAGGTCACATTTTCAACTTGAGCATGTTGAAACTTTATCATAATGTTTGTCTTGATGATATGTAGGTCAAGTCCGAACATGGGTCAAGTCGGGTCAAAAAGTAGGTCACTAGGTCAAATTGAAGGAAAATCTTGTTAACACTCCAGAGGCCGCAATTTTTGCTTCAGCAGTTTGAAATTTTGTCAGAATGTTTGTCTTAAAGATATCTAGGTCAGTTTTGAATATGGGTCATATTGGGTCAGAAACTAGGTCACTAGGCCAAATTGAAGGAACATCTTGTTAACTGTGTAGAAGACGCATTTTTTGCTACAGCAGCTTGACATTTAATGAGAATGTTTATCTAAATGATATCTAAGCCAAGTTCAAATATGGATCATGTAGGGTCAAAAACTAGGTCACTAGGCCAAATTAAAGGAAAATCTTGTTAACACTTTAGATGCCGCATTTTTTGCTTCACCAGCTTGAAATTTGGTCAGAATGTTTGTCTGAATTATATTTTCATATATATTTTTATATAAGTTCGAATATGGGTCATATTGGGTCAGAAACAAGGTCAATAAAGGAAAATATTGTTCAAACTCCGGAGGCCTCATTTTTACTTTGAGCAAGTTGAAAATTTGTCACAAGGTTGTCTTGATGATATCTAGTCCATGTTGGAATATGGGTCATATCAGGTAAAAAAATATAGATCACTAGGCCAAATCTTGTTAACACTGTGGAGGTTGCATTCAGAATAATTGTCATGATGTGTTTTGCATTGCAGTACATTGTATAATTAAGGTGAGCGATCCAGGGCCATCATGGCCCTCTTGTTTTTAAAGAGCAGTGGACCGAATGATTTTTTTCTAAGTTTGTAGTCAATTAATTTTCACAATTATTGTGGTTAGTGTAGTATTTACCTATTATGATCCATTGCCATAACTGATAGTTTTGAAGCAAAACATTTGGACTACATGTTTATTCTATTAAGTGCTAGATTTTATAACTTTCATCAGATATTTTCAGAGCTCAAGTTAAGGAGTGTTTTCCTTGTTCCAAAATCCTTATTTTATCTGCTAACCCTATGTTGTGGGTTCTCAAATAAAGATCCTTTTGAGTATGCAAAACATAGGGGCTGGTTGGATAATAAGAGAGATATTGTTGTGAAAAGAGCTGTGAAACCCTTCTTATCTGGAGCTCTGCATTTTTAACCTTTCCTACATGCTTCAAAACTTCAGCAAACAAGTAATAGACTATTCTGGCAAACAAATAGAAACACATTTATTGGAAAGAGTTGAATAACAGTGTGGTAACAGAAGTGTTACTTACACCTAGATATATTTTCACTGAGTTGGCTACACAAGTGATTTCCATGATCTTACATTTAATCCAATAATATGTTTTTGTTTTTGTTTTTTCATGCTTTTAGTTCCTGATGCCATAATAGAAAAAAACATATATTTTATTTTCAACTTAAGCATAAACTGACTGTTTATAGTTGATATTCCAAAAATATACATGGACATACAGAAATGGTTAAGACAATGCAATATTTAAAAAATAGAGATTTGATATATATCAGTTATTAGTGAAAATTATAAACTCACTTTTATATAATCTACTGAAAGCATGAAGTACCATTAATTTTCACAGATTATTTGTGCCAGGACATATAGCCATAACTTGTAAGATACATGTACATGTATACTTAGAACTGTTTCCCTTTTGTTCTCAAGTCTATTCAATAATTATACTTTAATTTAATATACAGATTTCCATAATTTGTCCTAGATGTTTCAAAGTGGTCTGGTGTAGATTTGCTGTATGTGGGTATAGGATAAAAATGCTATTTTGACTGGACAGGACTAGTAAACACAGAATGAAGTCAGTGTCAAAGTTCACTTGTAGGCAAATACATGTACTTACAATTCTCAGGTGATATATCTTTGACTTTATTGATCATTATTGATAGTGTGCTTGATATTGTTATTAGTCCCCTACCGGTCAAAGACCGGTTTGGGGACTATAGGTTTGGTCGATTCAGCCTGTCAGTCCCATCTAACCTTGTCCCACCCACATCTTAAACATGCATCATAGGATTTGACAGAAACTTGACACAAACATTCACCATGATGACGCGGCATGTCATGCGCAAAACCCAAGCCTGTACCTGAAATGTCAAGGTCACATTTAGAGGTCAAAGGTCAAAATGAGTGTCCGTCTGTCAGTCCCATCTAACCTTGTCCGGCCCGCATCTTAACCATGCATCATAGGTTTTGAAAGAAACTTGGCACAAACGTTCACCATGATAATAAGGTAACGCGCACAAAACCCAGGCCTGTACCTCAAAGGTCAAGGTCACACTTAGAGGTCAAAGGTCAAAAAGAGTTCTGTTTGATAGGACTACCTTGTCCGGCCTGCATCTCAACCATTCATCTTAGGATTCTCAAGTTACTGGACACACATGTTCACCCTGATGAGGTGGCTTGTAACTCAAAGGTCGAGGTCAAAGGTCAAAATGAGTACTGTTTGATAGGATTACTGTGTCAACCCCGCATCTCAACCATGCATCTTAGGATTCTCAATTAACTCAGTACACATGTGCATGATGAGGCAGCGTGTCACGCTCAAGAGCCATACCCGTACCTCAAAGGTCAAAGGTCAAAATGAGTACTGTTTGATAGGACTACCTTGTCCGGCCTGCATCTCAACCATGCATCTTAGGATTCTCAAGTTACTGGACAAACCATGATGAGGTGGCTTGTACCTCAATGGTCAAGGTCACACTCAGAGGTCAAAATGAGTACTGTTTGATAGGAATACGTTGTCTGGCCCACATCTCAACTATGCATCATAGGATTATCATGTTACTGGGCACACATGCTCACCATGGTGAGGTTGCATGTAGCGCACAAGACCCAGGCATGTACCTCAAATGTCAAGGTTACACATGCTTGAATGGATTTTGATATAACTTCACACAATTATTGGTAGGGGACTTTTGTATTGCTTGCAATACGACATTAACTTGTTCTTTTAAACCTGTTCCCACATACAACAAATATGCAGCAGAAGACTTTGAAACAATACAGAAAATCTCCATAACAGTAATTATAATTACTGAAAAGAGTTGAAAACATATTTCTGCCTGGATGTTATAAAAGTCTTCTGCTGCAGATTAGCTGTATGTTGGAAGGAGTTAGTTAACTTCTTCCCTCTTGAACTATTTCTAGAAATGTATGTGCATATTAAAGAAGAGGGTATAAAAAGGATCCAAAACTTCTACAAATGGTGAAGATAGGGAATTATAAGTAAACGAAGAATTTGCTTAAAATGGACAAATGATTATTTTTCTCATAAAATATTTAACCCTCTCTCACATAGAGATGTCTTTTAACCCTTTCCCCTCCTACGACAATTCTGCAGCAGACGACTTTGAACATATTTTGTCAAAAAATAGAAAATCTCTATAATTGAATGGATAACCTATGACTAAAAGTGGTAAACATTGTGTCATTTTGAGCAATTTCTTCTTTTGTCACTATTTTTTCAAAAAGCTGTCTGCTGCAGAGGCGTCAGAAAGCGTCTATATGAGGGAAAGAGTTAAGGCATCTGCAACAGACGACTTTTGAAATAGATGTGACAAAATGAGAAATTGCTCAAAACAAACAATGTTTTCAACTATTTTCATATTTTTCATAGATGTTTGAAAGCCATCTCCTGCAGTTTTGTTGTAAGTGGGAAAGGGTTAAAGTTCATAAATCACAAATGCTTCAAGTAAACCATGATGAGGAATTGGATAAACTTACTTAGCTGTGTTTAATGCTTTAATGGTTTTTTTGTGTGTTATTTTATATGTGACATTTTCCAAAGTTTTATTTATATGTCAGTCTTCGGTGAATTATACATATGATGTTAAATGATTATAGCAGTAATGATATCAAATGTATATTAATTTGTACCCTTAAGTTTTCTCCACAAAGGTTTTCAAATTAGTATTTTGATGAACTTAAATATTTTGAAGTATTTATTTTTTTAGGAAAAAGCTATGTCTTTTGCAAATTTTACTGCAATACAATAATACTATTTAGCATTCATTTATAACATTTTTCCTCCAGAGCTATTTCTAAAAATTTACAATTTATTACCAAAAAGAGACAAATTTGTGTCTCGAAAAATGACAATTTAATTGGTTATATTGCCGAGGTGAAAATATTTGTTATGGTGCTGTTACAACTAGTATTAGAAGCGTAGTAAATCAAAAGGATATACTGTAAACTCCCGTGATAGGAAACGAAATTAGAATTTTCAGATTTCTTTTTCCGTTCTTTTAACACTTTCCCTCATATAGACGCTTTCTGACGCCTCTGCAGCAGATGGCTATTTGAAAACATTGTGACAAAAGAAGAAATTGCTCAAACAAACAATTTCTTCTTTTGCCACAATGTTTTCCACTTTTAGTTATAGGTTATCCATTCAATTATAGAGACTTTCTATGTTTTGACAAAATATGTTCAAAGTCGTCTGCTGCAGAGTTGTCGTATGGGGAAAAGGGTTAAGATCTTTTTCTGAAAATACTTGCCAGATTTTCAAATGACTTTGCAGAAATGTTCTTAGAATAGACTTTTAACAGATTCTTTCAAGCCATATTTTTTTTGATAAAAAAACATGGCTGCAAGACGTCTGGACAGTTTTAATTTATTTGCCTATAATGGAAACTTAAAAATGTTCTCCTGAAAACATGTTTCTGCATTTCAAATTTTAGAAAATGTTTTGTTTGTGACCTTTTCCAGATTATAATAAACCTTTCTCACATGCATCTGCAGAAGATGATTTTTGAAAACATTGTGACAAAAGGAGATATTGCTCAATATGAATTTGACATGTATTTTTTTTACATTTGTTTGTGTTTGTTTTATTTTAACCCTCTCCAATCTACCGGTACTAGAAATCTGTAGCAGACAACTTTTGAAACATGTTGCGAACATATTGAAATCTTGTAAAAAGAAAGCATATTTATTGAATACAGTTGGAAATATTGTGGCAAAAAGAATAAATTGTTCATCACATAATGAGCAATTTCTCCTTTTGTCACAATATTTTCAAACGTCATCTGCTATAAATGCTTCAAAATGTGTCCTTATGACATTGTTGGAAAGGGTTAAACAGTGTCTTTTCTATATAATCTATACATCAGATTGGAAATGCTTTTTTTCAAACTTACAATTTCAAAAGTAAGCATTACTTACATACAAATATATACAGCAGATTTTCGTAATAATTATTTTAACAGAAGTTTTTTTGTACAAATTGTATATAAGAATTTATAAACCTGTTTCTATATTTAGAATCAGTTTTGCAAATGGACCATATTTGATATATGAATCTTTGATAAGGAAATGTATTTATAATAGTAAAATATTGGTTTTGACAGAGGAAAGATTTATCTTAGCTTTTAAAAAATTCCCCTGAAACAGTTGACTTTTGATCCCTATCTTGTCTGATTATGTTAATACAATTAAAGTCAACTTCTTCAGCATGTAGCAAAATTATATAGACGCTTACCGACATACAGATTTCTTTCTGACACCTCTGTAGCAGACACATTTTGAAAACATTGTGGCAAAGAGAGAAATTGGTCATGATGTCATGATGAACAATTTCTCCTTTTGCTAGAATGTTTTTAACTCTATTCAACAATTATTTATAGTTTTCACATATTCTTGTCTGGAAGTTTTCAAAGTCATCTCCCTTGAGGCGTCAGAAAGTGTCTGTATGTGGGAAAGGACTTATAACAGCTAAGTGATTAACCCTTTCCCACATACAAAAAATCTGCAGCAAACAACTTTAAAAATGTCTCCAAAAAAAGGAAAATCTTTAAAAATTGCAGGTATAATTACTGGATTTTTTTTTAAAACATTCTGGCAAAAGGAGAAATTGCTTGTTTTGAGCAATTTCTCCTTTGTCACAATGTTTACAAAAGTTGTTTGTTGCAGAGGGGTCAGAAAGAGTCTGTATGAGTGAAAGGGTTAACATCAGTTAAGTGATTAAAAAGAGATATTCATTTATGAAGGCTCAAAATATTTTCTTTTAAATTAATTAGCGTTTATTGTCTTATATTTATTAGTGTTTGTTATCATTTATACATTGAATTTTATGTTGATATGTAAATTGTTATATTTCTTTGCTTTATATTATTCCCTGGCCAAAAGTGGCAGTGAACTTAAGTGTTACCTCTCGACATTTTCTTCTTTGTTTGTCTAACATAACGACAGTTGTAATTGTGGGCGGGGTTAAACTCAAAAAGTCGTAGCGTCAATTGGTTTAAGCTCATTTTCTTTTAATGTATGATTGATTAGGTTCATATCACAGCGACCAGTTCACCTACTCATGCGTTTCCTGGTTTTCCCACACCAGTTCACCACACAACATACTTTCCAAGCAACCGGCAGCTTTTCCACATAGACTGTTAAACATGATGCATGTCACCACGACTTTCATCAAATGTATGTAGATAGGTCAATGATATATGGAGGATAGTTGTATTATTATGTCTTACTTTCCAGAAGTGGATCATTTTTACTCAGATGTTTTTGAAAGGGAAGATCTTAAAAATGATATATCATGGAAAGGTAATGTTGCAATACAGATTTCAAAGGATGGGATATTTATGTAAAAAGTTTTTCATTCAATTTCTCCTTATGTCACAATGTTTTCAAAGGTCTTTTCTGCAATTACATCAAAATGTGTCTACATGTGTTAAAGGGTTCATTGTTTCCCTGTTACAGATGAACATTTGTATATTTTGAAAACATTGTGCCATAGAAAAAAGAATGCACAATTTCCAACAATCCATCAAAAGTAATCTTCAAATCGTCTTAAGACATTTGGTTTCACTTTTGTTTCCAGACATTTCACTGAAGACAACTCTGAAACCGATAATATCTGGGGAATGGCTTATAAAATCATGATGACTGGGTATTTATGTTAAATCATCATGATATAATTTCGCAATGTGTGATTGATAAATTGTCTGAATGATGTCTTCTTATTCTATTTCTTTGCCCTACTTTCATTGCATTGAATCTACAATGGTAGACGGATGCATGGATCTGACCATCATGGCAGTGACTAGTGACCTGTTTGCTTGAAAGTGAATTTGATATCCTGGAACTTTTATGTGTCTAAAGCTTGTTTTGAATTAAATATTTATACTGCTTTATTGGGGGGTGTTTCGGAGATAAAAATCCAGATACAAAAATAAACATTGACTCTTGTCTTTTGCTTAGCTAAGTGTAAGGGTTTGAATTATCATATTCAGTTTTCATATGGTACTCAGCTTGACAATTTATGTGACAGCAAAGGATGAAAATGTGTTTGGACATATTCAAGCATCCGTCTACCATAGTGGTATCCCACCTGCAGATGCATTTTGAAGCAATAGCAGCAGACGACTTTTGAAAACATTGTGGCCAAAGGTGAAATTGTTCATGTTGAGCAATTTCTACTTTTGCCACAATGCTTTCAACTTTATTTAACAATTAAGCTATCTTTTATGGACATTTTTTAAATTCGTCTGTTGCAAATTTGTCGTATGTGGGAAAGGGTTAACTTAAGTGGCTATGTAACTGAATTTACGTCAAAGTTATTCATCAATGACTAGAAAACTAGTGCATGTAATATTGTGTAATAAAATATTCTAAGGTCATTTTGTTTAAAAATAGATGTAAAAAAATATTTTGACCACTTTTCATTCAATAGATTGCTTGAGGTCTTTCTGATATACAACAAATCTGCAGCAGATAATTTCAAAAAGCATCTAGGCAAAAAAATAACAATAGTTGAATAAAATTGAAAACACTTTGGCAAATGAAGAGCAATTTCTCTCTTTGTTACAAATGCTTTCAAATGTCGTCTGCTACAGATGTGTTGAAATGCGTCGGGGTTAAATTATCAATATTGGCAGATTTTCCATATACACTTAGTTACATTTTAACAATTTGTTATTTTTTTTGTCAAATGTTGCATCCAGGACTTTATTACGTGTAGACGAACAGTGGAGACTATTCAGATGATCAGGCTTGCCGGAGTCTTCATCCGTCACTTACTGCTTGATGCGGCTCATAGTCTTACACAATGTCTATTCACCAGGTGAATCTTGTTAACTGTATGTAAGAGAAGTGCAATAACAGAGATTATGTGAAAGAAAACTGTGTTCTGTTATTATTATCCCCTAGCAATGAGGTCATCGAGAGTATATAGGGAACCGCCGGTACGTGTGTGTCCCAACGACGTCATCGCTTAAGCAACTCCATACACATGTTCCCTAGCATTGCCTCTTGTACTGTTGCTTCACCGACCTAGGTAAAAGGTCAAGGTCACAGTGACTATTGTACTTCTTCAGGTAACGATGTAATCCTTTAAGCAACTTTCCTTATCCCATTGTGTTGAAACTTAACTTACATGTTCGTTTACATCGCCTCTTGTACGAGATCGCGTTTTACCGACCAAGGTCGAATTGACTATTTGAAGTTTGTAAAAACGACGTCATCACTCTAGCAACTTCTACTTTACCGATTATTATAAAACCGAAAACACATGTTCACTAGCATCGCCTATTGTATGAGTTCGCGCCTTACTGACCTAGGTCAAAGGTCAAGGTCACTGTGCCATTTATATGTCGAATTTCACCGACCTAGGTCAAAGGTCAAGGTCACAGTGACTTTAAAAAACAATATCATTGCTTAGTTCTTATCTGATTGGGATGAAACGGAACACACATGTTCAACAGCGTTTCCTCAAGTGTGGGTTTGCACTTCACCAACCTAGGCCAAAGTGACTATTATACGTCTGTTCGAAACGACGTTATTGCTCTAGAAACTAGTTTTCTTATCCAATTGTAATGAAACTTAAATTCTATGTTCACAAGTATTTCCTCTTGTATACATCTGCGTTTCACAGAAAACATGATTCATGCATCCCCTTTTATATAATTTATGGGTTCATGTTTTACAAACTAAGGTCAGGGTCTCGGCATCTAATTTAAGCTATACACCATGATGTCAATGCTCTAGAAACGGTATTTCCTATCCGATTGTTTTGAGACTTAAATCCCAGGTCAAAGTTCAAGGTCGAAGTGACTATAATACATTTGTATAAAATAACCTAATCATTCTAACGCTTTCATTTGTGGACGGAATTCCTTCACATTCCTTACACAGGTTCAGTGTCAAGAGAGCTTGGAGGTGTTAACGCTTAACCGAACTACGTAAAGGTCACATTGACAAAAGTGTGTCTGTATTAAACTACTTCAACGCTCTAGCACTTTCATTTGTAGACATAATTCCTCCATACCTCATACACTGTATAACTGATATTTTTGTATTGCTTTTATATCTTTCTTAGGCTTTATCAAAAAGAGATATAGCAACTTCTTCTTACAATATAAAGTTAAACCGTTTTTCACAAAAAACATCAATATGTGGTTCTCCAGAGAATTAACTGACTTATTTTTTTCAAAGTCAAAACTGTTTATGATTTAGAAGCACATGGCTTGAATACATAGTTCAGAAGAAGAATTTGCTTTCTGAGTTATATTTTCAACAAATAACCAATTAAGAGTCTTCATATTTTCTAAGCACAATAGTCATTGCTCAAGGTGACGTATTTGCATCACTCTCATTTCGTCACGCACATTTAGCTCTAAACGACATCTCCTAAAGCACTGGGCCAATTTCAACAAACTTTGTTCCTTTGGTCGTTTTCTTTCAAAATTGTTCAACGCTTTCAATTGTATGTAGACGTGTTTTTAAGAAATGTTCCTCATTTGAACTTCTGCAAATTTACCAAAGCCACATTATTTGATTGAAAACGTAGCCGCCATAACTAATACGGGTCAACAAATCGACGGCGAAGCCGGCGATGTTGCCCGTCAATAGGTAATGTGTATGAACTTTGAAAAACTTTGCTATACCGTCTTTCCAAAAATTGTGTCCAGATTGGATTTTTCGATGCAGTCACGATTCTGCTACGTTTTGTTTGGATGAAAAGAATGATGAATAAATAACCAAAAGGAAAACGACAGAAAGGATAGTTTGACTCGTCATAAATGTAGTTCCGTAAATTACGGAATCGTTTCATTGGAAGTACTTTATGAAGGGCAAGTTGATTATTGTTTGTACCTGTCATCATAATTAAAGTTCATGGATTTAAAATGTTGGCCATATTTTAAAGTTGAATATATGCTTAACCGGTTGATGATTGTTATTTTCTTTGCTTAGGACGGTAGGACTCGTGCTGCAAGCAAGGTGCATTTCACGGGAAATGATTGTTAATACATGTTTACCCGAAATAGGTAGCACCTATACTCATATTATAACTAACCTTCTTTAGTAAGATAATAAAGCAGAGGTAATGCTCAACAAAAATAAACAGTACAGTTTTATCTGGCTCTAGACTATTTATCAGTTACTCATAAGCTTTTAAGAAACGTCTGGCAACGTTGTCCTTTTGGGATCAGATCGACTGGTTGGCAGACAGATTATGATATCCACTTGATATACACCTCTAGAATGCGGATAAAAAGCTTTCAATGTAATATGTATTGAAGTATATACACATCTTTATCAAATGGTACTCTCTGGTCAAATAAGGAAACTTACATTTCTCATTGTTTTGAATTAATAATTAATTATAGTGTCCGTATGCACTGTTATTTATCATATGCGCCAAGTGCTGCTTTTTTCAATCATTAGATAACAAGCTCCCATATCAAAAGTGTAACTACGATATTGTACTGATCAAGTACCACCTGATTATCTTGCAATTTATACGCCTAGGATGATTCGTTTATACAACTACCTGTTTCTCTGAAATTGTAAACCAAATTGTAAAATAGAACAGGTATTTCATGCATATACAAGTTATACACCTGTAAGTTTGATCGAATTGTATTGTGACGAAAAAATAAAAAGATGATCCCATTATAAATGTCTATTATTTTCCTCATGTTGTCAACATTGTGTCCGCTACATAAGTCAAAATTATCTTTATTTGGGTTAAACAATTTAATGTACTGACGTAATGTACATGTATTGTTGTTGAACAAATGATCAGTTCTATCAATTAGAGAAATCGGTGTAGGAATACAAGCAACTGCTTAAACATGTTTCATTGGGTCACAATCTTTCCAATATCGGTCTTCAGTAGATTATAATGAATATTGAGAGAGCCATGTGCCCTTGTATAGCTGTATTGACCTGAGCATCTTGACCAAGTAAGATTTCTGACATATTAACTCGTAATTAAACAAAAAGTTGAAAGTTATGTCATTTTACTCCCTTAACTTAATTCACCTGGCAGTTATGTTTTCCAAACAATCTATCTGGCTTGGAAAACATTTGTACTTCAGCTTGGCTAGAACAAAACAAAAATTGCTTAATAAGGAATTAAAGCAAGTGACAGGCGTTTTACTATTTAACATTTAATTTCTTAATGTCTATCCAATAAAAGAAGCAAATTTGTTATTTATTGGACTTCTCATGAATCTGTCTGACTCCATGTAACTCTTTATACTTGGCAGGGATTCAAAGTTGGACAGGAAGGCGGTAAGTTTAGGAAATGTATCAATGCATCCCTTCTTCATGACTCTGAGATTGTCAAGTATTTCATACAGAGGGAAGTCCGCCACTGTAATCTGAAAAACAAAACACGAATTACTTGGCTACTGAGAATAACATGCAGGTGACCGAAACAGCCTTGGCTACCATACACAAATCGTGTTTAATAATCTGATAGTGCCAAGCATTGCAATTAGTTAATGTCCGCTGGTGGTTTGCTAGTTCATTGTAAAGAAAACTCTGGAGTTAATGAATATTTATTTAGCCTGTGTGCACTAACGTCAATTAGTCTTTTGATAACACTAACAAAGGACTATATAATTACAAGTACACACATTGCTGCAGAATGCATAACAAAGGAAGGGCGATAGAGCGAAACCGTCTAAGAACGAAATTAACTGAATTAACTGGTTCCAAAAATATATACACGAACCAAACGAATAGTTATTCTATGTGTTATTAAAAAGGACGTTGAGAATAGTATGTATTATCTGTGTCTTAAAAGGTAAACGGATGCAATTTACTTTATTTACATAGTCCGTAACCCACAGGTATGGTAAGATTAGAAATGCTGAACGAAATGCATCGGCGTCGGGTTGTCTCGAAGAATTATCCCGTGTCAACTTAAAGCCAATGTTGAAAGTATAATCATAAAACATATCCCGATAGCCTAGTTGTTAAGACATCCACTTCGGGAACAGGAGGTCGAAGGTTCGAATCCCAGTGGCTTCAGTGGGGTCCGTTCTGATATAGCCGGTTGGTAAGCCGCCAGCTAGTTTAATAAAGGTACTGAAAGCCTGACAGAATTAGGACTCGAGAAGTGAAACATGTGTTCATGACAAAGGTGGCTCATAGGTCAGAGATGGCCGGCACTTTCAAAAGGGATGACACTATAATAAATAACACTTTACTTTACTTGGTTAACCCGTTGCGTGATCACACGTGCAATACTATCATTAAACTAACATACCTTTTCTCCTATAAACCAGTTCTTGGTTTTCTCAAGTCTCTTTTCCAACATAGGTAGGTGCAGGGTCAACAACTTTTCAATTAAGGGTTGTTTAAGCTCATCCTGTAACAATATATATTGGTTAAGTATAGCAGAGCAGTTGAAGACGAAACGACGGTAGTGTTGGCTATTGTAACTGTCATCAAAGAGATGTTTGATTGATTGACTGGTGTTTTGCGCCGTTTTGAACGGTATTGCAGTTATATCACGGCGGCCAGTTCACCTAACGTACTTTTCAGATCTTTCTCGAAACCAGTACTCCACACAACAATCATCACCGGCAACTGGCTACCTTCTCACATAGACTATTTAGCACATTTTTTGGTGGATGAATGACGCTTGTAACAATGACTTCTGTCAATTAAAGGCAAGTTTAAAAGTCTGTTTGTGTGTACCGCCATCCTTGGCAGGGTGACACTTGGGAATAGTTTTTTAACCTACATATATCATTGGGCGTTCAGGTCATCTGAACAGCCATCCAACAATAGTATATAGACATCGAATAAATATCCAAACAACTGAAACACTTTCATGATGAGCAAAATCGCCTTCTGCCACACCTTTTCAAACGTCGTCTGATGCAGATGTGTCAACATGCATCTGCATATTGACAAGATTAGATATAAATTGATACTATCATAAAGCGTAATCGGTATGTTTTCCACACTTACATATTTTGTATCGTATGTAGCATTATCAATCAAAACTCTTATATCCATGGCATGGTTCAGTGTGACATCTATCATTATCTTCTCCGACTCTGTCTCGCCAGCTGAACAATCAAAAAGGAAATCAATCAATTTTATCAAACTAGATATATATATACATAGATTAGTGACAACATTTCGTACCGAAGTCTGGAGACATGTGACCAGTTTGCACACTATGGAAATTGGCACATATACATGTATCCATACAAAAGAAGTAGATGCTGATCTCTCTTGTCTAGGTTCCTATCAAAACTTTCGTTCTTTGAATGTAATCAAACATTGAACACATTGATGCCAAATGAAATAGGTTATTTTGAACGGTTTCTACTTTTCCCATCATGTATTGAATTACAATATACAATAGAAGTATACTTTATTATGAAAAAAGGTATATAGACATAGGCAGACACTATGTTATAACGTCCCATAACAGTTGATTCGTGTACATATAACATATATGTTATTACATCCTATAATATATACATAGGCATACGTTTTATTATAGCATTCTATAATCCCTGCTGCATATGCAAATAACATATGGGAACATCGATCTGACTTCATACTATGTTGAAACCACTTTTGCAAAATGGAATTACATATCTAGTATAACACTGACATAAAACTAGAACATGCGATAGAAAATCATACCAAACACCTCTTCCTTCGTTCAAAAGCATAATATATATATGTTGCAAGAGATTTGATAACCGACTCGTTTTTAGACGACATAAGTGAAATGAACCTGTTATACGAAATGGGATTACAGTACTTAAGCGGTATATACTCATCTCTCAAACCTACATGACACGACATTGCATAACAAAATGATATTCGTCTTCTATTGCCTGAGCGTCACATAACTTGCATAACATATCGGGATATAAAACAGTATTATGTCTATACTTGTCATTTTGTAGAGAATGCGATCCGTTTCGTAAACAACACATAGCACGCCTGAATTACTCTTGCCGTGCAGAATTAACTATTTGGAGAGAAGAACATTATGATAGAGTATAGAATATGTGTTTGAAATCGGGCTAGAAAGTTCATGCAAGTAGCTCTTTTGAATAGTATCGCCCTAATTCTATTATTTGTGGCAATTAATGGAAATCACATTTCCCCCAATTAAATGCAATGATTGTAGTTCAATTTGAAAGAGAAGATCAATAAACAGTCAGGTGTAAACTTATAAATTAATTACAAGTGGGCGAATTGTTTAAGAGCAGAACATTTTCAAAAAAAGTGCAGAAGAGCAGTGAGTGCTCAAAAATCTCTTCCTCAACATATTTTGTTCATGTGAGAAAAAATGTGTAAAATGTCTTACCCATATTGTATTTTCTACCTAAATACAACAGTATAGCGTTACTCTGTGGAATCCTAATGTCTCCATCAATGTAATATGGTATCTGTTAGAAGGATAAAAAGAAGGCGTGTGTTTATTTAATGGTGTATTATTTTGGGTCACGGCTACACGAACATCGACCTTCAGACGTTTTGGTATTAATGGCATCACGGATCGAAGTGCTGGTATTTATGTCAGGTGTTTTGGGGGCAAATTATCGTCCTGAACCGTTTCCCACCTATAGACGCATGTAGACACATATGCCGCAGACGACTCTTGCAAACATTGTAGCAAAAGGAGAAATTGCTCAAAACGAGCAATTGCTCCTTTTGCCACAACGTTTTCAACTGTATCTTATCATTGTAAAATATCTCCCATTTCCTTACATGTTTTGAATGATCGAAACAGATCTTCAGCAGAGACATCTTAAGTGTTCTGCTTCATGCGGGAAACTGATTAAGATTGATATCACGTCGGGTTAGTTTTTTTTTACATCGAGTGCGAAACAAGCTCGATGTTTGTTTCCTGGAGACATAACCAGTACTCGAGTCGTTTGTGTGGAAAAATCCCAAAGGCGGAATCCGCTCATCACGGGATTCGAACCCGGGACCTTTGGTACGAGAGGTCGACGCTCTACCACTGTACCTCTGTCACCCGCACGTCAGGTTAAATGGAGTTTTGTTGCATCATATCATGTTTTGTTTATATTTAGGAGGGTCATACATGTAGATTTCCGACAAAAGACAAGCATTGTAACCAACTAGCTTTCTTCGTATATTATAAAACATGACAAATTGGGATGCAAAAATACTCCTCATCGGCTTCAGAACCCCAGATAACAGGACGTCTTAGCTTATCAATATCCCTGTCTCTTAACATGCAATACAACAAACATGATGTGGGGGTCAAATATGGTTTTCAGGTACCGTCTCCATTGTTTAGTTGTTAGAGCGTACGTCTTTGGGGCGGGAAACATTGGGTTCGATACCCATTGGGTCATACCAAAGCCTTAAACAATGGTTGTAATATATTCCTTGCATTGGCGCTCATACTTGAGAGGGGACTGATGGTGTATCAGTAAGGTCAGGATTAAGAATACCGAAAGTACTGGTAATTTACCAAGGAAACGCCTGAATATAACTTGAGTATGTTGAAAGCGGAGTAAAACACCATTATATCATACAAACGAACAAACGTTTTTCAGGATGTGTAAAATGCCCTTCATCTAGAGATCTGACAGGCTTACATTAGGATAATCCATACAGAGAGTGAATTTCTTGCTCAGCCATTGATCCTCACTATAGTCAGGACCTACGAAAAGAAAACGATTGGTAGCATTTTTTATGTTCATGCCAGTAACGTATTGCCAGTGTAAATTAAACTGCTCAATGATGAATACATAACAAGGTCAGTTTACATGGAAATATGACCGCTGTATACGTAACAAGGTCAGTTTACATGGAAATATGACCGCTGTATACATAACAAGGTCACTTTATATAGAAATATGACCGATGTATACATAACAAGGTCAGTTTACATGGAAATATGACCGCTGTATACATAACAAGGTCAGTTTACATAGACATATGACAGCTGTATACGTAACAACGTCAGTTTACATGGAAATATGACCGTTGTATACATAACTAGGTCAGTTTACATGGAAATATGACCGCTGTATACATAACAAGGTCAGTTTACATGGAAATATGACCGCTGTATACATAGCAAGGTCAGTTTACATATAAATATGACCGCTGTATACATAACAAGGTCATATAAATATGACCGCTGTATACATAACAAGGTCAGTTTACATAGACATATGACCGATGTATACATAACAAGGTCATAGAAATATGACCGCTGTATACGTAACAAGGTCAGTTTACATAGAAATATGACTGCTGTATACATAACAAGGTCAGTTTACATGGAAATATGACCGGTGTATACGTAACAAGGTCACTTTACATATAAATATGACCGCTGTATACATAACAAGGTCAGTTTACATGGAAATATGACCGCTGTATACGTAACAAGGTCACTTTACATAGAAATATGACCGCTGTATACATAACAAGGTCATAGAAATATGACCCCTGTATACGTAACAAGGTCAGTTTACATAGAAATATAACCGCTGTATACATAACAAGGTCAGTTTACATGGAAATATAACCGCTTTATACGTAACAATGTCACTTTACATAGAAATATGACCGCTGTATACGTAACAAGGTCAGTTTACATGGAAATATGACCGCTGTATTCCTAACAAGGTCAGTTTACATGGAAATATGACCGCTGTATACATAACAAGGTCAGTTTACATGGAAATATGACCGCTGTATACGTAACAATGTCACTTTACATGGACATATGACCGATGTATACATAACAAGGTCACTTTACATAGAAGTATGACCGCTGTATACGTAACAAGGTCAGTTTACATGGAAATATGACCGCTGTATACATAACAATGTCAGTTTACATGGAAATATGACCGCTGTATACATAACTAGGTCAGTTTACATCGAAATATGACCGTTATATACATAACAATGTCAGTTTAAATGAAAATATGACCGTTGTTTACATAAAATGACCTTATGTTATCATCTTACCATAGTTCAGTTAACACTAACAAATCAATTAATTTATCTATTTTAAAAGTGGTTTTAGATGTAATGGGTGAAATTAGGTTAACAATGTACATGTAGCTTAGCTAATAAGACCGTGTTTTGAAAATTTGATTTTAGAAACATGTAATCATATGATTTTAGGCTATTGAATTAAGATGACTTTAATTTCCAGGAACTGTTCAGACCAATTCATGTTCGTTACACATACATGTACATCGATAAGCATGCAGGTAAATATATTCGATCGGATCATTAGAAAGAAACACTCTAGCATAAACTTTGTTACATATAATTGATATTTTATATTATTTGTATATATTTTATTGAGAAAAACTTTAACATGACTTATTCACTCAGTGTTATAACCGATATATATGTTTACAGTTACATGGGACGATAACACCAGTGGAAGTTCAGAGAAGTCTACTGGCAAGTGAACTTACCATCACCCATTTCATATTTCACATCTTCAAATTCTTCACCGACATAATTTAGCAGCAATCGGATTGGTTGGCCGAGCTGAAATTAACCAATAATTACACTTTTTCAACTGTGATGCATCTTATTAAAAGCACCTACATATTAATTGTTTAGAGGTCATAACACATCAAATAGATTCCTTCTTTGTTTCCCTGTTAATCGACCAGTTTCAGCCATTAATTGTCACACTTTCTAAGCCTATCTCATGTAGAACACCATACATGTATATCATTGAAAAGAGCTACCTCTAAGCTTTAAAACAATCTAAAGAAAATGGGGGGTTATGCATTATACAAGAAAATATTCACCAGGCGAACATGATAACCATCATTTTGGCGAAATCGGTGTTTCACATTCTCTACTCAATCATTTCCAGTGCATCTTATACACATTTACAATGAATTTAAACTCAATGTCATATATTCAATGCATTCTTGTGATAGTATACACTCATTTCTACGCACACAATTTGTTAGGGATTATTTTGCTCTAAATCAATATTACCGCGGATGTCGTTTGCGTAATTTGACCTAGATACACTTGTTTTACCGAGCAACCATTAGAATACTGCTTAGCAGCTATTACATTTGCTTGGAAAACTAAACAATCAGTAACATTTGTGTTGATCATGTATCATTGTACGTTTGGTTGACCTAAGCATGCAACATTCAATACATTACATGTATTATAAGATGTATATATATATATATAAGACTGAATAAACGCAATCAATTAAAACAACAACTGTTTATGATACTCACCCCTCTTGTTTTCCAGTACCCTAATGTAGGCATGCTCTTGACTTAATTTCTAGACTGCAAATCTCGAGATTATAAAGCTAAAAAATATAAAAGAACAAACTCAATAAAAATCAATAAATCAACCAATCAGTGAGTCAGTCAATGAGTCAGTCAATCACTATCTCACTCAATCAATAAATTACTCAATCAATCACTCAACCAATCGAACGAGGAATGAATGAATACATGGGAATTAATTAATGAATGAATGACATGTATGAATGAATGAATGAACCAATAAACCAATCAATCGATCGATCGATGAATGAATAAGTGTGAATTTATTAATTAATTAATTAATTAATGAACGAACGAACAAAATCACCAAAATTTACGTAATTTATCTAAATACAATGTATCACCAATTTTTAAGAGCCAGTCATCTGGATTCTTCAGGTCCGTATATATTGTACGTACAGCAAACCTAGCGGTGTTAGCAGTATGTAATACAGTGTATCTTAAACCTTTCCCACATACAGCAAATCTGAAGCAGACGACTTTGAACATGTCTACAAAAAAATGGAATATCTTTACAATTTTAGGTATAATTACTGAAAGAAGTTGAAAACATTGTGGCAAAAGGAGAAAGTGCTCGTTTTCAAAAGTCGTCTGCTGCAGATGCGTCAAAATACGTCTTTAGGTGGAAAAGCGTTATTGAATTCATAATTGTCATGATTAAACAAGAGGGCCAAGATGGCCCTAAATCGATCACCTGAATGATAGTTAATTAGAATAAAATATTTAACTGCAAATATCTGTGAAAATTTGATCAGGAGTTCAAATGAAACTGCAAGGAGTGGACACTCAGTTAAAGAAATAGTTTATCAGTAAAAGCCATTTCTATCTTGAAATCTAGAGAGCTTTCTCAATTTCTGATGCTGCAGCAACAAAGGTTCTACACAGAATGCAAGTCTTTGTACTATTTTGAAAGAGGACCACGTTGAAATTGGTCAAGTGGAATGGTAGGAGTTGTCATTTGTAGCTAAAAGTTCAATTTACCCCTTTTGTGATGATGCGAGGTTGCTATGATTTTGTAACCAATCAAAACGGCTTGAACAAATTAAATGTAGAGGATCACTGAAGTAGGATTTATATTCAATTTCCTTAATATCAGAAAAGAACTTAAAAAAATGGAATTTCCAAATTTTGTCATTTTGACCCTTTTCTGATGCCTCTTGACTGCCATGTTTTTCAACCAAACAGTATGCCTTGAACAATCTTTGTAGAGGCTCACCTAAGGAACATTTCTACCAAACTATATTGGAATCAGACATGCAGATTCAAAGAAGAAGATTTTTAAAGCTTGGACATTTTGCCCCCTTTCTGATGCCGCAGCAACCCTGGCGGCCATATTTTTCAACAGATCGGACATATTTGAACAATCTTGGAAGAGGGTGCCCCAATGACCATTTGTGGAAAATAATTTTCAAATCGGGCTAATTCTTTTGGGCGAGAAGATTTTTTAAGTTTTAACAATGCACATGTAAGGAAAACAAGCTTAGCCCCCTGGCAGCCATGTTTTTTCAACGGATCGGAAATATTTGAACAATCTTGGTAAAGGGTGCCCCAATGAATATTTGTGCAAAATAATTTTCAAATCGGGCCAGTACTTTTGGACAAGAAGATTTTTAAAGTTTTAACAATGCACATATAAGTAAAACAGGCTCCACCCCCTGGCGGCCATGTTTTTCAACGGATCGGAAATATTTGAACAATCTTTGTAAAGGGTTCCCAAAGGAACATTTGTGCAAAATAATGTTCAAATTGGGCTTATACCTTTGGACAAGAAGATTTTCAAAGTTTTAACAATGCACATATAAGGAAAACAAGCTTCGCCCCCTGGCGGCGATGTTTTTCAACGGATCGGAAATATTTGAACAATCTTGGTAAAGGGTGCCCCAAGGAACATTTGTGCAAAATAATTTTCAAATTGGGCCAGTACTTTTGGACAAGAAGATTTTTAAAATTTTAACAATGCACATATAAGAAAAACAGGCTCCGCCCCCTGGCGGTCATGTTTTTCAACCGATCGGAAATATTTGAACAAGCTTGGTAAAGGGTGCCCCAATGAACATTTGTGGAAAACAATTTTCAAATCGGGCCAGTACTTTTGGACAAGAAGATTTTTTAAGTTTTAACAATGCACATATAAGGAAAACAAGCTCCTCCCCCTGGCGGCCATGTTTTTCAACTGATCGGAAATATTTGAACAATCTTGGTAAAGGGTGCCCCAAGGAACATTTGTGGAAAATAATTTTCGAAATCGGGCCAGTACTTTTGGACAAGAAGATTTTTAAAATTTTAACAATGCACATATAAGGAAAACAGGCTCCGCCCCCTGGCGGCCATGTTTTTCAACCGATCGGAAATATTTGAACAATCTTGGTAAAGAATGCCCCAATGTACATTTGTGCAAAATAATTTTCAAATCGGGCCAGTACTTTTGGACAAGAAGATTTTTAAAGTTTTAACAATGCACATATAAGGAAAATAAGCTCCGCCCCCTGGCGGCCATGTTTTTCAACGGATCGGAAATATTTGAACAATCTTGGTAAAAGGGTGCCCCAAGAAACATTTGTGCAAAATAATTTTCGAATCGGGCCAGTACTTTTGGACAAGAAGATTGTTTAAGATTTGACAATTTTCCCCTTTTCTGTTGCCGCAGCAACCAAAGTTCTAGATGGAATTTAAATCTTTGAACAATTTTGAAAGAGGTCCACCAAAGGAACATTCATGTGAAGTTTGGTTGAAATTGGTCAAGTGGTTAAGGAGGAGATGATCTAAATGTCTAAATGTTAACGACGGACGCCGGACGACAGACGACGGGCGACGCCGGACGGACACAAAGTGATCAGAATAGCTCACCTTGAGCCTTTGGCTCTAGGTGATCTAAAAACTAATGCAATGATTCCGTGTGAAACATTCGTTGTTGGGGTCTGGGGTTCAAATCCCGGTCCGGGTTTTTCTGAAATTCCACTACAGATAAAGGAGCCTATTGGTCCTGTCCAGGAAAATGGTCACGCGTTTGTCAGTGCTATGCACTGGGCACGTTTAAGAATCAATGCGTCCTTTCGGAAAGAGACAGGGTATCACACCGGAACCCATTATATCTAAATCAGTCTCTTAAAAGAATCTGTTATGTCTAAATAAACAATGCCTGAATATACTCAAATTTATTTGAGATATTGATACAGTATTTTAGAACTGAACTAGGTGATGAATCTATTTTTAGACCATCAATAAGTAATGCTGTCAGCTGGAAAAACCAAGATACATTGATTCTATGATGTATGTATATACATGATCTGGTTTCGGATCAACCAGTAAAATGCCAGTTAATATACATGCTGTAACTTACATGCACATGAACTATAAAACGTTACGGCTTCCAATAGCTATATAGCTTTTGAAAGCAAAATAACCATGCATGCACATAACAGTGTATATTTAAAACATAACTTACCTTGCGTTGGTTTAAATGGCTACTTTTCCGTATGATGTAGTACAGTTTAACACAATTATCTGATTAAAATTGTGTTAAATTTACGTAATTGAAAATTGTCAATTAAAGCGCAGGTATTTATTTCCGTTGACTTACCGTTACACCGTATATATGCCTATATCTATTCACCACTTTTGCGTTACATGTGTAGTATGGATCGGTTTATCAATAGATACTACACAAGCAGTTTGTGTAGATACATAAATACACATCATTTACATATTCCTCACATTTATTTAATGTCGCGTCATTGTAAAACGCAGCTAGTTTGATAATCTTCCCACATCCCCACGTATGTGTAGATAATACATTATTTACATGTTCCTCGGGTTTAACTAATGCCGCGTCATTGTAAAACGCAGCTAGTTTGATAAGCTTTTAGTTAAACCCTTCCCACATTCCCGCTTATGTGTAGATAATACATTACTTACATGTTCCTCGGGTTTATTTAATGTCGCGTCATTGTAAAACGCAGCTAGTTTGATAAGCTTTTAGTTAAACCTTTTTTCAACAAATCTGCAGCAGACGACTTGGAAGACATCTAGTAAAAACTGTGCAAATACCCAATAAATGATAAAAAAGACAAAAAACATTGTGGCAAAAGGAGAAATACAATGGCAGACTTTCCGAAGCAGTTCAGTAATACACAAAGGTTACTTACATATGTTAATTGATTTTAAACAAACCTCCACCAAAGTTTCAAAACATAAAGAGCGCATCATCATCTCCTAATTATCTCTTCTATCGCAATGTCCTCCAACACAACCTCTTCCATTGAGACCACCTCGGTGGAGTCATTGTTGAGCGTCCGCCTCGGGTGCGGGAGGTCGCGGGATCGATCCCCTGTCGGGTCAAACCGAAGACTTCAAAAATGGTAGTAATGGCTGGCCTCCTATGCTCTCAGGTAAGTGGGGTAAGCCCCGGCTCACATTTCCCCCCGACTAGCAGCGGAGTGCTCCCCGTAATACACGCGGCAGACTCGGGTAGAATACCGCCTTAAATCCGTTGTTCCAATCCGGTGAGAAAAACAAGTGTTCCACTCCATTTTGATTTTATTTTTGTTCCTCATCTGTGACAAGGGCCTGTAGGCCTGAGTGCTCCCCGTAATACACGCGGCAGACTCAGGTAGAAATCCGCCTTTAGGCCGTTGTTGCACTCCCGTGTGAAAAAAAAAGTGTTCCACTCCATTGAGATTTTGTTGTTGTTGTTCCATTCCCGTGACAAGGGCCTGTAGGCCTGAGTGTTCCCCGTAATACACGCGGCAGACTCGGGCAGACTCGGGCAGAAATCCGCCTTAAGGCCGTTGTTCCACTCCCGTGAGGGGAAAAAAAGTGTTCCACTCCATTGTGATTGTTTTCTTTTTTGTTCCATCCCCGTGACAAAGGCCTGTAGGCCCGAGTGCTCCCCGTAATACACGCGGCAGACTCGAATGTCGTATGTTTATCAAACTTCACACAGCCAAGTTATTTCTGTTACTGTTTACAGACGATGCAGTACTGTTTTCATACCCTAAAGAAGGCTTACAATCCTTATCTTCATAAAGCCGACGACGTAGAAAAAATACATTTAAAGTTGTTTTTAAAACAAATTTTAAAACAAATTTTTGGTGTGCGGACACCATCAGCAGCAGTATACGGAGAAGTTGAAAGATATCCTTTACTTGTTGTATTACGTAAGATAGCAATTATTAGATATTGTAAAAAAATGAAAACATGTCCTAATACGCTTTTATATAAGGTTTTAACATGAAAGATGCACAGGGCAATATTGTAAATACTTTTCATAAAGATATTATAACCATTTACTGGATAGTCTCGGTTTATCATATATGCACATGAAATCAGACATTACCAATTCTGACGTTGAACTTGTTATTGGGCAAATAAAAGATAGTTACATTCAAAATTGGTTTTCAGTTTTAGATAATTCTGCAAAATTACAATGTTACAGATCTTTTAAAAGCTACTTTGAACACGAAAAGTATCTCAATTGTGTTAATAACAATAATTACAGAATTACAATTACAAAACTAAGATGTTCATCCCACCATTTATTAATTGAGGAAGGCTGATATAATAACATCCCTAGGGAAAATAGAATATGTAAAATGTGCAACTTGAATGTTATCGAAAATGAATATCATTTTATACTTACATGTCCTTTGTATCGTCAACTAAGAACCAATTTACTTCCAAAATATTATCATATTTGGCCATCACTGTATAAATTTAACCAACTAATGAAAAATGATAAACTAAGTATATTACGAAAACTTTGTAATTACATATACATGGCCAATACTAAACGCGAATCTAAAACAGTACCATAGGGTAGAAATCCGAAAAAGGTGCTATTTTAAATCCACAGAATAAACCAATCTAAGTTTAGTCAACTTGTACGTATTAATATTAATTACACTTTTCTCGAAAATTATATATCACATGTCATCTATTGAAACTATACTATATGTATTGCTATACACTTGTTTATTAGTCGTCGGGCAGAAGCCCGCGACTTCTATTTTTAATAGCTTTTCGGAAATGACATGGGAGGAGAGTTATTATTAGAAAACAAAATTAAATGTCTTAAACATATTACAATTTACTTATTTACGAAGACAAAAGAGTTCCTGCTAGACTTGCTGCAGACTGTTATGTGTCAATATCGAGATAAAAATCACGTCGAATTCTCCTTTTAGTAGCAATTTTAACTTACTGAATGTTATTTTCATGTTCAAAGAGATGTCTTGATTTATGTAGAATTCATTTAATAATGTTAATCCATGAATATCTAAAATAGGAACTGTTTCTAAGCTAAATATGTTGATCAGATGACTACCGAATACCGACTGCGTAGATAAATCTCCTTTGCAGAGAGCTGTTCTTTACAATCACTTACACATAGTTAATTATAGGTGATTTAAAATGTTTATTTGGTTCGAAACAAGTGACGAAAAGAACAAACTGAAATAAAACTGGTTTTAATATAAATATTACTTTGAATGAACACTCTCTGCCTATAAAGAGAGTGTAAAAACGACAATTATGCGAAGAAGAAACGAATCGGGTATTTCGTACAAAATTATTTCGTCCTTGACAATTTTAAATTTGTCATTACAGGCATTTGCCTTGCTTGCGATCTGCATATTGTTATGCATCATTAACACAAGGGCGCTCATCATTATATCATTTTAAAACACACTCTCTGCCTATAAAGAGAGTGTAAAGGACGACAACTATTCTAAGAAGAAACGAATCGGTTCTTTCGTACACAATTATTTCGTCCTTGACAATTTTAAATGTGTTATTAGATTCCCTACACGTATTTTGCTTGCGATCTGCATATTGTTATGCATCATTGGCACAAGGGCGCTCATCATTATATAATTTTAAAACATGAGTAGACTTATGATTGGCAAAATTACTCATTTCCTGTTTATGATCAATAATTAGTTGGCTGTGTATATGGGTAACCTACCTTAGCATGGAGATTGATCATAAACAATGAAAGGCTTTAATTATATTTCAATAAAGGAGATTCACTTCGTTGACAAAAAAAATGCATGTTATGATACATTTTCACTTGACCCGCACCCCTGATGTTCCAATATGCCCTTTAGTTGATACAGAGACATATGTGTTTATATGTCTCTGGTTGATAACTGTTTCTTTCAACTACTATAATGTAAATGTTATGCATAACTGCAGTATGGATTTCCGGCGACATTGATGCGTTGCATCAACTTTCTCTTGTTATGTATTGCAACAACATGTAAAATGTTATGCAAATAGAGAATTTGAACTTGAACTTTAATATGACGTTTAAAAACCATCAGCGTTTTGTCATATAATACAATTATTTGCATTTCACACTGAATTGTGAGTACATCAATGTTCGCATTTAAACATTGTTGCTGGTACGTGTTTTGTTTTTCTTTTGCATGAAAAATACTCTAAGAAAAATGGGAATTTTTTTTTTCGGTATTATAGTTGTAAATATAAAAACACATTGTAGGAAGAATAAACTTAAACAACGTTCTACTTTTTACGCAATGTTTGCTGAAGTAATCTACTTAATCGTCGACAGTTGTCAAATGTATCATAGAACGAGATAACAACTTGATAGATCTGGGGTATTTACAGCACTTCAAACAATATCATAAACTTAAACATCGTTCTCCTTTTTACGCAATGTTACCTGACCGTCGGCAGTTGTCAAATGTATCATAGAGCGAGATAACAACTTGATATATTACGGATATTTACAGCACTTCAAAAAATATCAACGCGCCAAACACTTTTTCATAACAGATTTTAAGCGCGCCGTAAATCAGTCAGACTTTTTACTGTTTGAACCTCATTTAGACTTGTCTGCTTAATCAGGGACACTATATTACAGGGTATTATAGAGTCCCTGGTTTAATATAACATAACATAACATACCATATATTGTTTTTAGCATTAACCCTTTCCCTCATACGACAATTCTACAGCAGACGACTTTGAACATATTTTGTCAATTTTTTTTAGAAAATCTCTATAATTGAATGGATAACCTATAGACTAAAAGGGATAAACATTGTGGCAAAAGAAGAAATTGCTCGTTTTGAGCAATTTCTTCTTTTGTCACTATGTTTTCAAAAATCCGTCTGCTGCAGAGGCGTCAGAAAGCGTCTATATGAGGGAAAGGGTTAAACATGGCATAAGTATAGCCAATAGACATAAACCTTTAACATGATATACGGTTGTGTATAATACCAGTACGTCTTTTCCGAGATGTTAGGGTTGGAATATATAGAATGTTAAAGTCGTCTTTAAAACCAATGTAAATTCAAGTTCTAAGGTTTTGAAAATATTGGGAAAAATGAATATAAAATTAATAAAATGATAAATAAAACTCAAATAGTAGAAATTACAAATATTAGAGTAGAAAACATTATGAAAAGAAGAAAAAAATGTCGCACCGAGTTAATATATCTCGGAGCGACATCTTGTTCTTTTTCTCATAACGTTTTCTTTTCTATAATTTTGGTACAATTATATATATATATATATATATATATATACATATCTTTTTTATTCACGTTGTCAACTAGGTAGAGTTATTACTGACACTACCAGGGAACAGATTAAACACATAAAATATCAATTGACTTTTGCTAAGTTATAGATGTAAAGATAAGATTGATTCTTTCGTGTCGAAAGTTGCCGTTGAACAACTTTCCAGTGAGCGGCTGGATAAATTGAAACGCGCAATGGAGGAATTTCAAGTGGATGTGATATTTTGTTTTTTCCTGACACTTTTAGCAACAACACAAGGTAAGACTTTTGATTTATTGATTGAATGATTGTTAATTGACTGACTGATTGATTGATTAAAATATCGGAAAAAATCAATCATCGATACTCTAGTGGATAGAGATATGACAAATGCTTTTGACAGTGACAATGACAAATATGTATTGAAAGTATTTAGGCCACCGGCCCATAGTACAAAGAATTTGATTTAATTATCATTATTCAGCTGAGAAAGATATCCTAATCACTTTTGCATTAACATATAGATAGATAACAACATTTACATCAGGGTTGTCGTTATGGGTCAAAACCAGTTTTAATGTCGTGGATATTTATTTATTTATTGGGGTTTTACGCCGCTTTCAACATTATTTCACTTATATCACGGCGACAGTTGACTTATTCATGATCCCTGGGTAAACAAACCAGTACTAGGCTACAAATTGTGCCTTGCCAAAGGGCACTCCACCGTGACCGTAGTGCCGCGACTGGGGATCGAACCCGGGACACCCGGTTTCGAAATCCTCGACGCTAACCACTCGACCACAGCGGATTCATATCTCGTGGATAACGTACCTTTCGACAGACATATAGTCTTCAATAGGATTGCTGACTTAAGCGGTTGTGAGAAAAGTCAAATGTATCTACGCCATATACTTATAGCAACCACAATGTAGGTTTTTGCTCGTCGTCTCTAGCTCTCGGAAAAAAAATATGAACAATTTCCAAGGGACATCACTCTATGCATGTAATGCTACAGCATTATTCAACATTGTGGGGCTGGGGCCCGTCATCACTGTCGACATCCCCGGTACCAAGGCTATTCATAACATATATGATACCCTGGGCAAATTGGATGAAACAATCTCGTACTCATGAATAATTTATGAGATGAAATGCAGCCGCTTGATTGGCCGCATGAAACAAACCCATGCGATACGAAAATTACACGGTAGTTACGGAGGAAATCGTGGCGCATGCTTTACGAAGTTTCGCTAGCCAATTTGCCCAGGGTATCATATATTTTATGAAAAGGCCGGAAACCGAGGATATCATATATTTTATGAAAAGCCTGGGAACCGAGGATATCATATAGTTTATGAAAAGGCCGGGAACCGAGGATATCATATATTTTATGAAAAGGCCGGGAACCGAGGATATCATATAGTTTATGAAAAGGGAACCGAGGATATCATATATTTTATGAAAATGCCGGGAACCGAGGATATCATATATTTCATGAAAAGCCTGGGAACCGAGGATATCATATATTTTATGAAAAGCCTGGGAACCGAGGATATCATATATTGTATGAAAAGCCTGGGAACCGAGGATATCATATATTGTATGAAAAGCCTGGGAACCGAGGATATCATATATTGTATGAAAAGCCTGGGAACCGAGGATATCATATATTGTATGAAAAGCCTGGGAACCGAGTGGCACTGTCGATGAAAGCCTCTGAAGCGTCAAGCAAGAAGGCAAATAGATGATAATGTCAGACCCAGGTATGTCGGAGGTCAATACTACATTGAGCTGAACTTTGACCAGAGTTCTAGATAAAAGGCGTTTTGCATGGTCTAAAACCATTTATTGACATCCAAAACCTGTGTTGTGGGTACTCAGAAGAATTGGCTAAGTGAGACAATCTTTTTGGGTACCCACAACATAGGTTTTAATGAGTGCTAACAGATAAATCGTGGAAACAAGATCTTTCATTCTTCTCCTTGTCCCCTGTTTGCCATAATCATTTACCTCTATCTATAGATCCAGTGATATTGTGTATATTTAATGTTTTTCATATACCAATGATTTTAGAATCATTCTTTATTAGCTCTTTTCCACATGCAGACGTATTTTGAGACATCTGCAGCAGCCGACTGATTTCTACCATGTTTTAAAATATATTCCCCTATACTTTTATATGTAGAGTTTCCTGATTTTGCTTAGGACTTTTCAAAATCGTTTTTCTGCTCATTTGTAGTATATGGCAATACTTGAGACAAGGAGAATGTTTCGGCTGCCAAAGCAAAGAAAGCAATATGTTTAATCAAACACTCGAAGGGTTTGATTTAATGAACATTAGTTATGACATTACAGAACAAAAGGATGAATTCCATTGTGACCTGAGCTCTAAAATTGTCTAGATTAGGCAAACGGTAAAATAGATAAGAGCCGAATTACGAGAAAACCCAACATTATGGATCTGCGTAAAGTATCGAACCGGATCAGCAGGAGCATGCCGCGCAGGCTAACCCGGACATACACGTTTCGCCTCCTGCGGATTTTTGTGTAACAGGAATCATTTATCTATACCTCTATCCCCCTGAAACGGAATGTGTCGGTCCGGATTAGCCTGCGCAGACTGTGCAAGCTGAACTGTGTCGATACATGTTTTTAATCAGATGAGCCTGTACATCTACTCCGTCACATCAGAACCTACATAACTTAACAGAAGCACAGAACAGGCTGCCGGACGTAATATGTATACGGTGTATATCTGGTTTCACACTGTTAAAAAAAGCCAATCTTTACCTTTTCTCCCACGAACCAGCGACTTCCGAGGCGGACGCTCTACAACTACATTACCGTGTACGTTCAGGCGATTGCAAACAGTGAGTGCAAAGGTTGGGCTCTGCAAACGTTTAGGTACATTCACGATAGAACCCGCAATGACCGCCTACCGGTAATTTAAAACTGGAAGTGTAGCCGCGTTTCTATTTATTTTTACCCTTTCAAACATACAACAAATCTGCATCAGATGGTTTTAAAGGCATCAAAGAAACGATATTGACTATATCTGTAATTTAAAGTTTAATAATTGAATAAAGTTTTATTAACTTTGATGCAAAAGGAGCAGAAAATGCTTTTATGGGCAACGTCTTGTTTTGCTGCAACATATTGTCTACACATGGCGTCTGCTGTAGATACGTCAAAGTTTGTCTGCATTTATTCAAGGGTCGGTTACCTGTATAAGTATTTTACTTCAATAAATGATATACAAATATACTCAAAATATAATTTTAACCAAAAGAGGGTGACATTACAGACTAAACAAGATGATGTTTGACACAAAGCATCAAAGAAGCCGCAATATTTCGTTGCACATGAAGAAATAAAATTAAAAGTACATTTAAATCCGCAAACATTAGAAAATTGAAATCCGTAGTTAGCAATAATTATAGATATCGGTATTTGAAGATTTAAGTATTATGTAGGATATTTAACCTGACAGGGTCTGTGTTTAAGCGAATGAGATTATTTAGAGTTAAACTGTTCATGAAAAGTGACATATATGACAAATTCTAAAGATAAATAGACAAGAGGTTATGATTAATTTCAATTTGTACCAAAAGGATCAACTAGCAAATATTTGTATTAACACACGCCCTTTTATGTTAACGTTTTGTCAAATAATACTGACACACAGAAAATCTGTTTTCGTTTGTATCGGTACGTCATGATAGTGGATAAGGCTTTAACCATTTCCCACATAAAACAAATCTGCAGCAGACGACTTTGAAATTATCAAGTACAAAATATATAAAATCTCTATAAATAATAGTACGATAATTGAAAAGTGTTGAAAATATTGTGGCAAATGCATGAATTGCTCATTATGAGCAATTTCTCCTATTGCCACAATGATTTCAATGATGTTTAACCTGACCAGGGTGAGTGTAATGAATACACTCACCCCATGTAATACACTCACCCTGACCTGACAGACTTTGAAATATATGTATATAGAATGTGAAAGAGAAGTTTTAAAAGTCATTTACATTAAAATAATATACTAACAAGAAGAATTTTGATGCAAAGCATCAAAGACGCCGCGCATGATTTTGAAGCATGACTTAAAGGAAGCAGATGCAGTTCAGTACATTTAAATAACCTGTGCAAGCAAACAGGATGTAAATATTTCGAACAAGAAGGCCAAATTTTCCTTTATTTTAAACAAGAAGGCCAATATGTGCCTATATTGCTCACCTGGCTACCATAGCCTATATAAAAAGGTTACCAAAAGCAGAAAAGGTCAATATCGATGTAGGGATTAAACGTTTTAAATGCTACGATCTATGTGATATTCAGCATGTGAAGTTTAGTCCTGAAACCATTTGGTTTACGGTTTGCTTAACATTCACTGCAACTATAATGTGTCATACAAGCTGAAGTTTCTCAAGGTTTTGTTTAACCAATAAACTGTTTTAAATCCTCTAACTAGATCCATTAGATAAAAAACAAACATACGTGCTTAAATATTAACATATATTAAGGTTTATTGCCTCTAGTTATAGGTTAAGTGTGACACAAGCTTTGGAAGCAGAGGGGGAAGTCTATTCTCCTTCCAGTTTAGCAGAAGTATGATAGCAAAAACGGTAGTATATAAACAAACAATACGAAGTAATTAAAACAAAAAAGAAGATATTTATGATCAAGATTGAGCATTATGAAAGTTCACATGTATAGTCAACATATAGCACATATTATTAAGTCTGTTTTGTTTGTTTGTAATGTCACTTTAATCGTTTTGAACATGCCAGTAGAAAACTGAAAAATAAACAAAAGAAAATGGTCAAGTCATTCCCAAAGAGCAAAGAGCGAAAATCAGTTGGTACGAATCGTTCATCTCGAACGAAACATGAAAAACCGGGTACGAATCCAATGAATTTTAGAAATCGGATGAGATCGTGAAAACAGCGAAGTATTCATAACGAAAGGAAGCAGAGACAACTTAATTATTCTATGGGAACCGATGACACCTTGTCTATTCAATAAGAATGACCAAAATCGCCAAGCGATGACATGCTGCATTTACAAATAGAACGGGTCACGTTACGGCCATGCCTATTGCATAGTTGGGTTAACGTTGTTTTTACAGTTTCTAGAATTATACTGGAATATGTAGTTATTAAAATGAATCATCATTGATTTTTTTAAAGATTATCCATTGATTTAAAAATCTCAATATTGTAAATAGGCAAAAACATCGCCAGAAACTTTTTTCTGAGCTTTGATGAATCGGGTCGTAAACCAAACTATAAAAGAAGCGTAGCCCCGGAAGTTAGGGGAAAGTTATTAAATACCCATTACATGTGTCTAAAGTTTTGTAATAACGGTAAAAGACATGCCTATTTTGTATCTGTTTGTGTCTTAAATAATTTTATACAATTTATTGATTCATAAAGGTTGTTTTTTCAAACAAACAACAGAGGTTTATTTAACAATGATAACATTGGTTTCTCCCTTTTCGATTACGTCACCCCATGGTACAAAATTAAAACCTATCCCATACTGACGCCGCGCTTCAGTATGCGCAGACGAATCCGGGCCGACATATTCTGTCTCAGGTGGATAGAGGTATAGCGCAATGATTCCTGAAACAGAAAAAACACAGGAGGCGAAAATTGTCTGTCCGGGTTAGCCTGCACGTCATGCTTAGGCGGATTAGAGTCGTTACTCTACGCAGAGTCCACACTGCTGGTTTTCTCGTGGAACGGCTCATTAATTGGGATCCATTTGTTACAAAGGCGCCAGCACATGCTTCTGTTTAGACAATATGTACACAAACTATTTAATTTATTTACGAACATATATAGTTATACACATCTTTTGAAATAATTTGTTTAAGTTTTATTTTTATCTATGGAGATTAATGAGAATATGATCTGCTAGGCAAAAACATCATTTATATTAAATTATTTAAATATAAAGCCCATTATGTTTTATTCGATAATATGTTCGATGCGTGAGAGAAATGATAAAAACAAGATTTATATCATTTTAATAACACACTACATACATTCTATACTAAAGTTTACATGATGATTAATCTTATCTCATCTGTAAAACGTATATTATAATTAACCCTTTCCAACAAACAACAAATCAGCAAGAGACAACTTTGAAACCATCTAGACACTTCACTTGCATGGACAATTCATACAAAGGAAAGTTAAATAATTGAAAAGAGTCGAGACCATTTAGCCATTTCTCATTTTGCAACAATGTTTCCAAACGTCGTTTGCTGCAAACGCGTCATAATGCATCTTTAAGTTGGAAAGGGGCGTTAATATTGTCGTCATTAATCTTCATCTCCTCGAATACAGAAAATTCAAATATATTATACAAACAAGATAAATGAACACAATTTAGTACAAATAGACATACATAAAAGAAAGAGAGTTACATGGGTACATGATAAGGCACGAAAGCTTACATTTTAGGATCAACTATACCGCATGAACATCTAACTGCCCCATGTAGAAAATCTAACTGCCCCATGTAGAATGCACAACAAGAACAGTTATTCAAAAGAATGTAGCACATACGTGTATATCATACATATATATGCGACAGTCTATTTAATGTTATTTCCGAAACCCTAAACGCCAAGGACGAAAGTCAGACTACTATTTTTAAGAATGTCGTATGATCCGACCGGGGATCGAACCCTATTCCCACGCGTCCAATGCGGACGGAGATCTTGGGGTGTTTTTTCTTCCTCAATGTGTCTAATTATTGGTAAGATCGGCCTCGCTGTGTACTATAAATAATTGCAGTTGTGTAAAGTCAGTCTATCAGGAATAAATATATATCATTTAAGTAGTAGGTGTAACGCTCGATTAGATAATAAATTCTTGACATGTCGTCGTTCAAGAGTGTTGTTTAGCGAGTGTATTCCATAAACACACACTACACTAAAGAATACAGTTTTATTTTGACATTTCAAAAGAAAAGAAAGCAAATACACAACTCCTCAATTGGTTTCAATGTCTAATCTCTATTTGCTGAGTAAACACTGTTTATTGCGAAATGGGTTGTTAAAGATTGTGCATAGTCATTCGATTTGACAGATAAAGATTACCCGATATGCAATTCTGACACATTGAGGGCCCTTCTACCCGTACTATTGCGGAGTAAGAACACTTAACATGTATGCCACTCTGTCACACGTGTTGACAACATCGCGGACAATGTAAACGTCCCCAACAGATACATTTATGCTGATACTTTCAGGCCTTTTATTGTACGTGTAAATTAAAATGTTATGTGATGGATACATAACAACAATTTATAGATCCGATATGTAAATGGGATGCATACTTTTAGCCAATCGAAACATCGATTTATTCAGTGCGGTCGGATGCTGAATTCGACGTCATTTTGGTTGTTTGTGATACATGGCAACCGTAGTTACGATGGGCGTGGCTTAAAGTGCGATCTCGGAACTATGCATACCAGTTCAATTTACACGACAATTCTGTTCTTAAATATTACAATGTGAAGGCATGACCGCCCATTTTTTCTATAATATGCTTTAGTTAAATACATGCACTGCGGTAAAAATATCATTTGTACAGCCTTGCTGTGAAAGCCGGATTTTATAGCGACGATGGTAGCGTGGTTGACCTTTGTGTGAAGTTAAGCAACGTTCATCGCGGTTAGTGCCTGGATGGATGACCCGCGATGGCTTAACGCCGGTACACGTTCCAAAAATATGGTTTTAATTATAAAAAAAAATACTCGCATATATTTTATTAGCCTTTTGGACTTCTAAATATTATCGGATCTCGAGTCTGACGATTGAACTGTATATATGAGCCGTCCTGCGAGACTACTCACATTGTGTTCTCTGCGCAAAGTATCTACCAAATCAGCCTGCACAGTCCGCGCATGCTAACCTGGCCAGACTATTTTCGCCTCCCGTGGATTTTCTGTTTCAGGAATCATTACTCTATACCTCTATCCCCATGAGACAGAATGTGTCGGTCCGGATCAGTCTGCGCGGATATGTTAACACTTATCGTAGCTTTCGACTTTAAATAGCTTCAAACAATGTTTCAGTATATCACGGTGTTGCCTGGGTAAATCGAAAGATTCCATTTACTATATATCCTTTACTATGATATTAGATTGATCTACCTATCTGCTCATCTGTGTTCCAACAAGTCTTTGGACGCCTTTTATAGAATGACGGGCTCAAATAACCAAATAACGATCTACACACTTTCTGTATATATTTACCATTTGTTAGACATGCGCAACATACAATTCAATTTGATGTTCATTGAAATTGTTCAACTGTACATGTTATGGACCAGAGGCCTACATCATCCAATAAACTCTATTGTATTGTATTGTATTACAGGAGCTGCTCCTGTGATTGGAGGTACATTAACTGCATATATAGCTGAAGAGCAACCTGTAGGAACTATTGTACCTAACTCATTTACAGCCACTGACGCGGATGGGGACGTCCTTAGTTACAGTTTGGCAGGTACCAATTACACGACAATGTTGACCTGATCGTGACCTTTATGCATATACATCATCATCATCATTATTATCAGCATCATCATCATCATCCTCATCATCATTTTTATCAGCATCATCATCATCATCCTCATCATCGTGACATATTTACGCTGTATTTTTAAAATAAAAAATTGAGAATCGTTTTATTCACCATGTATGTTTTCCTAGTCGCATCGCACCACAATTTGATGAAAGGACAATTGCGTAAAAAGAAAATACATAAACAGTACCATAACATTCATAATTATATTTTCTTAATCCGTAATAGTTAATGAAAATAAATCCAACTTTTTTAAAAATTATATTAAGATGAGCGCCCTTGTGTCATTGATGCTTAAAGTATAGATAAGATCAGAGACATAGACATATAAAAAACGCAATCTACACAAATCAAGATATCTCTTTGGGTTTGAAAAGAACGTTCAATAATGTGGACCAACTATTAAAATGAGAAAATGTAATGAAACTTTAGCACTAGCGTCTGGTGCTTGTCTAATCAGGGACGAGTACATACTCGTAAATATCTTGAACTTCAAGGTTAATCAAACACAAATTTATAACATTGGAAACAAGAATTTATTCTCAAATATATTATAATTTAGTGTTTTAAACAATCCCAAATCGTAATATATTCAAATTTGTAAAATGAAATAAAATGAAATTCAACGTTAATCAAATACAAACTTATAACATTGGAAACACAAATTTATTCTCAAATATATTATAACATAATAACAACTCGTCCTCCCATGTGAAATCTGAAACCCAAATACAAATATGGTCGCCGGCTTCTAGCGGCGACTTATAAAGCAGTGGAGATACGAAGGAAGCTCCTTTTTCCACAGGTGTAATAATAACATTAAAGTCTCATTTTAAGGATGTCTACTAGAAAAAGTGGAACGTGAAGAACAATGTCACCCATGCCACACGGTTTAATATCATTGCGATTTCGTATTACAGGTACAGGTACAGCTTACTTCCAAATAGACTCGGGTACGGGGGAGATAAGCATAAGCCAGGTGATTGACTTTGACACTGGGCCAACGTTCTTCACATTAACGCTGTTCGTCAAAGACGCTGCTAATACAGCTACAAAAGACCTCACTGTTACTATCTTAAACATCAACGACAACTCGCCAGTTTTTGCTCCATCCGTGTACTATGCTTCAACACAGGAAAACACTGTATCAGGTAATATTGAGCAGTTAAGAAAGAGTTAATCGCGGTTTTAAATCTGTTTGACATACAACAAATCTGCAGCAGACGACTTTGAAAACATGGTCACAAAATCCTGAAAAATCTCCATAAAAGATAGCTTATTTTTTAAATAAAGTTGAAAACATTGTAGCCAAAGGAGAAATTGCTCAATTTCACATTTGGCCCCAATGTTTTCAAAAGTCGTCTGCTGCTATTGCGTCAAAATTCGTCTGCAGGTGGGAAAGGGTTAAAACAAATCGAGGGTTAAAGTAAATCACGTTTAAAAGTAATTCCGTTGTTCTAACATAAAAGAACATATTCGGACAATCATTTATAATTTTTTATCAATCGATGTCATAATTGTAGAGTCGTTTGGCACGGTCTTAATTAACAATCATATTATTGCTTTCTGGATACTGTTTCATTATATATAAATAAAAAAGCGTGTTTTAAATTAGTCACGCTAAGACTCCGGAAACAAACCGGAAATGTGCACTGTAAATTTTTATAAAACAAAATACATATGACCCGTTCCACGAGAAAACCAACATTATGGACTGAGTAATTTATAGAACCAGATCAGCCTGCGCAGTCCGCGCAGGCTTATCCGGGCCGACACATTCCGTCTCAGGGAGATAGAGATATTATATTAATGATTCGTGAAACAGAAAATCCACAGGAGTCGAGAAGTGTCTGTCCTGGTTAGCCTGCGCGGCATGCTTAGGCTGATTCTGGTCGATACTTTACGCAGAGTGCAGAATGTTGGTGTTCTCGTAGGACGGCTCATATATATGCATCTGGGCAACGTGGTCCGAATTCAAACAATCCACCAAATGCTGCAATTAGAAAACCTTAATGTATTGCTTATTAATAAAGACATCCAAATTCATTTCATGTATATGAAATTCATTTTGGTTTACATAGTAGATCAACGCAAATTTAATGCAAATAGTCGATGTTTTGGGTGATACTATTGCAGGTGTTGGTGTTGTAACGGTCACCGTAACAGACGGTGATACAACAGACACTGTAACACTATCCATACAAAGTGGAGACGACACAACTGCAAAGTTTGCCATCAGTTCTTACGCCATTGTGACTTCAGCGACACCAATAGATTATGACTCACTAGGGGGACAGAGTTTCATGTACATACTTGAAGTTATCGCAGTAGACTCCGGGTCACCTACGCCACGTACTGGAACGGCATTCGTTTTTGTAACGGTATTCTTTTTTATTTTTTTTTATTTTACTAATCTTCAAAATAATGATATCCCCTGATATAAATATCACAATTTTGTGTTGGGATAATATCAAAATGAGTTTGGCCTATAGTCATGAAACTCAAAGCAACTATTGATTAGCTTATGGTGTAAACAAAGGTATACTTATTTGACCCAATAAGTATACATGTACCAATCGACAGACTGACTCGGTGGTTTAGTGGTAGAACGACCGTTTCGGGTCAGGTGGTAGCGGGTTTGATCCCTATCTTGGTGTATACCAAATGCTTTAATACGATTGGCTTCAGGATAAATGGATCAGTAGTTCTGGTAACTTACCTAGGAAACGACGTGTTATAACTGAAAAAATACTGAAAAATGGCGTGAAGCACTATACAAACAAACACACACGCATCAACATCCATGTCATTGAAATGGTTGTAAACATTTTGAAGATCCTAATCTGTTTGACCATTTTCTTAAATGTGATGCCTTTCGTGAATTCGGTTGCAAAGTTATATCATCCAAGAACTAAGAACATATTGTTGATTATACGGTTTCCGCTGATTTTCTCTATAACGCTTACTTATAATTTAAGTAATATTTTAAAGATCGGTGTATTAAAATAAAATAAATATTCAGTTTAATCCAACTATCTAGTTTTAATGTATCTGATCATTTTCTTCTCAGTGCATGATCTTTGTATGCTCCCCCAAAAATGATCAGGAGAGCATATAGTTGCCGCTTCGTCCGTTTGTCTGCCCTTCCGTCCGTCTCGCTTTTGTCCGGGCTATTGCTCAGACACCACTGCCTTGAATTCAATTAAACTTTATGAGAAGCTTCACTAACAGCAGGATATGTGCATATTATCAAGACGTTCTGGTTCGATGAATTTTCGAAGAGCAATTGCCCTTTTATATAAAATGATATTGTAGAATTCGCGTCAGGACTATTTCTCTTAACCACTGACTTGAATTCAACCAATTTTGATGGAAAGCTGTACCAACAAGAGGTCATGTGTATATTATCAATTATGAGGTTTTTTTACAGACTTTTCTATATCTATACCGCTATGTGTATATTATCAATTATGAGGTTTTTTTTACAGACTTTTCTATATCTATACCGCTTTTGTCCGGTCTATTTCACAGCAACCCCTGGCTTGAATTCAATTGAACTTTATGAAAAGCTCCACTAACAAGAGGGGAGACGTGCATGTTAGCAACATGTTACAATTAACAATAAAAACAGTGTCAGCCTTCATCATTTAGGTTTAATAGACAAATGCATTAAAATGAAGTTGAACTTTTGTACAAAAAAGTTCTCCTTGGTATCAGTGAAATAATATGCTACTCCATTAATATGTAAATTGCGTTCACAAATTGGTAGGTAGATACGATACCTTCGTAAATGTTAAGGGGTTGATGTACATAGCGATACTTCGAAATACGAGATCCAGGGATTGTGAGTACGAACCTCAGCTCGACCAACATTATTTCCGTCGTTTGACAAAAGTCATTGTGAGAAGCGTCATTCGTCTTCCTCCATTGGACTAGCAGTCTATCCGGAAAAGCAGCCAGTTGCTTGGAAACAATGTTGTGTGGAGTCATGGTTGAGAAAGCCAGAAAACACATGAATGGGTAAACTGGCCGCCGTAATATGACTGAACTTTTTATGAAAACGGCGTTAAACCCAAAATCATTCACGCAGTTACAGTGTTAAAGGTAACGAACGATCTATGCACACTTAATTTTAACGCTTTTAATCAGATAACTAGCCAGAACGAAGTAATACCTGTATGGCAAACGTTCAGTCCTGTTTACAATTCTGCAAACCCGTACATAGTTGCCGAAAACAGTGCAGCAGGAACAACTATTGTCACGATATCAGCCAGTGATACAGATGCAGGGGTTGATGGTGCTGTTAAATATGTCATTGGTAAGTGTTTAGACTATTACTCTGGGTGATATCTTAAGAATCGAGAGCTTTGATCACTTGTAAGGGACAATTTGGACATTCGGTAGTTTATTTTTGTTACATAATTGAACCTATTTAGGCAAAAGGAGAAGTTTCCTATATTGAAATACTTATTATTCGCTCTAAGGTTCTGCATTTGCATGCGTCTGCTGTGAAAGCTTCAAATGCCGTCTATACATGGTAAAGGATTAAACAATTTGAATATTTAGATTGAAAGAACGGAAAAATCAGTTCACTCATGCGTTTTCTATATTTTCCAATACCTCCATTCAAGACACCATACTGTCCAAGCCAATTGGTGCGCCCCGAAGCATCTCTCGAAAAACCGTTTTTAGAATACGAATGAAGCTTATCAATAATCTGAAGAAGGCTATACTGTTATAATGAACTGATTCCAATTCATAAGCAATACATATAAACAGTGAACCGTTTCACTGACATGGTATAAGACTCGTTTGAATGTAGATGCTATTATTATCAAACTTATTGTATCTTCAAAAATATATATTTAAACTCTTTTTTAGCATAATGTGTGTGAATATTTCTCTTTCACCCTTTCCCACATACAACAAATATGCAGCAGACGACTCTGTAAACCTGGTGACAAAAAATCTGAAAAATCTCCAAAAATAGCTTTATTGTTAAATTAAGTGAAAACATTGTGGCCAAATGCGAAATTGCTCATCAAAGTCGTCTGCTGCTAATGCGTCAAAATGTGTCTGCAGGTGGGAAAGGGTTAAACGTTTTCTCTTAAATAAAGATTCAATACGAACTTCCAACAAGGTACGCATACTAATTGTTTATATACATGCAGAATGTGCAAGTTCATTTGAATCTCCATTTGCCACTGTTTAGCAAGGATGTTTTCCGTAACACTACTGTATTATATAAATATCATATAGCAAAAGTTGTAGGTGGAAGTGGATCGACAACCGGACTATTCCATCTGGACAGCTCAACAGGCACATTAACACTATCTACCAACTCTCTGGATCGGGATTTAGCCACTATCGGAAGTGATATTTTTGATATAGTGGTTCAAGCCGTAGATCAGGGAGCCAGTCCGTTGTCGGCAGTCAGAACCATCCGGGTACAGTTAACCGACGTTAACGACAATTCACCGGTCTGTACTTCGAGTACATTTACAGCGACCGTTAGTGAGAACGTTGCCACCGGTTACTCAGTTCTCACAATAACAGCAACAGACGACGATGCCACAACTGCCAACAATGTTATCACATATACTGTTTCTGGGGGAAGTGGAGTGGCTCACTTTGTAGCCGATACGACAACGGGAGTGGTGTCGACTTCGAGTAACATTGACTATGAAACCGCGACGACGTACGACATTGAGGTACGTTAAAGGGACTATCTCCCGAGTTATGGTTAATCACCTAAATATTGAGCTATCCTACGAGAAAACCAACAGTGTGGACTCTGCGTAATGTATCGACCCGGATCAGCCTAAGCATGCCGCGAAAACTAATCCGGACAGACACGTTTCGCCTCCTGTGGATTTTCTGTTTTTAGGAATCATTACTCTATACCTCTTTTCGCCTGGGACGGAATGATCCGGGTCGATACATTACGCAGAGTCAATAATGTTGGTTTTCTCGTGGAACGGTTAATATGCTTAACCCTTTCACTACTGGAACCGCTTTTGTGAAGCCTGTGCCACCATTGTTACGCCAGATGAGCGGGATCTTTACTATTGGCTGCTCAACTCAACAAAATTGTCCATGGACTCTTCAAAGTGCAAGGTTGGACAAATGCATTTTAAAAATTCAGTATTGAAATGGTTGATGATTCTTAAAATCGTTCATATTGTATTTGCACACATTGATTTTCCGTTGAGAAAATTAAAAAACAAAACACAATACCTGGTTAAACTACTACAAATATGGTCCATATGCTATACTAATAACGACCGTAATGTTATCGCAAGAGAAGACTTGGTGAATCTCGAACAAGACCGTGTTACTATAAATAGACTCTCTCTTATATTATATTACTATACTATATGAACCATAAAGAGGCCAGTCCTGGTTGGGATTCCCATTCTCATACGCTCATTATTATTATAACATATGGACAATATAGAGATACCTTTTGTAGTATCTCAACGAGTAATTGTGCGTTTTATTGCCATATTTTTTCTCAAATGAAAACTCGGACGCCTGCGGTTGTATCCTCAACTTACAAAGTGATGTCTTATCATGGGAGTGTTTGTACCATGTAACTGATGAACTTGTATCCACTGATTTGATTTACATCGAGTGTGAAGCAAACCGTATTACAGTCTTTAATCAATATTGTTGTACGCTTTCTGGATACCCTGTCGGTACTGTCGCCGAATGTACATGGTCTTTAACATAGAATCCGCCATAACAATATTCGAATTACCACGAGGCCTGTGTCTCCCATAACTGTCATCTAAAAAGGTTATAATGTTCGCATTTTATCTGTTTAAACAAGAACTATCAATATATAGACTTTACTAAACTTAGTATTATCTTACTAGAATAGTTTTCAATGTTTGAAATATATGACACAATAATCCTGAGACTTTCCCTTACAATTTGAGCTTCGTTTTTCAAACAATTTATTGTTTTTGTACTTAAACAGTAAACATACTTCTTAATTATCATTTCAGTTGTAAATTTTATAGATTGAAGATATAATGAAAACTGCGTTCAAAGGATGGCGGTCTAGTATACTACAATCAAAATACCGTATGCAAGATTAAACATTTCCAGTGAAACATCGGCTAGATATATATTTTGCTGATGGCCAGCCAACGCTTTATGCAGTGAGCTGTGAATTATGGTCAATAACCTTCATGTCATTTAATGTATAGACATTTAAACACCTACTTCCTTAAACCATTTTCTTTTAACACTTGATTTGCAGTGTAGTGCCTGATGGGAGCTATATGAGTATAAGGTTCTGTTATATGCTCGTACTACAGAGTTTCATTGTTATTGAAACCAATTAGAAATCCACATTAAATCCACATTGCACCATTTCATCCATGTTTCAGGTTACAGTGACGGATAGCGGCACACAGAGGCTCTCATCTACGTGTATAGCAAGGATAACGATAGCTGACATGAACGATAAAACACCGACATTTCCTGCCAGTTCCCTCGCCGTGTCTGTTCACGAGAATCAGCCAATCGGCCAGGTGGTTGCCACGGCACAGGCGACTGACTTGGACTCAAGTTACAATGACAACAATGTCATAGTGTACTCGTTCCCAACTTTATCGACATATTTTACCATTGGATCTAATACAGGTGTGATAACAACAGCAAGTTCCCTTGATAGAGAAAAAACTCCAAGGTAGGCAGTTGTTTAGTTAATAAAATGTTCGTTTTAAGAGTTTGCACAATATAATGTTGCGCTTAATAAAGCTCTTCGTTCTTAATAGCTCGGCCATAACATGCTTGTTTAGGACCTGCAAATAAATCATTTTCACAACGTCTTGTCCAACAGGTAAGTAGCAATACATCGAAGAGACCGAAACTTAATGCACAATAATAAGAAATGTTTTACACAATGTATGTCGTATGCAGTTAATTCAAGACAACTTGAGGCTTTAAGATTATTGTTGCTAAAATCAAACGAAAGACCATTTTAAGATATCATTTCTATCCAATTCAGACCTTAAATATTTGTGTCGCGTCATACTACAACGAGTCTTGCTGAATAAGAGAAAAGTAAATAGTAACACTGTGTATGCACAAAGTCTGACCGGGCTCAACCGTCCATTTTTATCAGGACAAGCCAATCAAGATCGTTAAATTCACACGTTTTGAATTCCGTACCTGAGCTGCACCTGACAACTCGCATTTATCTTATGTTTTACAGTTACACATTGGTAGTTCACGCAACGGACCAAGGGACGCCGCCAAATACGGGAACGATAACATATACCATTTCAATTACCGACTTAAACGATAATCTACCAGTTATAACTGGTACATATGATAGTTCAGTTGATGAAGACACTCCCTTTAATACTGTTGTGTTCACAATAGCTGCAACCGATGCCGACGATGCTCAAAATTCAATGCTTTCATATGCTATCACAAATGGCGATATCAGCTCTGACTTCGTCATAGACTCTGGCTCTGGTCTAATACAAGTTCGCAAAGCGCTTGACAGAGAAACAATCGCCCTTTATCATTTGGTAATAACAGTAACAGATTCAGGAACTACCCCTCTAAGCGCTTCTGCAACGGCTACTGTAACCATAGGAGATATAAATGACAACAGTCCTGTATTTTCTATGACACAATACTTATTCACAGTGTCTGAAGTGGCGACCATAGTAACATCAGTTAACACGGTTGCGGCAATAGACGCGGATGCAGGCTTGAATTCCGTTATAACATATGCAGTAGCCTTCTTTGTGACGGGCGACAGCAGCCACTTCAGTTTGGTGTCATCGTCTGGCGTTATTAATACTGCAGGTAATCTAGACAGAGAGACAGCAGACACGTATGTTATGGTAATCCGAGCGACAGATAGTGGAACAAGTGCATTGACAGGGACAGCAACTGTAACAGTGTCTATCTTGGACTATAATGACAATATTCCGACGTTCTTGACTGGATTATACGCTGGTACCATTACTGAAAATTTGGCGATAGGTACAAGTGTTCTAGTTGTAACAGTAACCGATTTGGATACGGGAGTAAATGCGGACGTAGTTCTTAGTATAGATACTTCAACTCCTGCGGGTGCTAGAGCAGATTTGTACATAGTTGCTGATTCAGGAACATCTACATTGAACGTTAAACAAATTATTGATAGGGAGACTGACTCTTCATTTGTTTTCAATCTTGTTGCAACAGATCAAGGGACATCAGCGTTGTCGTCTACAACGCTAATTAATATAACGGTTAACGATGTCAATGACAACCCACCCATATTCTCAGTCGCGCTTTACAGTACGGAAATCGCTTACAACGACGATTGTCAAGTAACTGTCGTTACTATTACAGCCTCTGATGCTGATATTGGTGTGAACGCTGACGTTACTTATGCAACATCACAGAATAACTATTCCGGCATCTTCACTTTAAATGGAAATTCAGGTAAACTATTTGCTATGTGTGCAACTAATGGGAGCGTTGGTCTTAGGATGACAACATACTAGATCATGTTAACTCCTTGAACACCAATCATAAATTAAAAAGGCTGAAAAACAGTTAACTTCCCTCGCTATTTTTATATTTGGCATATGTTATTAGTAACAAAACTTGACAAAAACATTCATGATTAAATAAGAGGAACATGATGGTCCAATATCGCCCACCTGATTTACTAGAACTTGTTCTTACTCTATACATACAAGGAAAACGAACCCCGAACTTCTACCGGTTTATCGAATTAAAAACCCTCGATGACATGATGTAAGTTTGTACTGTTTAGAAAGACAGTTGAAGAGACTTTCGTTTTTGCTGCTACCTACACTTGAGTTTATATAGCGTTGTAGTGATTGTATCGTAACGTATTTGTGATATTGTATATTTAATATTACAATTACGTCCTAACTGAATCTTGGATTTCCTTCGACAGTTCGAAAGAAGTATAGACATAACCAAATGACCAATTATAATATTGTCAGAATGTAGTGATTTCCCATGGAGGTATTGTTTCATTACAACAACAGATGTCTCTGTTTTACATTATTTTGATAGAACCGAAATCTAGTGAATACTATTATATCTTGTTTTATCAGGTGATGTCACGATTCAGAGTCAAGCAGTTACAGACACTAAGTATGTAATCTACGCATTAACATTAGATGCAGGCACCCCAGCGCTTAGTTCAACAGCAGACGCAGCCGTTCGCATAGACTCATATAATCCAAATGCCGTCATTATAAACTACCATATGGACATCAACTGTTCAACATATTTGGTTTCTGAAAGTACTTTTCTAACTCAGCTAACAGCAGTCTACCAATCAACGTATGTGTCTCCTGAAGCCAAACGATGGTGTACAGCCGAGACTTCTGCGTCGTATGTAGTCCATTTTTAAATTGGTCTAGACCTACAATAGTATGCCAATACTGCCAATATGTCATTAGTAACTAATGAAAATACACCCTTGTTGTTGATGTCAATTGTTAAATGATGTATTATTTGAAAGATATTCGAATGACAACTAGATCACATAAATTGCCACAATACATAGTTGTACTATATATCTACAACGACCTTCAAGCTATAATCTTGACGTAATCTTTGGCGTTTATTCCAAAAGTCTATGAATAATAAATGGCGGTCACGCTCGGATACGTTGTATACACCTATTCCTACTTTATGTTCAGATTAACTCTACACATGGCCTTATACGGGATGATACTCTCAATCAACCAGGTTATCTTTTCTTTTCAGAAAATGTGTGGTTCGCGTTTATGTTGTCAAAGACGGCACAGCAGATGAATTGAGTGAATTATCTAATGCTAAGAACTTTCTTACTATGGACGAGGCTTTCGAAATTACGTCAGAAGATGCTAATGGTACACCATCATCAGTAATTTCAGGTATGACAATATTTGTTTCATATTATTGACCATATTGTGCTTTTTAAGGCCGCACGAATTATCAAGTATATACCGTCGGACATTGAAGTAGTGTAGTAAATCACGTGCACACATTATCGCATCTAACTGACACGTGCATACGTATTTATATTTTAATCTGGTAGATAAATGTTATTGTAAACATATAGCTTGCCGAAGTTTGGTCTGTTCACGTTGTGTTCATAAGTTTAAATTCTAATCAAGATATTTAAATTTATTCACATATTTTTTTCTTCATATAAGCTAACTTTGTTTATATATTTGCAGGAGCTTCGTGGACAACTTTCTCCATTACAAAAGTAGAGAAATACTACAAAGCCCCGACATCCGACTCTTCAAAATCCTGGTTTGAGTCCACGACCGGAGTGGCTGTTATGACGTCGGTCGGAGTTGCTGCTTTTATTTCAATACTGGCTGGATTCTCACTTGCCTTTTACTACAAATATAAGAAACCGTAAGAATCCCTTTCCATAAAATTGCCAAACGAGTGTGTCTTTAATGGCTATGTGGAAATGTCTCAAAGTCATAATGCTGTCTAAGTCAACAATCTTTCGATGTTTTCCTAAATCAAGTGCGACCAGGAGTGGCTGTCTTCAAACATTCAGACATTAATTTATTATATTTTCATGGTGAAATAAATATCATTGCATTTAAAAGATAATAATTCGAAGCAAATAGTTGGCTTCAAAGTCGCGGATCACTCTTTGTGTTCATTTTTGCAAACGGTGAATATATTCACACTGTCAATTCATTTGCGTATTTCTCATTTCTTTGTTTGATCCAAGTGAAATAGTGAGTATTTGATCAACACATGGTCCTTTAATAGTTATCCTGTGGCAACTATAGCTTGATAATGATCGTTCGACAAACTGGTCTAACTGTGCAGAGCATGGTTTTCGCTAGTGCACAAAGCTTCGACGGTTCACCTTCGTTAAACAGACGTATATAGAGTCACCTGATATGTCATTTGCCGCTTTGCAGCGCACAGCTTTTGAACAGTTTTCGAATAAAAAGGAACACTTTTTCTAACTCTGTATCAAAATGATGCTGCCATTTTCAATAAATGTTGTATTTTTCCAATGAATATTCTCAAAACAAACTTATTTTAAAATGGCAAAATGAAGCAGATAAAATACGAAAGTACCCATGTTTGAATGATCTACACTTTGTATTCGCATAAAACTAGTCTTGTTATGAAGGTATCCACACCATTCATCTCCATATTGCAGAACGAAAGGTTCATTTGGACCACATAAACGTGTTGGAGCTGTAGGAGGTGATAAAGGGACCAGAAAGATGTTTCAGAATGGCAGTAACGGCCACAAGAAAAGTAGCATGCCCAGAGGTCTGTTCTCATTTATTATTGACTGGTCGAGTTTTAGAAAAGTGCCATTACTGCATTACATAAATAAATAAATAATATAAAAAGCCACATCTACCTATTATTATATTGAATAATAGTTTATCAATGAATACGCGTAATAGTCGTGTAAAATAATATATGTGAAATGTTCAAACAACGAAGTATTACAATTAATCACATGAATAATGCAATAGTCTATACTATAAGCATACATTTCTGTTTTTTAACTAGTGAGTATTTAAGATGTAACCAATTTGAAAACTGATTTAAGTATTTCTAGCAAATTCAATTTTTAGTACAAAAGAAACTTTAAGTCAAGCTATTTTGTTCTAAGGTCTGTTCACGTGTTTATTATAACACGAAAAAGGCCTCGATGCATTTCTGCTTTGTCGTAAAGTGTGCATGCATGTATACAAAAAGTTCTTGATTAGAAATATTGTATGTTTCTAGTTGCAGTTAACGACTCAATTGCACCTAAGAACCACGCTAATTATGTGAATAACAGACAATTCGATGGACGTGCCTTGGATCCAGGTAGGAATTAATAGCTAGTATTATTTTTTACAAAGAGATTTTTATTTTTAAGACATCAATACTTGTAAACTAATGCAGATCTATATTATAATTATTGCATTCGTTTCACAATGCAGTAAGTAAATGAATACAATCGGATAATTAAAGAAGGTAATTTACTGGTCGATAATTACCGTTGGTCAGTATTCATATGCTTGGCTCAATTAAAGATGATAATGCAATTTTGTAGAAGGTTGAGAATGAAATAATTGTCATCATATCTAGGATACATGTGCATAGGGTAACGGCAGTATTGTTTATTTTGGTCTAAAATTAAAGTTATACAATTTATTTCGGTGTACTAAGAAGATATACTTTCACCGAGATAACAACACAAGTGTTAATTTCATAAATGTATATGCCATGAGTGTAAATCTACCTTTTCGGTGTCAACTTTCACTGCCGAATTTCCCAAAGTCGACTCATTAGACCACTCCATAATTCGTCCAACAGGAAATATGGTAAAATTTAATGTCAAAGTGGCAAGTGGCAAGCTGTCTTACCTGAAATCTGCATTGTTTGTAAGGGCCTTTAAATGTCTTTGGCTGCGAAAGAGTTAAAACACTAACAGTATGCATTATTTGTACGGGTTAACTATGGCTTAACAATGGGAAATTGTACTTGATGAATTTACTGTTATAAACAGCCCCATAATCGGTTTATAATCATCTTTAATGATCAACAAACATCATATTTTTTTATTGGTTGTTTGGTGCTTTACGCTGCTTGTAGTCATATCACAGCGTTTCCTGGGTAAGTTACCAGTTCTACTTGTCCAATTATCTTGAGCGCATTACTACCAATTTTAAACGTCTTTAGTGACCTCCCGCCCACGAGGCGAACGCTCTTCCTCTACACCACCAATACTAATAAGTAGTGTTGTTACAACAATAGCAATAACGCTTATATGATTATATAAAACAAATACCAAGCAATTGCAAAAGTAAAGTATTAGTCGGTTTTCTTCAAGAGGAAATGTTTAACGGTATCTTTTTGTTACAGCTACTGGTCGGATTTACGAATACAACACAAAATCCGGAGACAGAAGTTGGATACGGACACCTGGTGGAGATCCGAACTTGATATTCTGATTTCGTGTGCTGATAAGTGTTGTGTTAGTGTTGTTTCACGCAGCATATTGTCTTTCGCTACGTCAGGGAGAGTTAGAATTGTTTTTATTTATTTGTCGTCGTTTATTTTACCAGGATTATCATATAAAAGTGTTATTAGTTTATGTTTGTGTTGCGCAATCACTCCTTACCACACAAGGTTGCGACCCATGATATGTGTATATGATTGTCTATGTATAATGTTAACGAGAAAACGTACTTGTACAATTCTGAATGAAGTATCTGTTCTATTTAGGTTCGAAATTAACATTGTTGGCAGGTAGCGAGTACGCGGCACGACGGTCATGATGGAGTGCCCATGGGCAATGCACATGTCTAGTATGTGAACTGTCTCCGTGGTATAACTGAACTAATGTTGAAAACGACAAAAAAATACCACAAATAAAACAAACAAACAAACAAACATCGTTTAGGTAGCATTAGCAAGATAAACGAAACCATTTGCAAGCTTTTACCTTTAATTTATTTATCTATGACCCGAGATTACTTATTTAAATTCGATAGTGAACGTACATCCACTACCACGCTTGGTTGAGTTTTAACTGCCTGGTGTAAAGTGTAAACCAAACACCTTGACAATGTGTTACTTGATAACGCACATATAACATAACATAACATTTTATTGGCACTAAAACATATAGGAACAGAAACATCGAGCAAAATCTTGACCATTTTCTTTTACGTAGCAAGGTTTTACTACTGACTTCTTGGGTAGGTAGTAAGTTCCCAATTTATGTATCAAACTTGCTACTTGCTACTGCTAATTTCGAACCTATAATAATATAATAAAGCATATTTAATATTAAGTATTTTAGATAACTGTTTATGACGATGGCGTCAGTGATACAACATGTCGTCAATATTAATTTGATAACATAACATAACAAAGCATAGTGTTATGTTATGTTATGTTATGTTGATTGATTTCATATTACGTCTATGCAAATTAAATAGCGTATAATTTGGATTGTAATTAGAATAATTCCTATATGTTTTTGTTAAAGCAATCAATGAGGAATTTAATAATTTGAATTTTGATTTTTTTTTGTTATTTCTATTTCATCTTTAATTGAGTCGTGTCCGACGAATAACGACCTTTTGAGGTTTTAAGCTCAAGAGCAGATACGACCGAACCGTAAACTTATGAAGTCGGATTTTGGTCAAAACATTTCTCAGGAGACTTTATTCACTACTGTTTCTGCGACTATGTTGTGAACAGGGAAGATCCTGATTAGATTGCACTGGGGTGCAGGCTGCTCTTGTTTCCGTTGGTCGCAAAGTCTCTAAACTAGGTTTTCGTATGACGTGGTCTTATCAAAGGTACGTCTTTTTTAAGTTGTTTTTAGACGCCACCTTTTATCTTTTTAAACTTTTCTAGATGAAACGCAACGAAGTTATTTAACGAATTAATCGCACTCGCAGCCAATGTTGGTGTGTACGCATTATGAGGTCCAGAACCCTAACAGTTGAGCTTTATCCTACGGTAGTCAGGTAAACGTCCTTCATCTCGCTGAATACCTGTCACCACTCCCTATTGTGGCACACGTCCTTGCACATTTATTGAATAGTTTTAGGGGCGATTGTGGTAACAATAGCTACTGTACTATGACACAAGAAGAACAATATATAGAGAGATTTCGGCAGTACGTCTGAAATGCTTAATGCAGAACGTTTACCGTTAAATAGTTCCATCATTTTTGCAGAGACTTGGTTAACAATAATAATGTCAGTGCTATTTTGGTAAAAGGTTGATACTAAGATTTAAGAACTATGAACTAAGATGTAATTGAGTCAAAAATGTAAACATTAGCCTTCTTCGTGTCTGGAGACAGAGAATAGTATTGCGCGAGACATACGCCATTTAGGAATGACGTAATAAGCAGGTGCCCCTTAGTGATGCAGAGACACGGTTAACAATAATCCCGTCGTTGCTATTTTGGTACCGGATTGATACTAATAAGCTTACGATCTACATTGAGTTAAAAGATGTAAATATTAGCATTCCTCAAGTTTGGGCAGATAATACATATCATCGAAGTAAAGTCCTACTATAAAGAAATATTTTGTAGCTGAGTTGGTGATAAATCGAAAATATTTTGATTCAAACTGAAGAAATATAGACTTGCTGAGATGTTTTCTTAAAATAGTTGATTTTATTGAAAATAACTAAAGAAAATACTATGTGACAATAAAAAGAAGCTTTTCATTTGTAAGATCATGACAATAGATGCTCGGCCCACACTTTTGAAAAGAAGAAGCAGGCTTCACCTGCTTGTGAAAGCTTGTGCCGAAATTCTCATACATTTAAACCTTCTAACAAAAGTAATAAACCGGCTTCTCGTCAGATAGTGTCTGTATGTTCCACTTAACATGTTCCTTTCCTACTTGAGAAAATCTGTTTTAAAAGACCATCGGTGGGAAGAGAACAATCAGGTGGTCTTTAATCCTTTTGCCACATTCATCACATCTGCAGCAGATGACTTTGGGAATAGTCAGGCAAAATCACGGAAGACCTCTATAAATGTAGGTAACCACTAAAGAGAATTGAACACAACGTGGCAAAAGAAGAAATTGCTCGTTTTCAAAAGTTGTCTTCTGCAGAGGCGTCAGCAAGCGTCTGTGGAAAATGGTTAATTCCAGGGTCATTTATGCAGGAAATGAGTAATTGGGAAATAACAAGTTGGCTGTTTTAGACAGGGTATTGCTAAACAAGATTGACTTTTGCACAGGTTTGACTGTTTATGAGAATAATTTCAGGGACAGACTCACTTTCAGGTCAACTTTCTTCAGTTATGCCAGAGCTATATTCCCTTAATTAGTGAAATTTAGTTTGATATGATTTGTCTGATCTCTAATTGGAGCACTCCTAACCCAATACAGGGGTTGTCAGTTCGAACCATAGCACGGCCAATATTCTTTCCGACGTTTGACAAAGGTCAATGTGACAAGCGGCATTCGTCTTCCATCACTGGGCTAATAGTCTGTGTGGTAAAGCAGCCAGCTGCTCTGAAAGAATGTTTTTTGTGAAGTAGTCAGTACTGGTGTGAGGAAGCTAGGAAACACATTATAGAATACAATGCTACAATAAATTTAACAACAGTAGCCTGTAAACTAACATTATTATACTGTCAAACGATGGTGCTTTACTCAAATTTACCCGCACCAGAGTGCACATTTATTGAAAACTGCAAGGCCTATAACGAGATACTGCTTGTTAATTTGCAGGATTTTCTACACGATGACCACTATAGTGCCTTCGGCGCTTTGATTGTTAATACATAATTAAGTTATAAGAGAACAATGCAGTCTTGTATTAATGACAAGTACACTGTAGATATTTATTTGTTTTCAGTAAGACATCAAATCTTATCCTCACTGAAAAAATATATATAATTTATATTTCCCGCTTATTATTAGCTAATTATTATCATTATTATTATTGTTATAGTTGTTATGATTTTCCTTCTTCTTCTTCTCTTTCTTCTTCTTCTTCTTCTTCTACTTCTCTTTCTTCTTCTTTTTATTTTTTATTTTTCTTCTTCTTCTTCTTCTTCTTCTTCTTCTTCTTCTTCTTCTTCTTTTATTTTTCTTCTTCTTCTTCTTCCTCTTCTTTAATTCTTTTTCTTTTTCTTCTTAAGCTTTTTTTCTTCTTGATCTTGTTCTTGTCCTTGTTCTTTTCCTTCTTCTTCTTAAACTTTTTTTCTTCTTGTTCTTGTTCTTGTTCTTCTTGTTGGTGTTCTTCTTCTTCATCTTCATCTTCTGTTAATCATTATTTGCTTAATATTCTATAATAGAATCAAAAGAATAAGTCGATGTGAAACAACTTTAAACATTAATGAAGAAATAAACCTTATACAATAAATCCTTTACAAATGCAACGACTAAAAACATGGTAGATTACAAGATGAGTTTCGTGATTATGTTCAGAATATAATGTCTTTTCTAACACTATTGACAATTTCTCTTCTATACGCAACGAGGGGTTTGAGCGTAATATATCATACAGTATATCACTCTAAACTTCCGGAACTATTTTTGGCTGTTGAATCTATCTCCTGCGTAGTTGTCATACAACGTTCCTTATTGCGCATGAGTTACTACGCTGGGCTTGACATTTTACGAATGAAGTCACGTGATATACACAGATCGTTTACATCACTTCTTCACCCGATGCCACTGATAATTTCGGACTGACAGATTTCCAGAAAGTCTGACAGTTTCAGGCACCTTGACATACCAAACTTCCTGCTAGGCACATTTTTTGTTATTGATTTGCAAGTGTAGATAGTATAGTGCCTCGTGATTGAAGGGTCGTCAGTTCGAATCCAACCTGGAACCATTGAAAAACGTGCACTCTATCACAGCTCCTAGTTTAACGCATTCAAACATTGTGAGGCAGTGGCTCAGAGAAAGAAACGACTCGTGCCCAATGGTCCTAGGTCTAAATGCAGGGAGAACGACTTCAACTATTTTATATTTTACCATACAATCGGCGCTATATCCTTCTTAAGTATTCGGTCTAAATGCGTCTGCAGGTGGAAAACTTGTTTAATTGTATACTTTACTCATGCCTGTTTAGTAAGGCGATCATGACGAAAAGCTCAGTTCAATTCGACGATGGGTAGTAAGTTTGACAGTTTATTTACGCCGCTTTAAACAAAGGCAGTTATATCACGGCGTTTCATTAGTAAGTTACCAGTAATACTAATCGATTTATCCGGCGAAAAAGGCGTCAATCGCACTGTTACATGTAACCCCATACTACGTCTGTACTGTCTTATGATGTTGTATTGTATTATACGCAGTACATGTTCATGTATACGAGGTACATATTTCATTTGACAGGGGTACAGTTTTCATGCTATTAAGTGCCGTTTCTGTTATACATGGTGGTAATTTAATAATATGCAGTGCAAAAGTGTGTAGATACAGTAGAAAAACCAATATATGGTGTCCACACAACGTCATATGCAATGCAAACAACATTATGCGCAGTTCAAATGACATTATATGCAGTCAGTGTTTTGAAACATGTAGTGGTATTTTTATTCTATACAGTAGTTTAAACTTTATATGCGGTGCATTTTTCATTACGATGATCATACTTTTCGGCATTCTCCGGAAATTATTGAGTATGGCCATTTCAATCAAAGCGTTGAAAGTATTGATGGTATAGGGGCTTATGTAAGGTGAAAAGATATGGCATAGCTTTTTGTGGACTTACGTTGTTGAAACAATTTCTCATCGGCATGTAAACAAACCAAACCAAACATGTTTGAAACAACACAAATTGCCTGCCAATAACCAATACCTAATTATCAAAGTTTGAGGTTTTTCTGTATAACCAAAATACAATCATGAATCACACAATATTGACAAACAGAGCAGCGACCCTTACGTATAATATTTCCTGTTCAGTTGACACTAAATATACCTTTTCCCATGTACTGGTTCCTACTACATATACATATATATCAATAAAAATGTGATGAGCATTAAATGTTGGTCTACAATATGAAGTATGATAGATTTCTTCTGAGTATAACCAAGAGTTTTGTAACGTCAAATAACGTTATCTATTTTGTTAATGTGAAACTTATTTGCTAATTTAAACTGAACATAGTTTACAGTAGTATTCGATTGGATTGGATTAGTTTAGTTTAAACTTATCTAGTTTACATCAATGGCTTTCAGCTTATATTAATCACGCTCGATGTCTTCTTCCTGGAGACTAAACCAGTATTCGCGCCGTTTGTGTGGAAAAATCCCAAAGTCAGAACGCGCTCATCACGAGACTGGAACTCGACCTCTGCACGACTGTCTTCCACACGATTGGATTGCACCTGATATGTACGCTGTGCCAATGTAACACTTCCGAAAAGCTAGCTGGTAGCCTGACTATTTTCGCTCCAAATCCGTATTGTATTATGCCAAAGCAGTATCGGGTGCAATTAGACCCTGTTTTCGCCTGACGTGGCTCATATAAAGAGCAAAGCGCCTGTGTAGCTGGATGATTGTATTGTCTAATGACCAGAATACAATAGGCATATCGCTTTTGGTAATTAGTTGCGTTGTTTGCATTACGACTGACTAGCTGGTGTCAGGACAAATTGACTATTAGTACTGGTAACTTACACAGGAAACGCACTCATATAACTGAACAATGTTAAAAGCGGCGTAAAACACCAAACAATCAAATAGTATGAAGACCAGCTTTGGATTTCAAACAGTATGAATACCAGATTTAGATATAATTCAAATTATTTGAAATTTTCCTAGACAAATGGCTACCTTTTCCAGGTAGACCCTTTTTAACCATTGGTGAAAGACGAATCACGCTAGCCGAACTAACTGTTCTCAATCGGCGGGAAATAAGGTTGGCCTAGTCAGGATTCGAACTTGACTTGGGGGAGGAGTCACCGAACCCTGAATTTCCGCTCCCAAGCCGGACGATCTAACGAGTCCATGTTGACAAAGTATTACATCTGAATATTCCGTTGAATTTGACCTAACTTAAGTAATAAGTATTTAACAACTAGTTATATAGGAAATATTCGATAAATGGTTTACCGATTCTGACTGATCTGGTGCATTCTTTCCCACAAAATATATATATATCTGCTGCAGACGACTTCGAAAATGTTTTGGAAAATGCAGATTTCTATATATAATTGATAGTAGTATACATAGTTGAATGCTATATAATTCAGCAATACAACTTTTAATTCAGTCTCATTCACACTATTCCTCATTCAACCTCAATCAATCTTCCTTCCAGTCACCTTCAGTCTCAGTCAACTATTCACTCACTCCAATCAGTGTCAGTCATCCCTACTTACTCATTCCGTTCAGTCTCAATCTCCTTCACTAAGTCTCAGCCACTCTCAGTCAGCCACCATCAGTCTCAGCCACCATTATTCAACCACCATCACTTAGTCTCAGACACAATCACTCAGTCTCAACCACCATCACTAAGTCTCAGCCACTCTCAGTCAGCCATCATCACTTAGTCGGAGCAAGGCATCACTAAGTCTCGGTCACTCTCAATCAGACACCATCAGTCTCAGTAATCACTAAATCTCTACCACTCTCATTTGGTCTGAGAAAGCATCTCCAAGTCTCAGCCACTCTCACTCAGCCACCATCACTAAGTCTCAGTCACCATCACTAAGTGTCAGACATTCTCACTAAGTATAAACCACTTTCAGTAGATATCACTCACTCTCACTCAGTAACCATCACTAAGTCTCAGCCACCATCACTCAGTCTTACCCACCCTCACTCAGTATCAGCCACTCTCACTCAGTCACCATCACTAAATCTCAGCCACCATCACTCAGTCTCAGCCACCATTAGTCAGTCTCAGAAACCATCATTCAGTGTCAGAAACCATCACTCTGTCTTACCCACCCTCACTCAGTCTCCGCCAGTCTTACTAAGTCTAAGCCACCATCACTCAGTCTTAGCCACCACCACTAAGTCTCAGAAACCATCATTCAGTGTCAGAAACCATCACTCAGTCTCAGCCACCATTAGTCAGTCTCAGAAACCATCATTCAGTGTCAGAAACCATCACTCTGTCTTACCCACCCTCACTCAGACTCCGCCAGTCTTACTAAGTCTAAGCCACCATCACTCAGTCTTAGCCACCACCACTAAGTCTCAGAAAGCATCATTCAGTGTCAGAAACCATCACTCAGTCTCAGCCACCATTAGTCAGTCTCAGAAACCATCACTCAGTCTTACCCACCCTCACTCAGTATCCGCCAGTCTTACTAAGTCTAAGCCACCATCACTCAGTCTCAGCCAGCACCACTAAGTCTCAGAAAATATCATTCAGTGTCAGAAACCATCACTCAGTCTCAGCCACCATTAGTCAGTCTCAGAAACCATAATTCATTGTCAGAAACCATCACTCAGTCTTACCCACCCTTACTCAGTCTCAGCCAGTCTGACTAAGTCTAAGCAACCATCACTCAGTCTTAGCCACCACCACTCAGTCTTAGCCACCACCACTCACTCTCAGTCACCCTCGTACTCCGCCTTGATATATTTTTGACAAATGTCAGAAACAATGCTGACCTAGCTGGGGTTCGAACCCACAACGCTTGTATTGACAGACAGCTGCTATACCAACTGAGCTACCGAGCTTCATACAGATCGATGCCATTACAAGATATATATTTATTCAAAGTTAATTACCAGGTCAATACTACGCAGTAATATTAAAAGTATGTTTTATGTTTTCCTCGACACAAAGTGGTATCTCATTATAATTATATAAGTCTTCGCGTTGTGAGTTTAAACATTTTAAATTTATTGCTAAACAAATGTTAGTAAACAGGTTAAATCATGAAGCGTCGCCTGCAACCTATTAATACGAATACGCAGGTTCTCAAACAACACCGGCGTCGTAACCTATTGGCTAAGAACGAAGCACTTCAAACCTCAAAGTTCACTTTTCATTGGTTTGATTCGTATACTAGACGTGCCCATTTTTTCTAAATTTGATTTGTATATACTATATTTACGATCATCTCTGTTTCCTTTCAGACAATTTCATTTATTCGATCATAAGATTCCTTTCATCTTCAAATGTTCTTAATTCTAGTGCAATGTCAATGTACGTGTAATAAATAACGCCGGCCGCATGGCCCCATAGGTCACTTTTTAAAGAAAAACTAATAACTAGAAGAACAATTCATGAAATTTATATCCCCCGCTTGCAGGATATATTGTAGGAATAAAGTCCGCCGAAAGTGACGATCGAACTTGGCCTAGCTGTTAAGGCATTTAACCTTGTTACCAAGTTTGAAAAAAAACCGGTTCACATTTGTGGCAGTAATTGCACGGAAACAGCAACAAACGACATTCTTTGTTAATTAAGGGGCCATAACTCCACCGAATAAAGTCCGCCGAAAGTGACGACCGAACTTGGCCTAGACCTTAAGGCATTTTACGTTGTTACCAAGTTTGAAAAAAAAAAGGTTCCAATTTGTGGCAGTTATTGCACGGAAACAGCAACAAACGACATTTTTTGTTAATTAAGGGGCCATAACTCCACCGAATAAAGTCCGCCGAAAATGACGACCGAACTTGGCCTAGACCTTAAGGCATTTTACGTTGTTACCAAGTTTGAAAAAAAAAACGGTTCCAATTTGTGGCAGTAATTGCACGGAAACAGCAACAAACGACATTTTTTGTTAATTAAGGGGCCATAACTCCACCGAATAAAGTCCGCCGAAAGTGACGATCGAACTTGGCCTAGTCCTTAAGGCATTTAACTTTGTTACCAAATTTGAAAAAAACCGGTTCACATTTGTGGTAGTTATTGTACGGAAACGGCAACAAACGACATTTTTTATTAATTAAGGGGCCATAACTCCACCGAATAAAGTCCGCCGAAAGTGACGATCGAACTTGGCCTAGCCCTTAAGGCATTTAACCTTGTTACCAAGTTTGAAAAAAAAACCGGTTCACATTTGTGGCAGTTATTGCACGGAAACAGCAACAAACGACATTTTCTGTCTAACACATCCGTGCATTTGAGTACAAATCGTAATCGAGTGTAGAGCTTGAGATATATAAAAGAAACCGCCTCGGTGGTGTAGTGGTAGAGCGTCCGCCTCGTGTGCGGACGGTCGTGGGTACGATCAACGGCCGGGTCATACCAAAATCTTTAAAAAATGGTAGTAATGGCTTCCCTCCTGAGCGCTCAGCGTTGTGGGGATCGCATTACGACTGACTAGCTGGTTTCAGGATAAATTGACCAGTAGTACTGGATATTTGTTAAAAGCGACGTAAAACACCAAACAATCAATCAATTTTATTTCGAAGTTTAAGGAAGCTTCTAACAAGCTCATGTATTGATTGATTGATTGGGGTTTAACGCCGTCTTTAACAATTTCTCAGATATATCACGGCGGCCAGTTCACCTACTCATGCATTTCCTGGTTTTCTCTAACCAGTACTCCACACAACAATCTTCCCAAGCAACTGGCTGCTTTTCCACATAGACTTAGCCCATTCACACAAGCTCATGTAAGTACTGTTTTTAACAGTGTAGATCTTGATCAGACAATGCGAATGTAAAATCTTATCTGAATCTCTACTGTTAAGAAAGGCCAACTGATACCTTTTCCCGCGGGCGGTCTCATATAACGTTAACATGTAACACTTTATACATTAAACATATAAAGGGGAACAAGCAAGGAGGTACATTTTTGTCGGTACTTGTTTTGAATTACCTCCCTTTATATATCTAGATACTTTGTTAACCCTTATCCCACTAAATGAGACTTAACCCTTTCCCTCATATAGACGCTTTCTGACGCCTCTGCAGCAGACGGCTATTTGAAAACATATTAATAAAAGAAGAAATTGCACAAAACGTGCAATTTCTCCTTTTGCCACAATGTTTTCCACTTTAAGTCATAGGTTATCCATTCAATTATAAAGATTTTCTATTTTTTGGCAAAACATGTTCAAAGTCGTCTGCTGCAGAATTGTCGTATGAGGAAAAGACAACGTGTATTTTAACATTGATTCAGACAGGTTATCGACTTTATGGATAGGTCGTACTGCAAAATGGGAAATATTGTATATGATTATATAACTATGTGTTTTATATTCGTTTGTCCAATTCTAAGCAAGGAGTACCACCTGGAATATTATTAATACTAATTATAATGAGGGTTTTGTTGATTTATGCCGCTTTCAAAAATTGTCTCCGTTATATTACGGCGTTTCCTGGGTATTTAAACTTATTTATTTACATCGATTGCGAAACAAGCTTTCAGCTTATATTAATCACGCTCGATGTCTGCTTCCTGGAGACTTAATCAGTACTCGCGCCGTTTTGTGTGGAAAATCCAAGATTTACTGGGTAAGTTAGCAGTTCTACTGGTCCATTTATCCAGACACCAGCAGGTCAGTCGTAATGAAAGAAGAAATTGCACAAAACGTGCAATTTCTCCTTTTGCCACAATGTTTTCCACTTTAAGTCATATGTTATCCATTCAATTATAAAGATTTTCTATTTTTTGGCAAAACATGTTCAAAGTCGTCTGCTGCAGAATTGTCGTATGAGGAAAAGACAACGTGTATTTTAACATTGATTCAGACAGGTTATCGACTTTATGGATAGGTCGTACTGCAAAATGGGAAATATTGTATATGATTATATAACTATGTGTTTTATATTCGTTTGTCCAATTCTAAGCAAGGAGTACCACCTGGAATATTATTAATACTAATTATAATGAGGGTTTTGTTGATTTATGCCGCTTTCAAAAATTGTCTCCGTTATATTACGGCGTTTCCTGGGTATTTAAACTTATTTATTTACATCGATTGCGAAACAAGCTTTCAGCTTATATTAATCACGCTCGATGTCTGCTTCCTGGAGACTTAATCAGTACTCGCGCCGTTTTGTGTGGAAAATCCAAGATTTACTGGGTAAGTTAGCAGTTCTACTGGTCCATTTATCCAGACACCAGCAGGTCAGTCGTAATGCTAACCCCGCAACCCTGAGCATCAAGGAGGGCACGGAAGTTGGCATGACACGACATGGGATCGAACCCGCGACCTCCCGCACCCGAGGCGTTGCTCTACTACTACACCACCGAGGCGGACTCTTAATTATACCTACATGTAACGCTTATCATTTTCAGGATTATTTTGGTGTATTCACTAACCGTACCCGGCAATATCCGCTCACCCTCGGCAATATCCTTTCTATCCTCGACAGTAAACCGTGTCTTTCCACAAAACAGATTTACCGTGACCGAGTCTACTGTGACAATAGACAGACGTCTCTTAAAAAGCATCTGTCGCCCGAGATCAACATGAAAACAATGTAGACCAAGCTCAGTCTGTAATGTCGACCTCAGTCTTCATAGTTTGCTTCTGAAATATCAAGCCATCATTGGAAATTGGAGTTATTTGGTATTTTTCTTCATAGTTTGCTTCTGAAATATCAAGAACGACAAGAGTGTTTGAACCAGTTTTGGAGCTTTAGAATGGTAAGGATTAACCCTTGTAGCACCTAATGTTCGAAACTGAGATCATCATCTTTGATGTGTATGCTTATGCAGTAGTTTTTACTTCACGATAATAAGTATTCTTACCATCCGTTTTCCTGCAAATTTAACGATTGATAGTCAAATTACGCGAAATACGTCCGCGGCAAAGGCTGAACTAGAGCCAAAATAGTCCCTAAAAAATGTGTGTGCGTAGAAATGAGTGTATACCTTCACCAGAATGCATTGAATATGCATGTATCAAATTGAGTTTTAATTCATTCAAATATGTATAGGCTTCATTGGAAATGTTTGATTGTATTATTGTTAGTACATTGACTTTGTTTGAAAATGAAAGTAGAGTATGTGAAAAACTAGTTCCGACCTAGCCCGATTTCGTTAACAATGACGGTAACCATCTTCGCGGGGCGAGTTCTTTTCGGAATAATTCATGACCCCCCCCCCCCCCCCCCCCCCCCCCCCCCCCCCCCCCCCCCCCCCCCCCTGGTTTGTAACCCAGTGACCATATATAAATGTTACGTGTCTTAATATAACTTTAATACTGTTGAAAATGGCATAAAACCCCATTAAAAGAAATCAGCTGGTATTTACGTCGATTATTTTTTTTCAAATTCACCCCTATTGAATACGAAAACAAATGACTAATGTACTTGCATTGCTTATTTACAGTAGTTCGCTATGATACCTCAAACTATTAATCATGAGATATTAATTAATCAGAACTTACGCAGATCAAACCACAAAGGGATATAAAAAAAATACTCAAGTGCCACGCCTTGCATCCAGTGAACGATAAACATGGTTGTAGGAAAAAAAGTTGGGGGATTAGTGGTCTGAGTCAGTTACACGCCTAACGATTTACGACACGTGGAAACATCTAGGGTTTGGTCTGTCTCGTTTCTGTATCCAGGGGCGTAGCTCCCTTTAGGCACTGTAGGCACGTGCCTACACATGTTTTCTTAAAATGCCCCCAAAATGCAGACCTTGATCAGGGGCGTAGCTCCCTTTAGGCACTGTAGGCACGTGCCTACACATTTTTTTCTCAAACTGCCCCAAAATGCAGCTGCGGCGATAGACATCTGCGTAATATATCGACCAGATCAGCCTGCGCTGTCCGCGCAGACTGATCCGCCCGACACATTCCGTCTTAGGGGGGTAGATGTATAGAGTAGTTATTCCTGAAACAGAAAATCCACAGGAGGCTAATAAGTGTCTATCCGGGTAGGCCTGTGTGGCATGTTTAGGCTGATCCGGGTCGATAGTTTACGCAGAGTTCACAATGTTGATTTTCTCACAAGACGGCCTATACACATTGATTATTGCAAAGCTACGCCCCTGCAAGTGCCACGCCTTGCATCCAGTGAACGATAAACATGGTTGTAGGGAAACAAATGGGGGATTAGTGGTCTGAGTCAGTTGCACGCCTAACAATTTACGACACGTGGAAACATCTAGGGTTTGGTCTGTCTCGTTTTCTGTATCCATGTGTTCTTCCCTCCGCCCGCATAGATGTGCAATCTTAGAAAGTCCACGGAGTAAACACTTAGGTGCGTCGTATGAGTAACAGTGTATCTCCCTTTCCCCAAAACAACACATCTGCAGCAGACAACTTTGAAAACATCTAGGCAAAGATGTGAACAATCTCTGTAATTGAAAGTATAATTACAGAAAAGAGTTGAAAAAAGGAGAAATTACTAATTTCGAGCAATTTTTCCTTTTGCCAAAATGTCTGTAGCAGAGGTGTCAGAAAGCGTCTGTGTATTTATTATTGCCATATTGAGAGGAGTCATGCGTATAATGGGATCCTCTTGCATATTGGAACAGTGAAGACGTAATTAATGTTTTATCTAAAAGTTGTTCAATCCATAAACAATACAACTATTATTTATTTATTTCGTGGTTTAGCGTTCGCACACACTCACTCATCCACGCCCCTACATCACACTCCTACTCAAGTATGTTTATTATACTGGCATGTTCATTCATTGTACTACTCAAGTATGTTTATTATACTGGGCATGTTCATTCATTGTACTACTCAAGTATGTTTATTATACTGGGCATGTTCATTCATTGTACTACTCAAGTATGTTTACTATACTGGGCATGTTCATTCATTGTACTACTCAAGTATGTTTACTATACTGGGCATGTTCATTCATTGTACTACTCAAGTATGTTTACAATACTGGTCATGTTCATTCATTGTACTCAAGTCTAGATTTTTCCTTAGTATTTCAGAGTATGGCTGCACACTTCACAGATTGGATTAATTATTGAATAGATAAGCAATTTTTCCTTTTGCCTTAATGTTTTCGAAAGATGCCTCTTGTAAATGCTCCAAATTACGTTAATATTTAATGGGACGCGACAGGCGAATTGAGTCTTATTGCATCGGCATCGCATCAACTTGTTTTATATTGTAAATACTAATATATGTGTTTATTGTAATAAATCGTGTTTAAACAAAAACATCAAACAAAATCTTTATTGACCTCTCGATCTACACTTGTGTCAGAAGTAACATTTACTGCTTCAATACATAGAGACGTTAATTAAACAACAACGTCTAGTCTTTTGTGAAAACGAACTAGACTACAATATTGTTTCCCCCCTGTCCGATGAGTACAACCATTTTAAAGATGTACCCGGAAGTCGAAAAGCGGAAGTGAAATGTAAACGAGACTTGCGCACACTACGAAGGCCCAGTATCCGGGTTCAAGAAACTACTTTAAACGAATGTTCTTAGGCGGGCATGTTACGAACTTCTTGCACTGTAGCCTAGTATTTTGATATATCTTAACTTCCTTAGCGTTAACCAGAGACATATGTGTTTATATGTCTCTGCGTTAACCAATATAATATATGTATCCGGTTTAAGGTGATTGCTACAGTTTCATCTTTTTTTGAAAACATCCAGAATTTTATGAAAGTTGGTGTGTTGATAGCTCATTACCTAATCTACAGAAATATGAAATAAAAAATATTGGGTAACCAGGCTTGAAAAAAGGTAAAAGTGTAGCCATCACGAAAAAATTACACCATTAAAAATATTTAAATAAATTCAATGCATAAAAAAAATCAATATTTTTTTTTCAATGATTCAACATTCAGATTTTTTGTAAAATTTGCATCCATATATTTCAAGCCTTACTGTATCAAAATTTAATGTCAACATCGTAGGTAAACTTCTTTTGAAATAAAATAAATTCTAATTTTAGGAGGTGGGGTCGAGATTTCGCGTTAACTGGGAGTATTGTGTCTGCAAAAGGACAGACGGACGGACGACGGAAAGAGCGTGATCGATTAGATCACCTTGTGCCTTGATCTAAAAATACTCCTACTTGTCAAATAAACACACTTCTTCTTATTTATATACATATATATGAGCTGTGTTCCAGAAAAAACTCATCTTGGCATATTTATGACAAGTAATAGAGTATAGAAAAATATGACGGATTTAAATTCACAAAAAGAAACTGGAAACTCTCTGTCACTAATCAGCAAACAGTGCAGAGTTGGATCAAACTATACAGATGTTCCCTGTGGTCGAATTTTTTCTCCAACATGAAAAAAAATATAGAACCTAAACTGTCGCGATCGTCTTTAAGAAAGATTGATTGATTGGTTGATTGATTGATTGATTGATTGATTGATTGATTGATTGATTGGTGTTTAACGCCGCTTTCAACACATTTTCAGTTCTATTACGTTGTTTCTTTGGTAAGTTAACATGAACACTTGTCCTTTTATCCTGACACCAGCCAGTCAGTCGTAATGCTAACCCCGTAACCCTGAGCGCCAAAGAGAGCAGCCATTACTACCACTTTTAAAGTATTTGGTATGACCTGGCCGAGGATCGAACCCGCGACATCCCGCAAATAAGATGACAGCCCCGTATCATTTGAAAGAAATAATAACGAGCCAATATTAAGTTCATAGATCTATGTTTCAAACATGTGATAAGTAAATCCTTTTTAACTTAACGCAGTTTAAACACAACAGCCTGCAAGACGATGTATTAAACAATCGGCATTTGTATTGTTTGTAACAAAATGACGTCATTTGACACAATGTCCTTTTCATCTTATTGAACAGAAATCCGGGGATTAGACAAAAAGGGTTGCTCCCCTCAAGTCGGATTATATAAGACTGGGGTAGATTTAAGGAATTACGGATTTCGCCTTAAATAATCTTTTTACCTTTGACTGAAGTTTGTTTCGTAATATAAACTGTAACGGCTATATAGGGATTCAGTTAGAGATAGATGGCTCTTTTCAAAAAGGTGTTGTGAAGCAAAGATGCACCATACTTAAAATAGCAGAGAGAATTCTCACTTTTTCAGTGAATTATTGTGAAAAAAAGCGATTGCGGTATGCAATCATATACAATAAGGACTACAAAATCTACAAATAATAAAAAGAAAAAGGCTAAGGATTATTTGTTTACATTAAATATCATTTATATACTTGTAAGGGCTTATTGTTCTTATGTCGGCCCACTCCTATCATTTACAATAAAAAAAAAACTCAATATCAGCAAAGAAAATTCGGTAACATGAGGGTCAATTTTAAATGGGCAAATCAAACTTGCCATTCTAGTACCATCACGTCCATTAGGAAATACAAGTTGGCTGTTTGTATATCAAGATCAGCCTGCGTATCCACACATACTGATGAACGTATCCACTGTTCTCACATTACTTAACTCTTTCAACGCCAAAGGCAATATTGAGCTTTTTGCAAAACAATACAGATTCAGGTGAGTCAGCTCGTAACGAGCTGTCTCACCTGAAATCTGCATTGTTTGGCTATGAGTTTTTAAAATATTCCAAAAATCCTATAACATGAAAGTAGAGTCGTCCGAGTTCGAACATGGAAGAGTCTACTTTAAACAATTCGGCGCTGAAAGAGTTTACGCCTCGATGGTGTAGTAGTAGAGCGTCCGCCTCGGCTGCGGGAGGTCGCGGGTTTGATCCCCGGCCAGGTCATACCACAAATGGAAGTAATGGGTGCACCCCCTTCGCTGCTCAGGTTGCGGTGTTAACCCTTTCCCTCATATGACAATTCTGCAACAGACGACTTTGAACGTATTTTGTCAAAACATAGACAATCTCCATAATTGAATGGATAACCTATGACAAAAGTGGAAAACATTGTGGCAAAAGGAGAAATTGCACGTTTTGTGCAATTTCTTCTTTTGTCACTATGTTTTCAAAAATCCGTCTGCTGCAGAAGAGTCAGAAAGCGTCTATATGAGGGAAAGGGTTAAGTAAGGATGACTGCTACCTAAAACGTATGTACAGTAAATGAGCAGTTAAACACTTGCTACCTTTTTGTACAGTATATATAGTCAGATACTATTTCCCTCATAATGATATGTATTTATTTAAAAGGATGACTGCTCCTAAAATGCATGCACAATGTGATATGATCAATTACGGATCAAGTTAATAGTGTGTAGTAATTAGAAGTCGATCATCTATTGGTACTATAAATGTCATTCATTTGACCTTTCTAATTGTCATAAATGCCAAATCGGTTCTGACAATGACTATAAATGTATCGAAATGTTTACGGACGATCAATGTCCAGTTGACATCGAATGTGTCGATCTCCCGCCTTTCTCACTAAATCACTGATCTACTTTCAGTTTATGGTAATGACCAGTTTCTAATTATAGCTTGCTCCCTTAGACTTGGAGATGACGCAACTGTTTAACCCTTTCCCATACAACAAATCAGCAGCAGATTACTTTGAACATATTTTGTTAACAAATAGAAAATCTCTATAATTGAATGGATAACCTATGTTAAAAAACATTGTAGCAATTTCTTCTTTTGCCAAAAAGGGAAAGGGTTAATGTATAATGACTGCGTACGTGGACAGACATATCCTGACGTCCCATGGTCGCAATGTCCCCACGGTAATGTAACACGTCTCACGAACAATGACCGTTGGAGTTTGGAGTTTCATTGTTTCACCACTTTGTGCCGTTTTCAACAGTATTGCAGTTATATCACGGCGACAGTTCACGTATATAGGTTCCCTGGGTAAACAAACCAGTGCTAGGCTAGGAAATGTGCCTTACCCAGGGGCACTCCCACATAACCGTCGTCCCGCGACTGGGGATCGAACCCGGGTCGCCCGGTTTCAAAATCCCGCCGCTAACCCCTCGATCACGGAGGATTCCAATACGACCGTTGTGGGGTTTTCAATTATTGGCTATTACGATCGAATTAGCCACATGATACTACAACGCCTTGAACAGGCGATATAGTTTAATCTTATTTTATTTTACATCGATTGCGAAACAAGCTTTCAGCTTATATCAATCACGCTCGATGTCTGCTTCCTGGAGGCTTAGCCAGTACCCGCGCCGTGTGTGTGGAAAGATCCCTACGTCAGAACCCGCTCACCACGGGACTCAAACCTGGGACCTTTGGTACGAGAGGCCGATGCTCTACCTCTGTACCACTGTCTTCCACAGGCGATATTTATGTCGCAAAACTCCGAAGGTCGGCTTTACCGTGGCCTGATCTTTATCGCATTTACCGTTATACATAGCCTTCGAAATGTATTAACTTGAGTATACAAAAGATCATTTTGTCGAACATATAAACCCGGGTACTGATCTACAGTTCCACCATTCTTAGTGCGTAAGTGTAAAATATACAAAGCGGTCATTTTCAACCACACGGCTCCGTTGGCTTTTTCACAAGGTAGACCTCTTAAACCTTTCACTGCCGAATTTAACAAAGTAGACTCTGCATTATTGCAAATTGGACCACTGCATGTTTTGTCCAACAGAAAAGTTGATAAAATTTAATGTCTAAGTGGCTAACTATGCAAATTTCAGGAGAGACAGCTTGCCACAAGCTGTCTCACCTGAAATCTGCATTGTTTGCAAAAGCTTTTAATTGCCTTTAGCAGCGAAAGAGTGAAAATCTTGTCATTTATATTTATACTAGGGTTATATAGTTTAAATAAATAAATCAGAATCAGGTGTTTTCTACCCATCAGACAGCGATCACCAATAACAAATATCGCTAGTCGCGTCACACAGTTTGGGGTCTTAACCCTTTCCATCATACGACAATTCTGCAGCAGACGACTTTGAACGTATTTTGTCAAAACATAGAAAATCTCCATAATTGAAAGGATAACCTATGACAAAAAGTGGAAAAAATTGTGGCAAAAGGAGGAATTGCACGTTTTGTGCAATTTCTTCTTTTGTCACTATGTTTTTCAAAAGCTGCAGAGGCGTCAGAATGCGTCTATATGAGGGAAAGGGTTAAAAGGTGCTGCACTCCAGAACATAGATATTATAGTCAAAGTTTTAAAACTGCTCAAAAATTGTCATGAAATATTAAAATCATAATTCTGGGATAAAGTTAGTGTAATAATATTTTTCTTTCCAATACCATTAACATCTAAATATTAATCGTTTAAGCTTCAATTGTACTGGGAAGACATACCCAGTCAGCCTAATTTTGTACATTTTCATGAATTTTAATTGACTGTTTTTCAATATTAACTGCCAAAATAGGTTTGAACCTTTTATATCATACTTTGTTGTCACTATCAGCAATATTTGCAGAAGGTTCAACATTTTTTTTTTTATCTCTATCTAAAGTTCAGCACCTTTAGTGTATCTGCGTACAGGGACGCCTGCGGTGAGTGTGTACATCCGTGTAGGTTCGACGGATACTTCATAACTTGCCTCAATGTTATAGAAGCCTTCTGTGACTAATTGGTGAACAGTGCCTTCAAATTTTTTTTAGTTATATTACGGCGTTTTCTGTGTACGTTACCAGTACTACTGGTCCATTTATCCTAACACCAGTCAGTCAGTCGTCATGCTAAGCATGCAACCCTGGGCGCCAAAGTGGGCAGCCATTACTACCATGTGAACAGTGCAAAGCCAGATCAGCAGACATCGTATATGCGTTGACTGATCTAGATTTACACTGCTCGCCAATTACTAACGGTTGGTTTTCATATAATGACGCTCATAAATAGTGTTTGTATAACCCAACTGCGGTGTGCGGCTCTTTTACGCGTGCGACTGAATGACAAATCAAAACATTTAGTTGAAAGTAGGATGAAAAAACGATCCTTTTTTTCCACCTGATATTGTTGGTGAGAATCTGGTACGTCTTGTAACGATATAAACCTGTGTATTATTTTAAGGGTGGATTCAGACAGTGGATGGAACATATAAAACGATAATGCAGACAAGCTGAAATGTTCAAATGTTGGGATTAAACTGTTTACCTAATATGATATTTTGAAAATCGTCTGCAAAGAAAATAAAACGCACGAAAGATATTACATTTGAAAATTAAGATATGAAAGAGAAAATGTTTGGAAAATCAGAAATGACTCGTCTGGAGAAACTTCCCAATTTTCCATCATATTTGCAAAACTGTCTATATCAAAGAAAGTGATGATAAAGTCATTTCAATCAGTTGCGTTATCGCACGGCGTTCTTATCTGACTTAATCTTGGGCCATTTGTGACCAGTTCACCAATTTGTCGTATATCGAGGGCTTGGCGTGAAACGGTTGTAACTAAAAACCTATTTTTAAAACCCTGGTTTAGGGGCAATTTATACCCCTGTGTAAACAATGCAAATTTAGGTGCCATTGCTCAGAACGAGCAATGGCACCTAAATGTCCACTGTTTACCATGAAAAATGATTTAACGCTTATAAAGATTTTATGGTGAGGTGATTAACCTTGGTAAAAAAATACCAATTTTAGTTACAACCGTTTCACGCCAAGCCCTCGATATGGTTTCATGAAACCTCAAACAAACACTGTCAATTTGGAAAATAGTATGGGCATGCGGACAACTCTGGTGAATATTCTAAGGTTGGTTCATATGGAGTCCCGTTCAATTATACTTTGCTCTTTTCAAACTTCCAATTCCACCAATGTTACTTAGTTCTAAGTAATTCTTAAATACTTAAAAGCATATGGCATCATTTTTGTTTCCCTAATATTTTGTAAAACATGAAAGGTGGAATACATTTAAGTAATTGATGAAGTGGACACAAAATGTTTACCTTGCTGACTTACAATATTTGTTAAGAAAGGGGCTATTTTATCATGTTTATAAGGGAAACAAAAATGATGAAATATTACTTTAAGTATTTAATTATTACTTAACGCTAAATAAAGTTGGTGGAAATGGACCCTGTATCAATTAAACGTATCCTGCTGAAGTCAAACTGCATATTTAGTTAACTTTGAATTCCCAATTTTATTTTTATGTATCAAGACGTGTTGTTAGATCTAAGACTTAAACTGTCAGGAGCGAACAACCGAATATTTGACGAGAAAGATTGACTCGAACGAAATTACAGGCTGATCTGTTCTGTGTCGTCCAACAGCTTACAGTTGGGTATACAAATAACTATGTTTCGGAGATTCACCACTTTGTGTCAAAAGCTCAAATGTAATCCCGTAGTCACATTCACATGTCGTATTTCTGTCAACGTAGGAACGGCATGCATTGCATATAAGTGTTTAAAGTTCACGCTTGTCATTGGCTGAATATACTGTTTGCAAAATATGTTTTTTTTTATCTTTTTCTGTTCGTATGTTATCTAGACAGACTAGCAATTATAATCTTACAAAAATAATTTACCATATTTCAATGAGAAACAACTGCCTTCAATAATTTAAATGCAGCAAAGCAGTTTGAAATATGGAAACGACAGATTGACAAAGACCAGTGACCTACATGTGTACTTACTTATTGACCTAATTGTCAAAGAATGTTTCTAAAAATAGATCTTAGTAATGACAAACATTCAAACGCCATCAATATCCAACATACATGATTGTAGGAGATACATACTAGGTCTTTTTGAACCTTTAAATTTCTTTCAAAAGACTGCACGATAAACACCACACAACAGTATTCTTATGAAACAGAAGGCACACAATTTGAACCATGTAGAATGACCTATATATGTGTGATGTGTGAGCGTTAAATTTGTCTATATTTAGAGGCATATCATAACCAGCCACTGTTTTATCCATTGGAAGGGTTTGCATTGTTTTAGCTAAACGATTAATTTAGAATACTGCATTTCTTTCCTTGTGAATACATTTTACCGGTTAGATGTCATGTTCTGCATTCCTCGAAGGCGGAATGTGATTTTAAGGCTCTCCGCGACCAAAGGTGCATTCCCTTAACATTTTGATGTTATTGACGTCTGATCTGGAAACATCTGCGGTAAAATACAATGAATCATGCACATTAGTTGAACATAGTGTGGGCTTTCCGTTACTTAATGTCATTTGCTGAAAAGAACGTCTTATACCGTCTGAAATAGATCAAGCGTTCCTTGTTATTAAAAAAAGGAAACTACAGCAGAAGAAAACTTTTTGGGGCGTTGAGGTTGTGAAAACAGACAATTAAGCCTAAGATACTGATCAACTTAATCAACATTTTTGTGGTTTTACCTGTTGGAATCATTCGCTGCTGCAATGCAAACAAACGTGAAGAATGGTTTATACAAAGAATGTATGACGCCAATTATGTAATAAAAAAGCTCTGAAATGGAGCTGTAAAAGATCAAATCCAGATTCTGTAAGTCGTCTTATTTCGGCATTATAGTGAAGGCAAAGTTGAAATCCAATTTTACGCTTGTGCTTGTGTCAAACCAAAATCTAACAAATTTCACTTTGCACATTGAAACAATCTACAATTAAGGTTTTCAGCTCATTGTGAACAGTTTCGCCCGTTGCCTTTAATGTTATCAACGGTCTTCTCCCGCATATTCGTCAACATGGGTTACGAGTCTGGAAAGGTTTAAAGTATCCTGTCATGTACATTTTAAACGGTAAAAACAGCCTTAAACGAGTAATTTGCTCATGATGAGCAATTTCCACTTTTGCAAACATGTTTTTAAATGTCTTCTGCTTCAGACTCGTCGAATGCATCTGCAGGTTAAAAAATAGTTGTTCAGATCAGGAAAATGTTCAAATGATCTAAAAATAACTTATGCAGAATAACTTTAACAAACGAGGAGCAAATCAAATACCAGCAAAACGATGCTGTTGAGTATTTACGTGATTCAAGTGATTCCTAAATGATTTCCAAATTATTTCCAAATTATTCCTAAATTATTCCCCCAAATTATTCCTAAATTATTCCTAAATTTGTATTCCTCAAATTATTCCAAAATGATTCCAAAATTATTTCCAAATTATTCCTTAATTATTCCTAAATTATTCCTCAAATAATTCCTAAATTATTCCAAAACCAAAATTATTCCAAAATGATCCCATAATTATTCCCAAATGAGATGTCAAAATAAGATTTCCAAATGATTATCAAATAATTCCCGTGTATATCTTTATAGAATAAGGAAAAATACTAGCAATCACATACGAGGGGTGTGTTATTATATTCAGTATGTATCATTGCCAATAACGTTCAAGAATTTACCACAACTGATGTCTGGTTTTCGCTATTTCTGTCACACATATTGCCGTGAAGTTTTAATTCCGGAAGCTATAAATCGCATCTAATATCATGCAGGTATAAATAGAAATGCAGAGATAATGGAAAGAGCCATTATTCTGGCAAATATAACACCATTCCCCGACTAGAAGCTAAATTTGTAGGTAAACTTAACTTAAGTTAGTAAGATTAAAGTTTAAACTTATTTATTTTAAATCGATTGCGAATCAAAGTTTTAGTTTATATGAATAACGCTCGATGTCTTCTTGATGCAGACTTAACCAGTAATCGCACCGTTTGTGTGGATAAATCTAAAAGGCGGAATCCGCTTATGACAGGATTCGAACCGTGACCTTTGGTAAGAGAGGCTAACGCCCTACCACTGCACCACGTGTGTGGTGGTGTACAGGTGCGCGAAAGAAAATAGTAAACAGGTGATATAACTACAGTTGAAAATCCCGATTCTTTCTTGATAACTATACTTATTATGAATACACGTTAATGAATTGAATTCATAATAGTACGTAGTAATCTCTTCATGAATGTATATGGCTATTTTGAATGACGTCTTTAATTAAATATGCAGTTGATGTATCGGAAACACGCATTCTTATTCTGCTTTAAAATATGCCTTTGGAATGTGAAACATTCGAAATTGAGAATTTAATGAAAGTCAAGATTCTTTTTTGGCAAATAACTCGATAGGGTACGATTGCCTCTACAAGGGAGATAACTGGACGAGATCAAACATGTTTAACCTATAGCTCAGTTAGAGGTCACAATACACCAAATAAATTCCGTCTTAGTTTCCATGTAAATCGAATTGCGTCAGCCC
>JASEVX010000007.1:55608544-55616044 GCA_031761405.1 Serripes groenlandicus
ATGAGTACGGTCTGTAATCTTACGGAGGAAGTATAAGATACGTAGTGTATCAATGTTTTCTTCCTAACCACTGAGTTTTTATCGTTGATTTGTGTTTCAATACCATTTCTTTCTTGTTTTATGTTTGCTTTACCGCAGATTGGCGATACCTTCCGAGCTTTACACATCTCGTCTGATGGAAAAATGGGAAAATGGTCCCTTGACAATATATCTCTTACAAGTTTCGTTGAATCAATATTGTATTGTTTATGTTGCAGGTGTTAAAGGAAAACCAACCTTTGTGTAATTATAACAATTGAAGATGTTCATCCATGCTACACATATCTTACTAAACTGCGAACAAAAGCCACAAGCTTGGCTTTCGCAAAACAGAGCTTATTTGTATATTCTAGTCTCTGACAAATGCATGGTGCAAGCAAGTCAAAGTACTGGATGTAGCTGATTGACCGAATCGTGACCGAGAGGTTAGATGCGGGGTTTGAGACCTGGTGCATTCAATAGAAACACACATTTACAGTTTCACATAAAACCCATACCTAGGTTTCGGCGTCATATGTTTTGGTTGCAATGTCTATCGAAAGCAGAGCAGAAGACCTGGATTCGCAATGGTCAATGTGGCTCGAGAAAATCAAATTTGAGAAAGCAATGGGAATAATTCAGAAAAGGAGGACAATCTTTTATTTCCACGCCCAATGAATTTTTCAAAACGACATCTTCTGCGGGGTGAAACAAATGCGTTTCTTAAAGAGAAAGGGTAAATGATATATATCCTGAAAAACACACCTCCATTAACGTTCGCTCAATGACTCAAAATGTGACATACCATTTAGACTCAATTATTACAAAAAATATGAATACTTACAAAAATAGATAGACAAGAGTTATGTTTTCTTTGTGTGGTCCAGATGGTGAAAGACTCAGAAAAAAATATAACATGCTTTCACATTGCATGCTCATGTTTTTTTTTTTGAAACAGAAGCGTGTCATCTGGAAACGGAGTCAACAACATGTAGGTGGGCAACGGTATTGTGTTTAACTCAAACATAGACACTGCTTCGTTTTGCTGTTGAGAATCAATCAACTTATATCATACGTGTGGGAAATCTGGAGAATACAAATGGCTGCTGTTCACGTGACTGTGTGTATGAGCGGTGCTCGTGTAAAATCAACCTTAGCGTAAGTATTACAAGAGTTGGTTAACATTTACCTGCTGGTCCTGTAGGTCCATGCTATAATATCCAGACGGATAGGCTATTGTTTTTCGGAAGTTTCTGAAAACGTTTGGCTAATTGACAAAAGTTTCCAGATCAAGCTGTGCAAATTCCCGTATGTTTATCTGGATCAGATCTAAAACCTAAAACTGTTGTCCTGTTCATATATATACCTCTATATGTAGTGTTTCTTCAGATGGAACAGTGTTGCATTCCAAACATATTGGTCATATTCCCGGTTGATCTTGTTGAGACCATGCTTTGTAAAATGTCAAATCAATTATGAAATCATTATTGCCGATTGATAATGAGTGATTGACTAATTATGATCAAATGGATCAATATTAGTTCAATTGTGGTCTGCGCAAATCAACCTTAAACGTAATTATTATAAGAGAAGAAATCATTCTAACACTCCAAATAGATCATGCTTTACAGAAGTGTTTTGAACTCTTTTCACTAATTGGTGAACAATTCAGAGCTAAATTAGACTTCGCTGACATGTTGGCTGTTCTGATTCTTTACTTTTCGAAATTGCCGCACGGCTGAATTTCGCACAGCGCCGCTCATAGGGTCTGTTATTTTCAGCTTAGATGTCATTTGAAAGTAGATTGCAATCATGATAACTTGAGTAAGTAAATACTCGAATATATCGATTAAACTTTGTAAACAGCGTAGCAACCGTTCTGATTGCTTATACTGCTCAGAACTGCTACTGTAATGTTTGATTGATAGGATTTTATGTTTAACATATATATAAGTATGAATAAATTAGGAAGTCGAATACATGTATACATAAATTATTTTAATAAATCCAGCTATATCTCGAACCCGCCGATAACTCGAACTATTCGTTTACCCTTTCGACTCCGAGATATTGCGCGTCAACTGTTTATTTAATAGAATGACAAGCCTTTAGGTAGCTTGTATTATACATGTATTAAAGACACACACATATATATATATAGTGAAGATGCGACATGTTATACCTTCATATTTAGGAAAAACGGCTTACTTTATGCCGACGCGACCCACGTGTTCGAGTCAGTGTTTGTTTATCAGGGGCTACTTTTTCTATGTTTTACCAGCGACCCCGTGAAGTGTTTCTGCACACACCGTGCAGATTACAGATAACATCCCCCCACGTCGTGAACAGTTTTATGCACATTTTATGTGCTCATCCATTCTGGGCTGATAAGCTCATTTTGTCTTACAGAAGAAGTTTACAGGAGATCTTGGCCCATGCACTTTACAGACGTAGCTTCCCGGTAGACTCTATAAATTACTCCTTTGACTGCTGGAAAGGATCCAGGGAGGCTTATGCCGTCAGCATAGAACCAGGCGTATTGGCGCCGTCGGAACAAGCCTTATACTGGTTGCTGCCCACCTCAACCTTTTTATCTTGATAGTAGTATGGACTCTTCCAATAAAAGCTGGACCAGTTCATTTTAAAAACATTCTGCATTGAAAGGGTTAAAACGTATAAACGTTGTCACGAACGGTGGCATTGTTCGCTTCAAAACATCGCATTCTCCTGTAACTTTGGTTATCCTGTAATTATGGTAATTTGTCAAGAACTTCTTCTATTTCCATCAATTGTTATTAATTTTAATACGATTTAAAACTTGACAAGGCATATATCGTGAGTGTTGTAACCTCTGATGCAAAACTATATGGTTCTGGAAAATTGAAAGAGTAGTTTATTATACAGTATACATAAACTTCATTACGGGGAAGAGAGATATCACTAGTCCTGTCAACAAAGAAGCCAAACACCGTCTATACTTGGGAATGGTTAAAGGTGCTGAACTGCAGATGGAGATCAAATTTTGAAATGTTGAAACTTCTGCAAATATTGCTATTAGTGACAACAAAGTAAATAATAAATAGTTCAAAATTATTTTGGCAATAATTTTAACAAAACAGTCAATTGAACGTCATGAAAATGTACACAATTTGGCTTACTTGGTATGTCTACCAATCAAAAATGAATGCTTATTGTACTGGAATGTGAAAGTATTACTCTAATTTTATCCCAGAAGACACTATTCTAATATTTCATGACAACGTTTAAATAGTTAGAACATTTTGACTAAACTAACTTCAATCTGGATTTCAGAAAAGTGTTGGCTAAAATTTCAGTATATAGTTTAAAACAGTGTGGAAAAGGATAATGTTCTCCTTGCCCAAATTGTTATATAGTGCATTATTTATACGCAAAGTCAATGTTATCCCATCTTCGAGATAAATGCGTGTTAAACACGTCCACTGTTTTTATAGCTGATATGGGCACTTCCACGAGAAATCCAACAGCATGGACTCTGCGTAATGTATTGATCCAGATCATCCTGCACAGTTCGCGGAGGCTAATCCGGGCCGACACATTCCGTCTCATGGGGATAGAGGACTAGAGCAATGATTCCAGAAACAGACAATCCACAGGCGGCGTAACGTGTCTGTCTGGGTTAGCCTGCGCGGCATGCCTTAGGCTGATCCGGGTCGATACTTTGCGCAGAGTCCACAAAGTTGGTTTTCTCTTGGAACGGCCTATATGTGGATTTACTAAACTGAGCGGTTAGCATGGGATAAGGTAGGGGATGTCGTCGGTATAGTACTTCAAAACAGATCAAAACGGTATAAAACCAGTGTTACACTGTAAATGTGGTTGCTCTATTTCAAATTGGCAAAGATTTTGCGCTGCAATGGTATGACTTTTAGCTTTTAAATGTTATTTCGATTCTTTCATGTACGTCAATGAAATAGTTTTACTAGCAGTCATTAATGTTTTTTTTTTATAGATGCACACTCTTTACAGGTAAAACGTTAAAGTAAAGGGGGTATCCCGAGAAACCTGCAGGGGAAAATCCAAACTTTTTTTTTTATTTTCCATCTCTATATTTATTTATCTTACCTTTCACGTAAGTGTTTTGTCATGACCCTAACGTCTAATCTTCGCAATCTAATGTCATTCCGAGACGCCTTGCTTCCTATTTAATGTGTAGTTTGGGTTTAGAGAGTCCGTAGAATAAACTACACTAAACGGAGCGTTTATTTTGCGGAAATTAAGCACGGCACAGGCCATTAGGAAGCAATTTAGGTGAAAAACGAAAGGTTTTCACACCAGCTTACTATCTATTTATCTCGTATTAGAGTCCTATCGAGAGGACTATTTTCTATTCGATAATTATACGATGTAACAGCTCTGTAGCGCTTTAATAGAGACAGCAATCTTTAACGGTTAAAAGGTCGTAACCGTGACATTCTAGGGTGGTCACATGTGTCACACAATGATGTATCAATTTTCTAACTTTAATAAATTATCATAAATATATGAATTAAAACAATCTAATTATTACCAAAACCGCTTTCGTATCGCCATCATAAACGCAATTCGGGTTATTAACTTTTTCAATCAAAGAAACAATATTTGAAATTGTTTAAATGATACAGTTTAGAGGTTACAATACACCAAATAAATTCCTTCTTTGTTTCCATGTAAGTCAACCAGTTACAACCTTCAATTGTCACACTTTTTACGCGTTTCTCAGGTAGAACACCCTATTATATTGAAAAGAGGTACCACGAAGCTTTAAAATAATCAATGGGGTGGAGGGTTAATGCATTATGCAAGAAATAACTCACCCGGCGGAAAATGATTACCGTAATTGTGTACGAAATCGGGTAGGGACGAAACTGTTTTTTCATATTCTCTACTTTCAATTTCAAACAAGGTCAAAATACTAATAATTATCAAGCAAATCATTTCCAGTGCATCCTTTACAGTGACTTTAAACTCATTGTCATATATTCAATGCATTATGGTGAAGGTATACACTCATTTCTACCCAAACAAAAGTTGTGTAGGGACTATTTGGCTCTAGATCAGCATGACCGCGGATGTATTTGGCGTACTTTGACCTAAATGGTCCTTACAAAGGGCACATAAATATCTGTAACGGGAAGTTAAGAAAAAAGTCGTCTATTGAAATGTCTATAACAAATGTATAATTATTGAATAGACTCTGAAACATTGTAGTAATAGGGAAAAACGGTTTGAAATGATTTCAAAAGTGTTGTATGGACTATTTGGCTTTAGATCAGCATGGCCGCGGATTTATTTGGCGAATTTTGATCTAGAGCTACCGTGACTGCGTTCACTTAATGTTAACGTGAAGCGTAAATAACCCATTTCGTTTCCGGTAAATTACTAAAATATTCCGAATTTCTCGAAACACGATTCGGTTTCGGTGTCTATTGTACGCATGTCTGTGCTAAACAAATGAGAAAGAAAACAAACAAAACAGGCAGATGGTACATTGGACATAAGGTTTCGATATTAAGAGATTTGAAAACATTGTGCAACATTTACCCCCTCTCCCACAAGGCATCCAAATTCGAATGTATTTAGGACCGTACTAAATATAATAATTGACTTGGTCTATTTTTTCCGACTGAAAACAACAGTCTGTAAATATGTTACAACTTTGACATGTTCGTGTGCTTGTTCTAAACAAAGTTGTCGAACGAATTGGCGAACATAACGCACAAAACATATCGCAAAAGCAAGACTTACCGAGTTTTTGGTTTAGTCGTTGTAACGTCTGTCTCGAGAGCGGGGGACCCGGGTTTATATAGCTTTCCTCCTTGGCGCTCAGAGTTGTGAGGGCAGCATAATGATAAATCAGCTACTTTCAGGATACAGTATCCTCTATATAGTATATCGATGGCTTGGCGTGAAACGGTTGTAACTAAAATCGGTATTTTTTTTATTAAGGTTAATCACCTCACCATAAAGTCTTTATAAGCGTTAAATCATTTTTCTTGGTAAACAATGGAAATTTAGGTGCCATTGCTCGTTCTGAGCAATGGCACCGAAATTTGCATTGTTTACAAAGGGGTCAAAATTGCCCCTAAACCAGGGTTTTCAAAATAGGTTTTTAGTTACAACCGTTTCACGCCAAGCCCTCGGTATGGTATAAAACAAATGTTTGTGTATTGATGTGACCGTGTTTTATTTTCTTTAACTCTTTCAGCGCCGAATTGTTTAAAGTAGACTCTTCCATGTTCAAAATCGGGCTTCTCCATTTTTTTTATGTAACTAAAGTTTGGAATATTTTGATAACTAAAAGGGCAAACATTGCTGATTTCAGGTGAGACAGCTCGTTACGAGCTGACTCGTCTGAATCAGTATTGTTTGCAAAAACCTCAATATTGCCTTTGGCGCTGAAAGAGTTAATTCCTTCATAAATATGTTTTTGTATGACGAGATACATGTATGTTGTATACGTTGAAAAAATATATTCTATTCTATTCTATTTTATTCATTAAACCGTTACTGGTAATTTGAGCCGTCCCGCGAGAAAACCATCATTATGGATGGACTCTGCGTAATGTATCGACCTCGATCAGCCTAAGCATGCCAAACAAGCTAACCTAAACGGACACTGTTCGCCTCCTGGGGATTTTCTGTTTCAGGAATCCTTACTCTATACCTCTATTCCGCTGAGACGGAAGATGTCGGCCCGGATCAGTCTGGGCGGACTGCGCAGGCTGATCTAAGTCGATACACAGAGGCCATGATGTTGGTTTTCTCGCGTGACGGCTCATTTATCGAAGAAACGCCGCGATGTAAATGAAATACTGTTGAAAAAGGTATAAATCCTTTCATCAAACAAAATTAATGTGTGGACAGAGATGCCCGAAACGTATAGAAGGGAAAGTAATTTCTACCATATTATGTATCACGTATTCGCGCTGAAAAGCAAGCACTAAATTCAATACCATGACTAAAACATTCACTACAAGAAATACCCGTTGAAATTGATCAAAACGAGCAATTCCTCCTTTTGCCACAATGTTTTCCACTTTTAGTCATAGGTTATCCATTCAATTATAGAGATTTTCTACTTTTTGCGAAATTGTGTTCGTCTGCTGCAGAATTGTCGTATGAGGGAAATGGTTAAGCTCTATTTACAGTCTTTTTATCTAAGTACAACCTTGCTGACATGTCGCGAGAATAATAGACCAGTACTAGCCAAAGTATTTAACCCTTTCCCTCATATAGACGCTTTCTGACACCTCTGCAGCAGACAGCTTTTTGAAAACATAGAGACAAAAGAAGAAATTGCTCAAAACGAGCAATTTCTCCTTTTGCCACAATGTTTTTCCACTTTTAGTCATAGATTATCCATTTCATTATAGAGATTTTCTATTTTTTGATAAAATATGTTCGAAGTCGTCTGCTGCATAATTGTCGTATGAGGGAAAGGGTTAAAAATGGTGGTTATGA